>OZ023338.1:14117655-14165155 GCA_964007535.1 Brachyptera risi | reverse complement strand
TAGCACTAATGAACCAACTCTGATTGCGTCAGATGGTTGATGCCACTTGCCAATTGCGTGGAACCGTTGAAGGCATTCGGTTGACCAGCGCGCCCAGAAATGTTCTAGCATCTGGCGGAGAAGTTGCCACCGAGAGAGACGAGTTGTGGCAATGTCGGAAATGGTTGGCTCAGGAATCGAAGTTAAAGCGGCGCCGATGAGGAAATGACCTGGACTAAGCGCCGCGACGTCGGCGGGGTCATCTGAGATCGGACATAGTGGCCGAGAGTTCAGCACCGCCTCTATCTGAATTAGGAGAGTGGAGAACTCCTCATAGGTGAGTAGAGTCTCGCCGATGACTCGCCGAAGATGGAATTTAACGGACTTCACTCCCGCCTCCCATTTTCCTCCGAAGTGTGGAGAGAAGGGTGGATTGAACTTCCACTTGGTTCCATCGTTTGCGAGAAGGTTGCCTATTCGGGCAGATTCTTTACCTGCAATTGAAAACAAATTCCGAAGTTCTGCGTCTGCGCCGACGAAGTTCGTTCCACAGTCGCTGGAGAGTGTTTCGCAGATTCCGCGGCGACCGGTAAAACGTTTTTAGGCTGCTAGAAACCCGTCGGTAGAGTAGTCAGTAGCGAGTTCCAGGTGGATGGCTGACGTCGAGAAACAGACAAAAAGAACAATGTAACTTTTGTAGGATTTTGCCGCCCGCCCTTTCCAAGGTTTTACAGTGAAAGGACCAGCGTAGTCGACGCCAGAGTGGAGAAATGGGCGCGATGGCGTCACTCTCGTGGCTGGAAGCTGTCCCATGAGTTGCTTGGCGGCAATTTTCCGATGACGTGCACACTTGACACATCTCAGGATGTATGAACGCACGGGCACTCTTCCGCCCAAAATCCAATAATCTCGACGAATTAGTGCCTTAGTTACCTGAGTTCCACCATGCAATGTCTTGTTGTGAGCGTCAGCGATCACCAGCTGAGTGAAAGCTGATTCCCGGGGTAGAATGAGTGGGTGCTTCGCGTCGGGATCGAGGAGCGAGTTCTTGAGGCGACCACCGATGCGAAGAAGATCCGTTGAGTCTAGATACGGAGTTAGTCGTGACAATGAGTTGTTTCGAGGAAGTACATGATTTCGGAAGACTAGTCTCCGCTCATCGGATAAGTGAGTCCTCTGCACGACTCCTACCCAATAGAGACGCGAAGATAAAATCTCTGCAGGTGAAAGTGGGTAGTAGAGTTATGACTCTGGAACGCGTTGCATCCGTGAGATGACTCTTCGACAAATGGCTGTAACACGGAGCAAACGAGTAAGACTAGAGTACCTGGTTATCAAGTTCCATGGCGGCGGAGCTTCAGTCGCAACTACTGAAATGTCTTTAGAGCCCCGTTCTTCCAGTTGTACACCGTCGTCGAGTGGTGGAGTACAATCGGTCCAAGACGTTGACGGTTGAGAGAGCCATGAAGGTCCTTTCCACCACAGCGATTCTTCTTTCAATTGCTGAGGAGAAACATCACGTGAGGCACAGTCTGCTGGATTCTCCTTGCCAGAAATGTGATGCCAATGAGCCTCGGGCAACGTCTCTTGAATTACGGAGACTCTGTTAGCTACGAAGTCTTTCCAGCGAGATGGGTGACTGCGGATCCAAGCTAGAGCTACAGTGGAGTCAGTCCACAAATGAACAGGTGCGTTAAAGAGATTAAGTACCTTACGAGCATGAGCCATCTGCCGAGTGAGAAGTACCGCTGCAGCAAGCTCTAGGCGAGGAATTGTCATCCTCTTCAAAGGCGCGACTTTTGTCTTCGCCCCAATTATCGTGACACAAGCCTCATCATCTTCAGAGAGTACACGGACGTACGTCACAGAAGCCATTGCTAGTTGAGATGCGTCTGAGAAGCCGTGAAGTTCAACGGCATGACTGTTAGTAGATGTACCAAGCCAACGTGGAATAGAGATTACCGAGATGTCTTAGAGTTGGCTGATGAATTGAGACCATTGATGAGCAATATGAGATGGCAATATCTCATCCCAACCAAGTTTTAGTAACCATATTTCTTGCAGTAACATCTTGGATCTGACGGTCACAGGAGACAGCCATCCGAGAGGATCGAAGAGTTGAGATATCTTCGATAGAACCTTGCGCTTTGTAGGAGGAGAGATATCACTTAGACCTGTGGAGAAGATAAAGTTATCAGATTGAGGTTGCCACGAGATTCCAAGGGTTTTGAATAGAGGTTGATCGTCGATTACTAATGACCAAGACGTTGCTTTCCGATCATCAGAAAGAGTGCTGAGAATGGAGTCGTCGTTCGACGTCCACTTCTGGAGTTTAAAGCCGCCCGCCGTGCAGAGACCGTCGAGTTGTTTCAGAACTATCTGAGCTTCTTCAAGAGTGTCTGAGCCACCAAAGGCGTCGTCGACGTACATGCCACGGCGGAGAATGTCAACGGCGAGAGGAAAACGATGTCCTTCGTCCTCGATCAGCTGCTTGAGTACACGAAGGGCCAGATATGGTGCCGACGATTGGCCATACGTTACCGTTACCAGTTGATATTCTCTTGGTCTACTGGAGAGATTGGGAGTCCACAAGATCCTTTGAAGGTCCCAATCATCTTGATGTACCAGAATCTGTCTAAACATCTTCTCTATGTCCGCGGAGAAGACAAATTGATACTGCCGCCATCGGAGGACTACGTCAGCCAAGTCTGTTTGTAGCTTCTCTCCGATGTAGAGATGGTCGTTCAGAGACGATCCTTTCTCTGTACGGCAGGAGGCGTTGAATACCACTCGCAGCTTTGTTTGTTGTCACGCTGCTTTCCCGGACAACTCCATGGTGTGGCAAATAACACACTGGTTGAGTTCCGTGCTGCGATGCTGGCACGCGTCGCATGTGACCCAGCTTCTCGTACTCGTCAAGAAACTCTTTGTATCGTTGAAAGTAGAGTATGTCTTTTGCGAACTGCTTGGCTAAGCGAGAGAGCATGCGAGAGGCTGGCGTGTGAGAATCTCCGAGATCATCTGGTTCCGTCTTGAAAGGCAGGCGCACGATGTACCTCCCATCGGTGTCTCGTGAATGCGTAGAGGCAAAGTGTGATTCACACTTAGCTTCATCGAGGGACAGTTCTAGAGGTAATTTTGACGGCGTTTCTTCTTGGACCCAGAATCGTTCGAGAAGATCATGCAAATCGTTATCGACCGAACATCGGAATCCTTGTGCTGGCGGTTGATGAGATGAATCATCAATCGACGCGCTTGGACCCGACAATACCCAACCCAAGTTGGTGCGTTGTGCAATTGGAGTGTTCGGTGGTCCTTTGATTAGATCGCTTTCGATTAACCGACCGTAGATGTCAGCGCCAAGGATGAGATCGATTTTACCAGGAGTGAAACAGTCAGGATCCGCCAGTGTTAGACCAGCGAGATGAGGCAAATCGCGGGATTGCATACAGGTGCTCGGTAGATGAGCAGTGAGATCAGGCAAGATGAAGGCATCAACATCACACTTAAAGTCTGAGAGATAATGAGGTTGAATGTTAAATGAAACAATACCTCGAGTGGTATTGCTGTGCACCAATGCCGAGTAACGGTACCGCTGCGCGGCGCCGTGAGAGATGTAGTTTCTGCACTAATGATTCGGATACAAATGAGATCTCTGAGCCTTGATCTAAAAGAGCTCGAGCCTTGAGTACGATACCTTGAGGCGTGTAGACTTGTACGAGAACAGTGGCTAGTAGGACTGATATCCGCTTGCTAGCTTGCCGAGGGAGAGCGTGATGAGAGTTGAATCCATCTTGCTGAGGTGAAGCAGTACTCTCGGAGTTATGAATAGATGTGTGATGACGCGAACTGCATATCCGACAGTTCTTCTGAGAGCGGCATGCCTGGACTTTATGAGGTCCAAGACAGTTGAAGCAGAGACTTTTCTTGACGAGAAGATCACGTCGTTGTGAGACTGTCATTGACAGATAAGCAGAGCATGATGCAATATAATGAGGACCGGAGCACTGGGAACACGTCTGTGAGCCTGCAGAGATAGGTTTTACAACAGGTGATACTGTTGCAGCGTGATTAGAGCGAGCTTTGGCCGAAGTTGTTTGCTTAGGCGGGCAAGAGTATACTTTCAGAGAGCTAGAGCTATTATCAAGACCGCACAACTCCATAGTCCTGGACTGATCCTCAATAAATGCAATCAATGACGCATAAGTCGGGGTATTCTTCGAGGAATGTCTATTCTCGAATGCCATACGCGTCGAAATGTCAAGGTTCGTCAATGCCAATGAGAGGAGAATAAAATCAGCCAAATCAGGAATAGCAATAGCCTTGAGTGCCTCAATAGAACTCTTGTGTACACACAGAAAGCTTTGTAAGCTAGAAAGAGAATTAGATTTTAGAGGCGTAAACTCTAAGATCTCTTGGATATAGAGACTAGCTAACAAACGTATGTTTTGATAACGAGAAACTAATGTTGCAAATGCCAGAGGATAATTGTCCGAAGAGATGTGAAAGCCAGAAATGGTTGCAAGAGCAGAGTTTTTTAATGTGGAAATCAAATAATGAAACTTCTGATTGTTGTTGAGCTGATCGTTCTCATGAATCAGTGACTTGAACAGGGAATAGTACTCACTCCATTGTTTAAGATCACCGGAGAACATCGGAATGTTGATGGTCGGCAACGAGCTAACATGGCCTGTTGAAAACGAAGCTTTTGGTGACGCATTGCTAGCCTTTTCTTTAGATGCAAGATATAAAGCTTCTGCAGCGTAAAACATTCCCTCGAAACTAGATTGCACTTGTTTAACATCAAGTGGTTGATTTGGCGGTATAACTCGAACATTGATTTCAATAATCTTTGATTGAATTAAATTGAAATCGACCTCCATCGTCAACATACGATTATAACGAGGTTCTAGAATAGGCATGTCATTGGGTGCGATGTTTTTAAACGCGTCCAAATGTCGCTGAACACGCTCAAATATTGCCTCTCTCCTGACTTGAAGTGATTTTAACTCTTAATTGTTGTTTTTCCATTGCAACAATACTAATAAACAATAAAATAATATACAATGATAAATAGTTTATGTGTACTTTACCCGGGATTTCAAGAGACACACGCAATAATCGAAGGTAAAATAAACGCGTCGTTGGAATGCAGAAAAATAATAACAATGCACACGTCTCCGACTCAAGGGACCAATGTGTTGGGTGTAACTTGTTTTGTTGCCTCTTGCACCTCAGGGAGACTTTCTGGAGGCAGTGTGCTTGTTTTATTCAAAAAAGAGGGAAAACACAAAGAGACTTTACAAATAATAATGACGGTTTATTCACCAATAATAAATAATAAATACATCGAGGTTATAATGCGTACTGATAATATCTGATAACTTTCGAGAGCGATGACTGATCTAATGACGATCTATGACTGAGTGAATTTTATACTAATAAGTGACCTGAAGTCGACCTTGCTCGGGCATCCTCGGATGTCCTCGGATATATTCGTATTTTCGCCGAATACTGAGTCGAGACATAAGGGTAGCTTTGTAACAGCTGATATTTATACCACTGTCGCCGCAACATATATATATATACATATATATATATATATATATATATATATATATATATATATATATATATATATATATATATATATATATATATATATATATATATACATATATATATAAATATATATATATATATATATATATATATATATATATATATATATATATATATATATATATTTTTTTTTTTTCATTGGGTTTTAACGACGCACTGTAATTATTACTAAGATCTATTGGCGTCGGATGAATGATTAATGAGATGATGGGATGATGAGATGAAGGTTTTTATGGGTAGTGGGAGGGATAGTGGGAAGGAAGCGGTCGTGGCCTATATTGTAGGAACCATCCCGGCATTAGCCTAGACTACAGAGGGAAACCACGAAAAACCCCATGTGAAGATGGACGGTGACAAGGATCGAACCAGGTCCGATATGTCCCCTCAGATATATATATATATATATATATATATATATATATATATATATATATATATATATATATATATATATATATGTATATATATATATATATATATATATATATATATATATATATATATATGTATATATATATATATATATATATATATATATATATACATATATATATATATATATATATATATATATATATATATATATATATATATATATATATATATTTATATATAGAGAGAGATATATATATTTATATATATGTATATACATAAATATATATATATATATATATATATATATATATATATATATATATATATATATATATATATATATATATATATATATATATATATATATATATATATATATATATATATATATATATATATATATATATTTATATATATATATATATATATATATATATATATATATATATATATATATATATATATATACATATATATATATATATATATATATATATATATATATATATACATATATATATATATATATATATTTATATATATATAAATGTTACCGCCGATCTTAATAGATGGCGATGAAAAACAGTGGACTGTATGTTGTTGAGCTACGGTGAGGCCATATGGCACGTAAATAATCGGGTGCCGACTTGACAATAATAATCAGGCGAGCATAAGCCAAACACAGATTGTGCCTCGCCCCAAAACGATACCTAATGATCAACGTCGACTAGACGTTGTTGATCAAACCAAGCACACGTCAGTCCTGGTCATGCCTTGTTCAAAACCAAATATACCAGGGGGTAAAGTACACCAACCTGGGTCAACAGTACCAAATCAAAAACGAGAAGCGAAACAAAAATAGAAACTTCAGACCTGAGTGGTGTCCCCACACACCATCAGAATGAATAAACAAGAAGCGAAGAGGCTTGCCAGTTACGAAACCCCCAACGCCGCAGATGCTGATGCACAAGTGTGTAGAGACGAGAAGCGAGCGATGTGGTAGCCTGTCCTACCCACACCAAGCCGAGAGCGTGACTGAATAGAACCAGCTGATGGGAGACGTCCAGATAGGTCTTGACTTGACCGAAGAAAGATTGCAACTGACTCACAAGCCGAGCCTGTGTGGTTCAAACAAACGCGAGAGACTGGCGAAGAGGAGTTCGATACAAGTGACTGCGAGAGGGTAAACGATGCAATCAACTTGTTCGAAAGCCGGCCAAACTGGTTTTCAATAATGTGGAATTGATAGCAAGTCATGTCATGTTGCGCGTCTGGGAATAACATTGACGGAATCAAAACAAATAAGGCCAACTGGGGAAATATATAGCTGGTCTCAAAGAGACCGGCATTAACATATATATATATATATATATATATATATATATATATATATATATATATATATATATATATATATATATATATTCAAATATATATATGTATATATGAATATATATATTCATTCATATATTTTTATATATATATATATATATATATATATATATATATATATATATATATATATATATGTATATATATATATATATATATATATATATATATATATATATATATATGTATATATATATATATATACATATATATATATATATATATATATATATATATATATATATATATATATATATATATATATATATATATATATATATATAAGAACCCATCCAAAGATGAGTTGATATATTCCAGCTCATCCATCAACGCGGCAACACATAACGCGTATGCCTAGTTGTAATTCATTTATTCAAGAATGCTTTTTCATGTCGTGTACTATAGAATTTACACTGTTTGAACACGGGTCGCAATAATTATAGATTTAATCCAAACGTCCAGTCTGAATTATTATCTCTGACGTAATGTAACATCGTTCTGATTATTAATTCAACATTTTAATTCATAACAAAACAAATTTAATTAGAATTACAAACAATAACCATACTGAACATGACAGATTCTTCAGTTATTACCTTCACACTCGAGTGAAATAAGAATTAGGCCTATAAATGGGAATAATGGAGAATAATGATAGGATGTGATGACGTGAATGAAATTGGTCAGTTATTTTTCATCCTTTGAGAAATATTTGGATGAGCGAAGCGAAGACTCAATTTCGCCATACCCGAAAAAAAAGTGACTGTTTTTTTTTTTGTGCTCCACAGGTCAAACGAAAATTCAAAATCAATTGAAACTTGGCATACACAAGTCTCATTATCTAATTCGATACTGTATAGTTTTGAGGCGCAATCGGTCGAACCACTTCTGAGAAAACTCATTTTAAAGTTTTCAAAAATCTCACTATAATAACCCAGAGGAAAAAAATCGTGAACAAATTTTCATCCGAGAGAATTCAAATTCTCAGGAAATCTCAATATGATAATGATTCACATTATTCCGAACTTTCACTCGAATCGAATCAGCTGTTTTGATGTGAAAAAATATATGATGTAATTATGTGAATCACTCAGAGCTATTACGATACCAATTAAATCCAAGCCACAGGTGTCACGACTTAATTGTGAACGGTTAAACCAAAGCCTTCTTTATTATCATATGAACTAATAATGATAAATAAGATGGCAGTGAAGTAATGGTTTGTATCTCAAGGTGTGAGTATATATATATATATATATATATATATATATATATATATATAAATATATATATATATACATATATATATATAATGACCGATCCAAAGATAAGTTAATATGTTCCAGCTCATCCTTCAACGCGGAAACACATAACGCGTTTGCCTAGTGATATCATAACACACTCATTCACTGCCTTCCACACTATATTTTCCCCTCTCACATTACATTATGGCCATCAATAATTCATAGACAGATTTGAATATAATCCTCATTTTATTAGATTTCATCAGTTTGCATGTGATTTGATATTTGATATTTTTGATATTTTATTTCGTCCCGTGGACCAGTACATAGTACATAGTATAGGATAATGATAGACAATAATAGATAATGATAGTTTAATTGTAATAAAGTTAAAATAATGATTAGGTGAAATAAAATAAGCACAAGTAAAATTTCGAGTGGGATTAAAATGGAAGGAAATTATGGTTGAGGTATTCAGAGAGGCTGTAAAAAGGATGTTGGGTTAGGAAGGACTTGAGATTATTATCAAAGGAGGGGCGGGTGGTTGAATTTGTGATGAAGGGAGGAAGTTTGTTGTAGATCAAGGTGCAGATATAATGGGGGCTATTAGTGAAGGATGAGAGAGAGTGTGCTGGAAGTCTTATGCTGTTTCTATTTCTGGTGGAATGATGATGCACGGAACTGTTGAGAGGGAATTGGTTGGGGTGGGTGCGGACGAAGGTGGAAGCGATCTGTATGAGTGTGCAAGGAAGGGTGAGGATACGAAGTTTTGTGAAGTGGGGTTTTGCCGATTTGCGGCGGGACACTCCTGCTAAGATGCGGATGGCTTGTTTTTGAAGGATGAAGATGCGTTTAGAAGAAGCTGAGTTGCCCCAGAAGAGGAGGCCGTGTGACAGGTGAGAGTGCAGGTGGGCGTGATAGACAAGGAGAAGGGAGTTGGGGTTGACGATAGGCTTTAGGCGTCTGTTAAGGTAGCAGGAGCTTTGAATTTTAGTGAAAGTGTGTTGAATGTGAGTGGCCCAATCTTTAGTGGGGGTGATATAAATGCCTAGAAATTTTGTGGCAGGAATACTGGGAATTGTGTGACTATTGATTTTGATTAGGGGTGAAATAGATGGGGGATTAGATTTGAGATGAAAATGAATGAAGGCAGTTTTAGAGGGTTGCAAAGCTAGTTTATTGTTGGAACAATAGGAGGCCATAGCATTTGCTTGTTGATTGGCAGAAGATATGAGGGAGGAGAAGGCTAGGGTTTTGGAAGAGGTAAGGAGATGATTGGTATCATCGGCGTATTGGAAGAGGTTGCCGAGTGAAAGATGATCGGGAAGGTCATTGATATAAAGGAGGAAGAGAAGTGGGGCGAGCACGGACCCTTGAGGCACTCCGCAGCGCACAGATTTGGCTGAGGATAGGAATGGGGAGTGGGTAGTGGGGGAGGTGGGGGTAAGGGATACTTGTTGAGTGCGGTTGGATAGGAAGGAAGAGATCCAATCGTTTGCGCTATCCTGGATACCGTAAAGTTTGAGTTTGAGCAGAAGGAGTTGATGGTCAATGGTATCGAAGGCTTTCGACAGGTCATAGAAGATGCCTAATGAGTGGTTGCCTTTATCAAGTTGAGTGTGAAGTGTGGTTAGGAATTGGAATATGGCTGTGGTAGTGGATTTGCCTTTCCTAAAGCCGTGTTGGCAGTCGGCGAGCAAGGAATGATCAGAGAGGTAGGAGGTGATGCGGGATAGAACAATTTTCTCGAAGATTTTTGAGAAAGAGGAGAGAAGTGAAATAGGGCGATAATTGTTGACGTCGGTTTTATTACCTTTTTTGTGAATGGGGATTACCTTAGATTGTTTCAGTTGAGAGGGAAAGGTGCCAGAGGTAAGTGAGTGATTGATGACAGTTGAGAGAGGGAGAGCAATGAGGTCTATGGATTTAAAAAGAATTGTGCCTGGAATGCCGTCAGTTCCACTAGAAGATTTATATCGGAGAGATGTGGCTGCTTGGATAATTTCGAGAGGGCATGTTGGGGTGAGAAATAGTGGTGGTGGGGAGAAGGGGGATGAAGTGATAGCCTGGTTCAGGCGGTTTGGAGGAAGCGGAGGGGCGACATTTCCAGCACTTATGAAGAAGCTGTTGAAATGTTCTGCTATTTGAGGGGATTCAGAGGTTATTTGACCATTGATGTTCAGGGAGATGGTTGTTGGTGGTTTAGGGGGTGACGAAAGAGTATTGATAATATTCCATGCAGTTTTGCACTTGTTGTTGGAAGAGAGGATGATGTTGTCAAAGTGGCTGCGCTTGGTGGAGCGAATGTTTTTAGCATGAGATTTCTTAAGGGAATTATATTGCTGCTTTAGAAGTGGGTTAGGGTCCAATCTTAGAGTGGAGTGAAGCAGCCTGAGCTCAGTGCCCATTTTTCTGATTTCGTGTGTGATCCACCTCTTGGTGTGAGAATGATGGGGACTTGTCTTTTTAAGTTTGAGGGGGAATGCTCGATTAAAAATAAAGTAAAAGGTATCAAAGAAGAGAGAATAGATGTTGTCCGTGGAGGTGGCAGTCGACAGGTGTAGCCAGTGCTGCTGAGCCAGTAGGGAGCGGAAATGAATCAAGTTGGAGTCTGAGAAGGTGCGTTTGAAGACATCAGGGGACTTGAGGGTGACCTTTGGGGAAGGTGCCAGGTTGGAGAGAGGGATAGAGAGGGTTAGGGCAAGATGGTCAGAGAGTCCACTATCGAAGGTAGATGCTACGAAAGAAGTTGGTTGCAGGGTAGTGAATATATTATCAATGAGAGTAGACGAGTGTGGGGTGACGCGAGTTGGGGTGGTAATGGTTTCAAATAAGTAGAAAGAGTGAAGGGTGTCTAGGAATTTGATGGAGTTTTGAGTGGGAACCAGGATATCAATGTTGAAGTCTCCACACACGAGGAGTTCGGAGCGAGGAAACTGTTTGGTGACTTGGATGAGGACTTGTTCAAGAAGTTCAAGGAATTTAGAGATATCTGCTGAGGGTGAGCGGTAGATGGAGAGGGTGATTATGGAAGAGGTAGATGAGCGGGTCCAAAGGACTCCTGTGCATTCGAAGACTTTATCGATGCAGGCAGAGTGGAGAAAAGGTATGGGAGTTACGTTACAGTGAAGTTTGGAAAAGATGGCAACACCACCGTAGGAAGAGGAGGTACGATAATATATGCTACTGCTGCAGTAGTTTGGGATGATGAAGGAGGTCATGGAAGGGTTAAGCCAGTGCTCAGAAAGGCAGAGGAGGTCAGGAGTGAGTTCAGATGTGAGTATTTCAAGTTCTTCTATTTTGTTTCGAGCTGACTGGATGTTAAGTGCTATCACTGAGTGTGAGACTATGGAGGTGGTAGTTAAAGAGGGGTCAACTAGGTTGTTGGAGGGGTGTGTTTGTACAAGGGAAAATTTGTCTGTTTGAGTAGGTGGCTTGAGTGGGATCTTGGAGAAAACGATCTCTGGGATTTTTTTAAGATTATTCTTATCAATGTTTACCGGATTCAGTAAGTTTTTTAGTGGGATGAGCTTGGTAGTACAATCATGATCACTGTGATCTTGTTCAGGTGTGTTTGAGATGCTCGCTGTCGTGTTGCTCGTTACCGATGATGTAGCTGCACTGGACCAGTATGAAAATGGTGTTCTTGGATACTCAAGGGGTTATCTGGCAGGGTCATCTGGCAAGTTGAATAATTGGAACGAGATGCTGAGTTGAAGTTGGTTGAGCGCACTCGTGTGTTGGTTCCATATTCTTCAGCTTGCTTAAGAAACTCCAAAAGATGGGGAAACTCATGTTGTATTGTGGGCTTGGAGCACGTATTTAAGTAATTGTTGTTGTTAGTGACTTGAGGTTTTAATAACGTTGGTTTTACAATAATTAGGCTCATCAGTGGTGGAATTGACTTGGCGATAGGACAAGTTGATCTTGTTAGTGGGTGAGTATGTTTTTCTGCAATATACATGGTAGAGCCTCTTCGATTCACACACTTTAAGATTTTCTTACATAACGCATTCTTTCCTTTGTAGTTGAGATGAAGTCCATGTCTGGTGTAATGAGATCGGGGTAGGTCAGATGTGCTTAAAACTGTAATTGAAGGGAACTTATTTGTCAGTTTGTGGATCATATCATTGATTGCAACTATTTTGTGATTCAACAATGGTTGGTCATATCTATATGGAATGTCAATTAATATGATTTTTGTATCAGGGTTTCGTTTAGATACATTTGAAATTGTATTAATAGCATCCGCAATGGACGATTGATCATTCTTGTCACCGTCCACTTGTATGTTGTTTGAACCACCAGCAATAACTATGTAGTCCGGTACTGGCCAAGATTTTTTGCTCACTTTCAAGTTTAGTTCAATATCATGAAGAATATCTGTCAATTGCGCATTGGGCTTCATGAAGCTTCTTATAATTGATGTGGGTAACATATCTTCAAGTATATCTCTGCACTTCCTGATATGGCTATCACCAAGAAGCAGGAGGTGTTTCTTGATAGACGCCGAATTGTGTTCAGTTTTCCTGAAAGTCTCCGATTTGTGTTCAGTTCTCCTCAAAGTCTCAATCATTGCCTCAACCTCTTTAGCTCGGTTGAACCATTCTTCTCTCTCGATGAGGGCATTTTTTTTCTCCCAAACACTTTTAGCCAGAGCCTCGGTTAGCTGACAAACAGTGAGATGCTCCCTGTTCAAACCTCTCTTATATTTGGAATTAATATCTGTCAGGATGTCAATTTTTTCCAGGAATTCTATTTTGCATTTTCCACAGTCATGTCTATCATAAACCTCAATTTGATCATCTATATTCAATTGGTTCATACTTATAAGTTCGTCATTAGCTTCATCCAGGAACTTGTTCTTACTATTGATGACTGTATCTTCAAGTTCCTTAATGTTGATTTCCAATTGTTTAATCTTGGTTTCAAGAAGAGAAACATACTTCTTACCCACATGAGTGACATATTCAGGGCTAGCTTTATTATATTTTACATTCTTCCCTCTTTTTTTGCATATATGTCGAGGTCTGCGAATAGTTATAGTTGGGTCATCTATTACTAGAGGGGATATGTTATTCTTACTTGTGCTAGTCTTGGCAATAGTTGGATGAGAACGAGACATATGAAGAGTCAACCCTCTAGGCATGAATATACCATCACAGTGAAGGCATTTAGCTGTTCTAACTCGTTTATTGAAGTCTCCTACCTGAGTAGTTTGAAAAACCAATGTCTTGTCATGTGACACATGGTTTTGAAGACTTTGGATACCAGTACTTCCATTTCTCGTGTTTATATTGCATAACTGTGAGGTGGTCGGCGTAGGTATGGGGTGTGCGGGATCCAGGGATTCTGAGGTGGGTTGATTCCGTTTTTTGCCTTGTAGCCATTGATTGCAGAAATCAGGGATACTTATTTTCTTCTTAAGAAGAGTTGAAAATAATATTTCCACAAGCTCACGCTGTGACACGGTTCGCTTCTTATAAACTCCTAATTTTTGAAGCTCAAGTATGACATCACACTCTTTATTTTTGTCAATTTTTTTTGACCACATCTTCAAAAAGATGATGATGAGCTGTACCTGCCATATTATCTTATTTTTATTCGTCAGGATCTAGTCTTGGCTCAAAACTGTCAAAGTGAAAAATATGCGAATACGTAAGTTATGTTCTTAGCAACGAAATGCTAAAATAAACAAATCGTTATTGAAAAAATTCAATCAAAATATTCAATCACCAAAACACGTTTTATGAAGCTGAATCAGTTGTAAAAATTGTCCTTATCTACTCACGTATAGAGAAGAAATTTCCCTTTCAGTAAATACTCTTCTTGTTCAAAAATTCACAGTATTACTATCAATATTGAATAAAATTACTTTCGTGACATTTCAGTTGATTCTTTCTTCTCAATTCCACGGCCTTCTTTTCTTCTTTTAGTATCTTGGACAAGTCTTTTGTACTGAGAGCAGGGATTTTAGAGATAATTGATATTGTTTACATCAGTTCGTATCGCCATTAAGAAATGTTCATAATAATTCACCTGACAAATTGAAAATGCAAAAGAATGGGAAGGTGTTCAAACAACAACTGGAAGATTTTGTTATTACCGATCCAATATATAGCATGAAAGATTTTAATGTTAAATGACTGAGGTTTACTCTATATAACAGTGTTTGTTAATTTTATCCCGTGTTTCAGATGTTTTGTTTTGTTTGTATGTACTATAATCTAGATTATTCATGTATATTTTTCTATACATTGTTTATAACAAACTATAATTATGTAAATTGACTTGCCATATATTTTTCGTTTTTTTCAAATGAAAAATCCTGTGGATTAATGAGGAAATCTAATCTGATGTAATCTAATCATGTGGGTTTCATAGTTCAATCTCCAAGAATTCATCAATATCAATATTCTTGTCACATGCATCAAGCTTACTGCAAATACCTCATTCAATTCCTGAACTCATGTTACAGATTCTCCTTCTATAATATGTGCCATTATCATAATTTCTTCTCATCACTCATTCTCATCTCTCCATTCAACCTCATGTATATTCGAATGTGTGAACTTTAGAGGCCGCAGGCGCTCGTATTTCACGCCGCAAACTCTCACGGCCGTAATTTTTTAGATATAAATATGATTGTTTTCGCATTCTGTTAATAATTAAAAAAAGGAGGTTATCGCATTCACAGAATTTTGAACAAAGAATTTGTAATTTTTTCGAATTCTTCAAATGTCAAATGAAAAAAATTCAAAAATGCGAAAAGCCAGAAACATATTTTTGAATACCGTGAAAAATGATGAAATAAGAAATATATCAGAAGTGTGAGCTAGGGAATTGACGGCGTTCACTTGTATATGAGCTCGGCGGGCCAGTCTATGGGTTGCGCCTAGCACACGATGCATGTTTAACTCGAGTCTGAAGCGAGCGAACAACGAGCCCGTGTAGAGCGCCTGCGGCCTCTTAACGAATGAGTAATGAATTGACCACTATTGATGGGCCTGGCTGATTGCCAGGGCCACCTTGATATATACTTTATGTGGGAATTTAGAGATACTCTGATAGGTATATGTGAAATTTCCCACATAGCATAGCCCATTTGATCGGATGTTCTGTTTTGTGACGTTTATGGGCGGGTCAATCACTAGTCGTCAATTTGAATTGATAGACACATGCATTTCTCTTCAAATGACAACTTATCAGTTTTCTCACTTGGACCTTACACTCACCTCCTTCGACCTTCTCACCGAAGCACTCACTGTTGAATGTTTGTTGATCGCGTTCATTTGTTTCCTTGACTACGGAAATACTTATTGAATTATTCATCATATAAAGAGGTGCGTGACACCAGCACCCCCTTTTTGAAAATTGGGACTATTTTTTACGTCAATCGTTTGTGCTTCGTTTGTGCTTGCCTCATATAAAAGAACCGAAAAATTCTATTCACGGAACTTGAAGGAATAGAAAAAAAGATTCATACTGATTACAGGATCCATTTTCGAATGAAAAACTTTCTAAACTATGCTATATTATTGGATGAGCGAAGCGAAGACTCAATTTCACCATAACCGAAAAAAAGTGCCCGTTTTTTTTTCGAGATCCACAGGTCGAACCAAAATTTAAAATCAGTTGAAACTTGGCACACACAGGTGTCCTTATCTAATTCCATACCGTAGGCCTATAGTTTTGAGGCGCAATCGGGTGAACCACTTCTGAGAAAACTCATTTCAAAGTTTTCAAAAATCCCTTGAGAATAAACCAGAGGGAAAAATCGTAAGAAAATTCATTCGAGAGAAGTCAAATTTTCAGGGCATTTCAATATGATAATGATACACATTATTTCAAACTTTTACTCAAATCGGATCAGCCGTTTTTATGTAAAAAAATATATGATGTAATTTTCGTAAATCACTCAAAGCTATTAGGATACCAATTAAATCCAAGCCACAGGTGTCACCACTTAATTGTCAACGATTGAAACGAAGCCTTCTTCATCAACATAGTAATTTATAATGAAAAATAAGATGGCAGTGAAGTAATGGTTTGGATATCAAGGTGTATATATATATATATATATATATATATATATATATATATATATATATATATATATATATATATATATATATATATAAATATATATATATTTATATATAATGACCAATCCAAAGATGAGTTGATATGTTTCGGCTTATCCATCAATGCGGCAACACATAACGCATTTGCCTAGTTATTAATATTATTAGGCAAACGCGTTATGTGTTTCCGCGTTGATGGATGAGCTGGAGCAATATATCATCATATCTTTGGATTGGTTATATATATATATATATATATATATATATATATATATATATATATATATATATATACATATATATATATATATATATATATATATATATATATATATATATATATATATATATATATATATATATGTATATATATATCCAAAGATGAGTTGATATGTTTCGGCTTATCCATCAATGCGGCAACACATAACGCATTTGCCTAGTTATTAATATTATTAGGCAAACGCGTTATGTGTTTCCGCGTTGATGGATGAGCTGGAGCAATATATCAACATATCTTTGGATTGGTTATATATATATATATATATATATATATATATATATATATATATATATATATATATATATATATATAAACATATATATATATATATATATATATATATATATATATATATATATATATATATATATATATATATATGTATATATATATATATACATATATATCCACCTTGAGATCCAAACCATCACATCACTGCCCTCGTATTTCCTAATTGATTTCTATGATCATAAAGAAGGCTTATTGTTTCAATCGTTTTCGATTCAATGGTGACACCTGTTGCTTGGTTTTAATTTGTATCTTCATAGCTTTGAGTGATTCAACAAAATTTGATTATCTATTCCTGACATCAAAATGGTTGATTTGATTCGACCGAGTGTTTGGGATAATATGTGTAATTATTATATTGAAATCACCCTAGAATTTGAATTCTCTCGAAGGAAATAATATCACGAATTTTTTCCTCTGAGTTTTTTCCTCCAACCACTAACCAGTGGCGAAGCCAGAATTAAATTTTGCAAGAGGGGGGGGGGAGGTCGAAACTCAAGTGTAAAATGAAGGAGATTTTGTAAAAAAGAAATGGCCATCCTCAATATCCGCTCCCAATAACTATCACATACACATTTCGATTATTAAATCCATAAAATAATATATAATACTTTATTTATCACAAACTTTATTCTTTTTATTGGATGAGCGAAGCAAAGACTCTCATTGGGCTACAGATGTGTCTTTCTCTGTTTTTTCTTTGTCCGCGCTCCACAGCACCGATTTTCAGTCCAAATGTTCATGCAATTTCAGTCCAGCTTCCAGGAACGTGAAGTTATCCATTTCTTAGCATCATGCACTCCACTTCAATTCTGCTTGGTGTTATATGAGGGGACGTAGGGGGAAATGAGCCAAGTGTTTCCTGATATTTTCCAGGCCATATTGATGAATAATAAGTTGCACTTGGCATACAGTTTTGATTTCACACCTTTTATATCAAGAAGTTTTTGTAGTTGATTAAATATTTCAGGACTTGGCTCCAAGTTTTTACCCGTCAGGGTTTTTGATGGGATATTATTAGATGAGCGTAGCGAAGAATCCATCACACTCTTATGGAGCTTTGTCTGTGTTTTTTCTTTTTTTTTCTTTAAGCACTGCACAGGTCACATGGGTAGACTGATCAACATGGAACTTTAATTGTACGGGACAACTTTTAGTACTGTATAGTTTTTGGAATGAATCAGTTGGATAGATTTTGAGAAATATCATGTCAAAGTTATCAAAAACCTCATGAGATTAGGCTGTGTGAGAAAATTCGAAAAAATGAAACCTCTGAAAAAAATAAAATTTTCTCTGAGTGTTCGAACATGCATGATACACATAAACACCATTCTGTAAGCAATTCGAAGCAGCCATTTCGAAGAAAAAAATTCAATTAACTGTTTTCATTCATCATATATATGGAAATGAGCCAAGATTCACTGCTTCCTAGATTCGATATTTGCCCAAGAATTTCCTATTCTTTATATTCGTCAAGGTGTGTGGAATACCAGAGAGGATAAAGTAGCAATTAAATGAAGGACAAAGTGTGTAGAACACCAGAGTCGATAAAGTAGCAAATGTAGTACTGTTATTATACCTTATTCAGAAATCTCGCTCATCTTACAACGCATATTTCGCGTTTGCCTACTATTACTTCAAATTCGATATATTCCAATAGATATTCCACTGTAAACTTCTGTTTCAGTTATAGCTTTTTCAGCCTGATACAATTGATGTATCACTAGTCAAACGCGGAATATGCGTTGTAAGATGAGCGAGATATCTGAATAAGGTATAAAAGTCCTTGAAGTAGTTCTACCCTTGCTACTTCATCGACTCTGGTATTCTACACACCTTGATATCTGAATAAGCTATTAAAGTCGTTAAAGTAGTTCTACTCTTGCCACTTCATTGACTCTGGTATTCTACACACCTTGACGCATATAAAAAATACTTCATTGTTGGTCAACTCTTGAATCTAGGAAGCAGTGAATCTCGACAACTTAATTCTATCACAATTTGTATGATATATTTTATGAATATTATCAGTCATTTTATTTCATTTTTTCAAAACGACTGATCAGAATTGCTTAAAAAATCGTAATATTGTGTAAAATCCATGTATACACATTTAGAAAAAAATTCATCTCATTTGGAGAGATTTTATTTTTCAACATTTTCCGCCCAGCCAAATCTTATGGGGTTTTTAGAAACTTTGAGATGATGATTCTCAAGATCGGTCCGACCGATTCATCCCAAAAACTATACAGTTCTAAGTTGGATGAGTTTGCGTGTACAAAAAAAGTTGCATGTTGATCAGTCAACCCTTGTGACCAAAAAAAGTGCTTACGAAAAAAAAAAAAAAAACAGACAAAGCCCTATAAGAGTGGGATGGAGACCTCGCTACGCTCATCAAATACTATGTTGCAGTTAATTCTAATGCACAAAGTATTTTATTGCTCTTGGATAACATTTGTATCTGTACAATTTATTCCCGTTTGAAAATGAAATCCTGGAATCCTAATTCGAATCGAATAAATCAAACAAATAATGTTAAGTTTATACTCACGATTGAATAAGATGTGTTTTTCTCAGCAGTGTCATGATGGCTAACTGAATGATGCATCTCAAACTGCGCGCTTTTTTTTCAACTCTTCCAAGATATTTGTACAATTTTGTATAGGCCTATACTCAAATGCTTGTTAAATTATTACGAAATGGCACCCCCTCCCCCCCACCGATAAAACTAGCCTGGCGAATTGTCCGCCCTCCGATAGGCACCAAAATGATGACTGCCTCCACAGAGGTTGTCTATTCCACGCAGAATACCAAAACAATAACATTCAACAAATCAGAAGACAGAGAAATTAGATTTTTTTAAATATATATTGAGTTTTAACGACGCACTATACTGATGGCTACGATCTATTGGCGACGGTGGATGATGAACGAGATGATGAAATGATGAAATGAGGTTATTTTATTAGGTGTTTTGGATGGTGAGAAGGAGTCGGTCGTGGCCTGTTGTTTAAGAACCATCCCAGCATAAACCTGAACGACAGAGGGAAACCACGAAAAACCCCTGTTAGGATGGTCGACCATGGCGGGAATCGAACCCCGGTCTCCCGAATGACAGTTCAGTGTTTTACCACTCGGCCACGCGTCTCGGTAATTAGATACCGAAATGGTGTTCCATACAAAAAAACATATTTATTTCGCTTCAGTTTGGAGGGAACTGAATGCACATCGAAAAACAAAATTATGATATAATATATGAAAGCAATATATATAAGTGATACATATATGAATATATGGAATATTCTAAAATCATTGTTGAATATAGTATGTATTAGATCTAATCTCATTTCTTGTTGTAGACTCTTGCAACGTGTTGGGTGTGACGTGTTCATTGCGGTGACTTGATGATGCCTTGGAGCGTTGTGAAGCATTTGTGAATGAGTTTCAGAATCTGTGGGGACATGAAATATACATCAGAAGTGTAAGATTTATACTATTTTTGTATATTAGATTATTATAGAATGACAAATGATCATCCATGAACCTGGAAATGTAGAATCAATTGAGACAAGACATTCAGTTGATTGAAAAGATTGTCTATGCATGGAGTTGTATTGTTATGGAGGTATAACTCCGTGTTGAAAGCTCAACCCACTTGATCACTTTAAATAGTGGGTAACAGCGGCCATGTTCACTGTTCAAACTGATTGTTGTCAGGTGTGGGACTACAGAAATTTGTTTTACAGTCAGTAACTGATATCAAGGTCTTCTATATCATTGGTCAAGGCCTTCCATATCTTTACCTATTATGTAACGATGAAGAAGGCCTTGCTGAATTACTAACGTGAGAGTGGCTCCAACTGGCAGTTGAATTAAGAACATGGCCGCCATTTGGAAGTAACCAGGAGTACATGGTTCGTCGCTGAGTTCGACCTTCATAACAAAACAACAAAACAACTCCATGGTCTATGTTTCTCTCTTGTAACATTTTTAATACTGATATTCATTTTTTCCTTGATAATTGAAACATCTTTTATTGGAAGAAGCATAACAAAGACTTATAATCCAGTCGACCGGAAAAATCGAGCTCTTTTTTCTATACAGGTCAGACAAAATAACCACTGGACTAGGAACTTTTGCTGTACATGAATGTCATACCAGGATGATCCCCCATTGGTTCTGTGCGAGAGCGGATTCGACGATTCTTTAGGAAAAAAATCATAAATGTGGTATAATTCTCATGAGAATATAGCTTGACTTGAATTTTCAACTCTCGAATTTCATCCAATCACAGTGAAATTCCCACAGGATATTCACATCATTCGGATATATATTTCTGTCAAGTTTAAAACAATTAAGATTTGATGTTTTGGGACAATTGAGTTATTGTACTAAAGCTGGCCTAACATGAACATTTTCGATGCAATATCGCAACCACATGCGGAAGCGATATCAGCCATTTTGAATTATTGACCAATCTTCGAAGACTGCGTGGTTTTGTCGCACAAGTTCAGCTCTACTCAACTCTTGGCTATCACCGCACCAAATCCTATGCGGAATGGCCGGATGTAGCTTGGGTTCAGGTAAAATCCGCTTGAGGTCGCCGTCGTACTGCTTCCCCCAGAACAGCTGTGTCGATTTTGGCATGAACTGTTTTAAAATAATTCCTTAATTGATCAATTTGCCCACGTGCATACGACTTCTTTCATGAGATTTTGTTTTTATGTAGTTATTATTATTATTGAGAAGACACCAGCGATGTCAACAAAATTACAACAAACAGTCAACGTACTTGAGTCATGCCACGAAAATCGCGGGACACTATAGACATGCCCATCTCTCTGACCATCTTGCTTGAATTGCTACTAGGCAGCAGCACTTTTGTTTAATCGCGACGCACCGTCCCGCACCCGCATGCGGTTGCGATATCGTAACAAAAATGTTCATGTAAGGCCAGCTTTATTATTATTGGAAATACATGAACAAATAATGAACAAATGAATGAAGGCCAATTATTGAGTTGAAATTGTTCAGTTGCGAGTAGTAATTCATAATGCATTCGAAGCCGCGGACATTGAATTGGACATTGAAAGCTATCATTGAGAAAAGAACATTTTCTCTCAATGAGATTTATGATGTATAATGTACCGTCAATGAATGCCGCAAGAATCGTTAAATTATTCGAATTTGTTCTATTTATGTTACACGCGGACGCCTACTATTCCAATCAGCACATTGTGGACCCACTTCTCGAATTTTAGTTCGTTTTTTCAAATGCTGTCATTTCAAACTTTCATCACTTCAATCGCTGAAACTATTGGAAATGTTCACTTCAAATTTCTACCAAATGTGGATGTGGATATGCTATACATGTGTGAATATGTGTTTCTGTATTCATGTAGAATAACATTGAAAGTACCGGTACACATTGTTGTATGCCTAAGAATATAGTATTTTTGACATTTTTTGAAAGACATAAGATTATTATGGTTTTCATTTTCCATTTTCCAGTGCATTTATACAAACGTCTTATGTATCTACTGTGAACTTTTTCTGCATGCAACTCGTATATAGATTGTGAAAAACAGGCACCGGAAAAGTTCACCTTCAACATTACCAGTATAGAGATTTCAATGTACCGTGAACAATTTATAATAACGTTTTTTGCACTTTCCTGTTCTGAAAGCTGAAAAAACTGAATTCGAGTCAGTTTGACTGAGAAACAAAACTAGGAACTATTTTTGAGTGACCTCAGAGGTGACGTAGTATCTAGATAGGCAACGCCAGTATGACAGAGCCCATTCTCACTGACAATTATAAAGTTGGCTGATCACAGCGCTCCTATAGCAGGATTAACATACCAGGGTATGTAGACTGTTTGACCATGTAGCTGTATTGTTATGGAGGTCCGACTCAGCGACGAGCCAGTTACTTCCGGTTACTTCCAAACGCCAAACGGCGGCCATGTTCTTAATTCAACTGCCAGTTGGAGCTACTCCCACGTTGGTAATTCAGCAAGGCCTTCTTCATCATTACGTTTTAGGTTATGATATGGAAGGCCTTGAGTGATTATGAAGGCCTTGATTTCAGTTACTGAATGAAAAACAAATTTCTGTAGTCCAACATCTGACAACAATCTGTTTGAACAGTGAACATGGCCGCCGTTACCCACTATTTGAAGTGATCAAGTGGGTTGAGTTTTTATCACGGAGTTAACAATACAATACATGACAATACAACTCAATGGTTTGACTAGGGTTCTGCCACTCTAATATCTATCCCGTGAGGATATTTATTCACTCACTGGTGACGTACACGATAACTTAATTTCTCTAGTGCATGACAAATTAAAGAAATCAATTAATAAAATATGAATAAACATACACTGTAGCATGTCACCATGGAGAGAGGAATGAAGCCAGCAATATTTATAACAGCTGGTTGATTACATCTAGACATGATGATACACATGGACTTCTTGAATTCTTCGCTTGCATCGTACCAGTCCATACCGTACACCGCCTCCCTGACTTTAGTATCCTGGAATAAGCAACAATGATATTATTACACACCGCCTTTCTGACTTTAGTATCCTGAAATAAGCAACAATGATGTTATTACACACCGCTTTCCTTGACTTCAGTATTCTGACACAAGCAACAATGATGTAAGTCCATGCAGATTATGCCCTCATTCTATTTCGGCTATAATTACTGGGAACTCCGCCCACTCTGATTGTTGAAAATTGCGAAACGAGTTTCAGAGCGCCCTAGCGGTAAAGACTGACTTTTCTCCGCTTGTTTTGATATAAGATTGTGGGTTCACTTGCCAGAATACAATTTTAGCGCAATGTCTTATTATCCATGTGGCTATCTTGAATACTTTCATGATATTTCCATTGTCTTTGCAGTATGAACTGGATGATCAAGATGCATTGGAGTTGCGTTTGCCGGTCTTCAAATTCCGGTTTCGTGGCCCACCTCAAGAGCAGGGCTAGGATTCAGTGCTAACAACAATGGGGATACACAATAATGCGACACGTTGCCATGGTATTTAACTCCAATAGTAAATAGTTACTGGTTGAAGTCCCTCTGTACTAGCTAGGTCAAAGCTTTGGTCAAAGCTATTTCAATTGGCAGTCGCGGTAAGAGTCAGGGTTTGATTCCCAAATGGGTTACTTTTGTCTTCTTTTTCATTTTATATGAATTCTTTTGGCTGAAGGTTAAAGAGCCATTGTTTTTCAGAGCGACCGATATTGTTTGGCCACCGATGTCTGAATTATTCTTCATTAGGAATCGCGAAGCCTACTAACTCACGGCTGTAACCGGTTCTATTTCGGTTGTGACCCATTAGGTACTCATTTGTGACGAAGAGATGAATAAGAAACAGCCGCCAGGCATTTGGGTGCCGAACCGATCGTCTACTTACCTCGTCTGTTATTACGTCTCCTAGGAAACAGAACACGAACAACTGGATGATGGATGCAACAACGATGATACCGAAAATCAATGCTCTTATTTCAATAACAGTTTCTGCCTGAAAATCAAAATCAGTATCAATATAACTAGGAAAACGTAGCATATGAGTTGCAAGATGAGCAAAAAGAGGTAATGTATAACGAATGTAATGGGAAGTTGTCTCATTTTGACCTTGATACCTTCTTGATTTTTAAACTGTCATGTCGCAACCATAGACATCATATAGTTATACGATGTCTATGGTCGCAACACCTTCCTCTTTTCTTTTTAATTGTTGATTTCACCTGTGAAATGGCTTCAAATGCCTTGAAATATAATTTAACAAAATTGAATAATTGCATTGATTTGTTTACTTCGATCGGATACTAGAATTTTTCTACCAGTCTGGAATGATGTGTGTCATTTATGTGCTCATGAACCGTGGAATTCTGAATACATTCAGCAAATTAACGCCATAACAGATGTCAGCTGCTCAAGAAACGGCCATATTGAGATGTTTCTTAATTGGTTAAAGCAATAACATAAATTGTCCTCACAAAATCAGCTGTGGGACGAGAAATGTGCATAAGTATAAATAGTCCATCGTCTGATTGGCTGAAAAATAATACAGGTCCCGAACAAAAAATTTCGAGCTCAAGGGTTAACGTCAGCCCTGCACGTCAAAAGTTTGTCTATCAATGATGCCGTCTACACGAGTCAATGCACGGCTTGAGCTCAAGGGTTGAACACGAACACATTGACCCATGTGAACTAGGCTTTAGACCTTGAATGTTATGGACTGAGCTAGCTCTATCACGCAGCACAGATAGCCGTAAAGCCACGATAGCTACTAGGCGAGGGAGGAGGCTGAAACTGAGGGCGTGTATGCACAAAGTGATTCAATTCGGGAGCCGAACGTCAACACGTATGTGGGGCGATTAGGTCTTGTACCCAGGAATATACTAATACTATGATCCCCAACAATTGATATTAAATAATATATAAACTGAGCAGTCGAAACTGAAACTACAACATATTCACTCCACTTATAAAACCTGTAGACCTACATCACAGCAAACCTCGATTATTTTAATCAAATACATACCATTGTTGACCAAAATACAACGGAAACATTCGGAACGACACAGAAAACCATCTGGTATAGTAGAATTTCGTAAAACGTTGACTCAATATCGTTTTTAAGTCTGGAAAAAAATATCAATTAGTTTCTATCCCATCATGGTTGGTTTGAGAGTGCGTGGGAGAAGGTTCAGCGGAATATCAGGCAAATTTGACAACTTATGCACATCGGGAGAAACACAGATTTTCAATATATTCTATAGATGGCGTGAGTAAAAGCTATTCAACTTATATCACATAGTATTTTTACAGAAATGCTGCTGAAAAAAAACCTTCTCAGATGTCAACCAGCTGGAATGATAGAATGCAATACATTCGTTCTCATTTCACAGCAATTCAAAGGTATTAAAGAGGGCTGTTTTTCTAGTGTGTCAGATTGTTGACATATCATACCGTCTAGAAGCCATCACAAAAAATGATAATTCGTCGAATCGCCTCGGGTGCATTCTCAAGGTTGATATGTTCCTCCAACCCCCTCGATTCCCCCTCGATTATAATACCGCCATATAATTCGAACAATTTTCACCTCTACCATTTTTATGAAATGAGGAATATACATCTTCTTCCTGCAATATGATTCTCATATTAATTATTGTTCGAATTTGATTGCCATCAAACGAATGAAATTGCGCTGAATTGATTTACATCTGCTCCTAATGAAAATCATCAAGGTTCCAAAGATTCGAGCGAATCGGAGGTTGAAAATAATGCAGGCTGAATTGAACGTCAATGATTTTTAATTATATCGAATGTTCACCTGTGTAGTTCCTGGTGATGTTTTATGCAATCTGTGAGACGGCGTTCCATCTCAACATCCATTGCTGGATTTCTTGAATTGACTTTTTCGAGCATCTGCTGTGAAAATGTAGGGCACACCATACCATTCTGTGCTCTTCCCATCGATCTCGATGATTCCTGTCTTACTGGAACATCAAGTTGATTTCGTAAACCATCCCAGCTTGGTCGATTCTTGATAGTATTGCGTTTAAATCTCAGAACACGATCAGACTCTTCAAAGTGCTTCAGAAGATATCTACCTTTAGCGTCTTTCTGCTTCTTTGCATGAACCGCTTTACTGGAAGATGCTCTGATCTGATTGATGTTGTGACGTAGCAACTTGAATTGACCTATCAGTTGCAGCAAAATTGCTGCGAATAGTGCATCAATAATATTATTCACGAAACAAGAACAAAGGAAGAATGCTGACAGAACCAGTGTGATTTCGAAATATGGAGTTGCAGTCTCATCGTAGGGGTACCATCCTCTGAAAATGATATTTATCCGTTGTTATCGGTATTACCAAC
Organism: Brachyptera risi; assembly: GCA_964007535.1. Taxonomy (NCBI): domain Eukaryota; kingdom Metazoa; phylum Arthropoda; class Insecta; order Plecoptera; family Taeniopterygidae; genus Brachyptera; species Brachyptera risi. The sequence continues at coordinate 14,137,990 of OZ023338.1, read as the reverse complement.
TAAGAAACTTTATAAATCATGTAAGTAGCTTGGGCTATTACTCAATCTCATGGAAGAGCTCCGTTATATCTTACCCATAATAATGTCCTCTTGTTATCAGAAAATATGGAAAAACCCCCATAGAGAAACAAAAACATATAAGGAATCCAATAATGAAATAAGCAATCGTCAAGTCGATTAATATCCTAGTATTGTTTCTCATAAGTTTTTCTCTTCTTGTGTCTCCTTGGCGTCGACTGCATAACTTCTCCGTTGTCTGGACCAATCGTTGAAACTTTTCAGATAGAAAAAAAGGAAATCCAGTTTTAACCAGATTCAGAATACCAAGTATCATGCAGGTTACGCTCTCCGTCGTTGCTGTGACGTCACCCCAGTGTATGACCACGCCCACAGGAAATACTACTGTGCCATTGATAAACGCTACTGCCACTTGTAGCCGTGGTAGACAGAAGCGGAGGCAATAGCCGAGATTGAATGGTTCATCTTGTTTCGACCACAGACCTGTAAAGAAGAATATTATATTTCAGGATATTTTGCGAATAGCCGATGTAGCGATAAAGTTATTTAGGTTCAAAGTTTGCTCATTTAGCGTCAGAGTTTTGCATTGTGAACTTTCTAACGTTGAAACACCATTCCCTAAGATGACCTTCACGTCATTTTGAAGTGGCATCATCAAACTGTGGACTGAACAAAGAAAGTCGCAACACCAAAAGAGTTATTAGGATATATCGAAATAAAAATGCATTTCAATTGTTATCAGAACACAAATATACGTAGTGAAACTAAAAGAAGAAGAATGATGTAGGCTTAAGAAATGAAAGATTGGAGATGATATGAAAACAGTCGTGGAAGAGTGAGGGATGCATCGATTGAAGCTCATGGAGTTGGAATGGTGGGTAGGCTAATGTGACCATCCCTCATTTCTTCTCACGAAACCTTTCCTTGGCTTCGAACTCTTTTCCGTGAACCCAGATCTCACGCCTAGCAACTACTATTCCCGAGTTATCAGCGCTTGTATCTTGCTCACCTCTCCCTATTATGGTGGTAGTTCTCCTCAAGTGCTTGGATCTCTTGTTCTTCACCTCAGTGAAACCATATTGATCAACATCAAGCTCTAACCAAGCTCATTATTCTCGTGAATAATATATATTCGAATCTATGACGAATAATTTCCCATCATTCATGTCTAGTCACCAGCCTTCCACTCCATTCCTCTGTGAATTTTTCATCAGACCATGAGTGATAAAAGTAATTCAAAATTGAATCCAACAATGTATCCTGCGATATGAATGCAGGTTGTGGTGATGAACTGATTATTTTTGTTGTAATTAGCGTAGAATAAGTTCACGTCATGCTTATGCAATGTTCAAAACATGATAGTTTACCCTAATGATGCTCCTAAAGGGGCTGAAGAAGAAAAAAAGTGCTGAAATAATACATTTCACCTCCAGTGGCTGGGGTCTTATTTAGGCCAGCACAACGTGTGTACGGGGGTCTATAGAGCCGTGTTCTGAACCCAACATTCTCATTCACTTTTTTAATTCCACTCTTTTCCTCTGAAATTAATATTTCAAAGCATGTAAGCAAATAGTAACAGTGAATTCGATTCGGACTCAAGTCAAGAGAAATGCTGAAAAATAGTATTCATCAATTTTGTATTGATAACTTTTGAACGGTGTGAGTTGACAACATTCCAATACTGGAGAAATACAGATATTATTTCATTGCCTTCAAAAATTGTTGTTCGAAATTCCCACATCAACAGCTGTAATACAGCTGGAGAATGTGTCTCTCAACTGTAGACCTGTGAAAATTTAGCGATATAAATTGCACAGTTTTTCCACTTAAATCGTGTCGAAGGCAGCTGGCCGTATTTACGCCTATAGGCAACCGAGGCAGCTGCCTAGGGTGGCAAAGTTCAGGGGGGCGGCATTTCCTAAATGTTTCAAAGACTATGTAATTTCTATATTTGCACAAACATCTGCAAATTTGATCAAATTGAATACATGATTGACTTATTGCAAGAAATGAGTTCAACGATGGTCGATGGGAGAAGCCAGGCGTAACGCACTTTCCGTCTTGAACATAGAATCCGACTTCGTAGAATAGATTACAATGAGATTATTGACAACGGAGGAAGGTCTGCAGTTTCAGAGGCCAATACTTTCAAAAGAGTTAACCTCATTGACTAGAGTAATTGCTACGTAATATAGGGGAGGAGGGGGGGATTATTTAACTAGGGTGGCGCAAATATAAGTGTTTTCTTCATATGAGAATGTTAACAACTCATGCCGATCAAGCGTCATCACCACAAAACTGATATCATGTTAAATCGATACCCATTCGCTCTGAATTTTCTTCTGTTATAATCACCTATGAAGGGCAGTATCTTTTTATAAACTTCCAGACCATTGTTGGGTTTCACCAATTGTGACCAGGATAGCAATTTAGCAAGTCTCAACATTTTTCGTCAATTTTGTATTTTATTCAATCATCATCGTGCTTAGCTTTCCGTCTACACCTTGAAGATTACTTCTAATGCCTCATCGATGTTGAAGTGTGGACATTTATTCGGAGCAGCTGTTGAGCGATAGCAATCTGTCTCAACAAAGTAATGGTGATGTTTGTTAGTAGTCATCGGTGGATGGTTAGTACTGGTCATACTAGTAATTTTAATTTATTTTCAATTTCGAAATTCAGTCCTTATGCTGAGTGTATATACCATCACCTGATTTGTTTCTTGTATTCATGTAACATATTTTCCTACTTTCATATGCAATATTATTACCATTCCATCTCATCACTAATTCTCATCTGCTGCATGTAACCTTGATTGAGTATATTTTGAAAATGTATAGTGAATAAAATAAATAAATACACACCTGCATTTCTTTCAAATGACAACTATTTAGTTTTCTTACATAGAATGAAGATGCATGCTTACACAAGTGGTGATGAAAGGAACTAACGTTACGTTCAAGGTCGGCTCGCTGTCATCAAGTTCGCCAGCCTATCAGCCGTTTCTACAAAAAATAACACCAGATAGAGCAGCGATCAATGTTACACAGAATAGTACTCATAAAATGAAATGAGTTTTCAAATTAGTGAAGTCACCATCTCCCGGCCTCAAACCAACTCAACCTTCAGTGCGTCTTGCATAGAAGTAAATACTCACCCGCTCCACACATAAAGACTGACTGTTGAATGTTTTATAAATGCATTCATTGTTTCCTTGACTACCGAAATACACAATGCATTATTTATTATTCGGATTCCATAGACAAGTCGCAGCAGACATTTTCCCTTCGAAGAAACGATCGACGGTTATAGACAAGGTCTATGTCGATCGTGTCTCAGCCGATGGTTTATTGATATTATACTTGACAAGGCTGTCGACAACCAATAGGATGGCGTATTTACATCACATGATCGACTCTTTTTCCAGTATGAAAGATTGGTGAGATCTTTGGATTAGGCTATAAATTTGATTAAAATGATTGATCAAAATTAATTACGATTAAAATGGGATGATAAGATCGGCCTTGTGGTGCCCCGTCCAAACGATTCTACTTTTCATCCATAGCCTTAATGCGGAATTATTGATTTTGTCACAGATAATCGAGTGATTTTGTATCAAGTTTCGATGTTATTGGAAAAAAGGCCAGAGAGAATTGTAAGCAAGCGTGTTGATAATTTCGATTGTGTGAATGAATCAATTTAAATCTGTAAGCAGTGTCTAGTAATAGCGGATTAATTAATCGAGCTGCATTTTGATAGGTCCTACTGGGGATGAATAAGAAGGCATGATGGAAGAATGACACTAAGTACAGTGCTAATCCCCGTAGGCCAGGGCCTAGGCCATTTAACCACTGAGACCCGGACCCGGCCGTGCTGCCTGTTTTAAATCAGTCAATTTCATGTACTTCTTTCTAAGGAATGGTTTGTTCAAAGTACATATTGATTATTTTGACACGTTTTGTATGCGTCTTTCATGACTCGAGGCGGAGCAGATCCGAAATAAAAAAAGAAATATAGTTTACAAAATTTGTATTCCAAAAAGTGCCAATTTTTAGGAATTTTTACATTTTATTAATTTCATGTATTTTTAAAACTCTCCTTCATTTATTCCCTCGCTTCAAGTTTGTATCGTACATGTATGAATCATCTGTGAATAGTTTGAACTTATTTGGCTGAGATAAAGGTACATTCATACTAAAAATTATTATTCTGAAATGACGAGTCTTGAAGAGTGGTAACATTTGGATGTATCAGGCATTACCCTAAGGCTATACCACTGCTCATATAACTGAGAATAATTCCTGAACCTAAATATTATGAATGAGTTCAAACAAATTATATCCATATATTTGTCACACTTGAAAAAAAAATGTGCACAAAAAACAATAAATAATGCGAGGTCTGGATCCCCTGAAGATAGAGCGGGAAAAGTCCTGTTCAAACAGCAAACAGATCGTTCCAAGTTAACACAGTTGATGCCCGCTAGGAGCGTGAATGATCTCCAGACAAGTTAGTGTGATGCCGCAGAAAGCATTAGACAGAGAGGGACATTCACCATCTGAGCGATTGCCACTATGATAGTCAGCTAGGCTATGAAACAGGCATTTATGACCTTGCCTCTATGTATTGTTTCATTTGATAACCACTTGAGGGCAGCATGGTCGCATCACTGCCTTCTTGATGGTGTGTCTTTCCGTCAAGCTACACGTATCTGCTACTAAATAGCTATGTAATGCATTAAAGTACTCTGTATTGTTTTTTTGAAAATATAAATTTGTGACTCAAATTTAGATCAGATCATATTTTGGTGAATATTAAATTGCAGTGATTACTTTTCTCCCATATCTGTTGAGCAGCCGTGGCAGTTTTCTGAAAATATTTTATTTTAGCACTCGTGGCACTACTATCGCCCTGTTTTAAGGATCGAACCATTATTTTAACATTGCGTTGCCACTCTTCCTATTAATAAGCTTTTTACTGATATTGATTGTGTCAGGTCTTGGGTTTTTATCACGGTGTATAAAACGTTAGGTGTTGTATCGGGCTATATCCGTGCGTTGGGAGGCTGATACCAACAGTGCTGCTAGTTCTACCAGAATCCGTGCGGAACGCCACGGTGATAGGAGGCCAGTCACGTGGTCCAGTTGACGTTGACAGTCGACGTCTTGCCGCGAACAATGACGTATATTTGACATTTGGTGTGCGCATGCGTGGAGCGTAGCCACACCGTCTACTATCACCGTGGCGTTCCGCACGGATTTTGGTGGAACTAGCAAAGGTACCAGCCGAATTAGTCCAATACATCAGCTAACCTATTAAACAACGAGTGGGTCGCCGGTCACCCTCCGAATTCGTTCGGGAGGGTCAAATTAGTTCCTCCAGAGTTTAGATATAATTGAACATGGTCAATTATGTGGACAAAGTCAGGTTGCGGACAGTGGTTTAGGTTAGGTGGGTCAGGTTGGTGTCCTCACTTCGCGCATACCGCCGGCAGGCGGAACGGAGCTCATATATCGAGAACTGGTGCTCTCTAGCAGTGAAAATTACAACTCTATTCTCTCGAACGAAGCCGAACTCTCCCGAACTAATCGGAGGGTGGCCGGCGACCCGGTTGTATTATACACCGTAGATGGTATATACAACAGTTACTGCGTCGACTAACTTGAATACTGCATTATCGACACTGATAATGTGTTTATAAATTCAGCAATTCGAACATGTCCAGCCTATTCATTTTCATTCTTAATCTTGATCTGTCTTTAATGATAGTATCTTGCCTAATATTTAAACGATAATTATTACTGATACGCTATGATATCATTCTTATGCTCTGAACACCTGAAAACAGACAGCAAGGTGTCATGAAACGCCATCTTTCGTAAATTCTTATTTTTAGTTTGGGCGAAGGGGGTAGCCCCAGCATGATTTTTGTATTTCATTTTTATTAATGTTCATTTATATATTTGATTACTAATTTCAGTTTTTTGTCAGGTAATGTCCGGATATATCACATGAACGGTTTCTACTTATAATGTGTTCCGGACTTTCGGAAACTGAACGACTTTTATCTGCGGCGTAAAGTTATGGTCACCAACAGCGCAGTCCTGGTGTTGAAGTTCATTGGTTTCAAATAATTAAAATGGGGTGGAAAGATCGCCCTTGTGGTGCCCCGTCCGAACGATCCTACTTTTCATCCATAGCCTTAATTGGGGAACAATGATTCTGTATCAAGTTTCGATGTTTAAAAAAAGAAATGAAAAATTCAGTTTGGTTTTTCCATCTTCAATACTTTTTTCAGCTATTGATTATTTACCAGCGTTGGAACCATTGGAAAAGGTCTCATTTACAAATTTGGAATTTCATTGCTGTTTTACAGAAAATTAAAATAATTGTTAATTATAACATCATAACTGAAAGACTATAATATCTGAACAATTGTTTTGAAATGTTCACTGTTTAATAATATTTATGTATTTTTGTGACGGCTATGGTGGGTAATAAACTCGATATCAGAAGATTGCGATAAGCTATATCGTGCAACAGTTCTATCGGAATAATATGGTTTCTTAATTATGGTTAATGTTTTAATTATTAAGGCTATTCATCCATCTAAAAATGAGAATTTCTACTTCTGACAAATAACTAAATTTTACTAATAGAGTTAACTAATGCATGACCATTGAAGGGAATTGATATTGAAATGATGAAAAAGAAACGAAATCTTTTTCCCTGTTTTTTCCGCGTGCTGGCAAAATAACGAAAAACGCTCGCTAAATACGTGAATGCCACAAAAATGATTATAGAGTTTTGAAACCTGCCAAAGTTATTGTTAACACTATTGGGCATGTCATCAGATAATTATAATCTGCATAAGTCCTACCGTTTGATTAGCATCAAAGATTTAGTTGCCTGAAAGTTTTTACCAAGTTTTATGCGATTCTAATCAAATCTGTATCGATAGAACGGCAAGACTCGTGGAAATTTTAATTTATCTGATGACATGCCCAATAGTGTAAACAATAACTTTGGCAAGTTTCAAAACTCTACAATCATTTTTGTGGCATTCACATATTTAACGAGCGTTTCTGGTTATTTTGCCGGCACACGGAGAAAAAGGAAAAAACATTTCGATTTTTTTTTCATCATTTCAATATCAACTCCCTTCAATAATCATGCATTAGTTGACTCAAAATCTAGTTATTTGTCAGGAGAAAAAAATCTAATTTTTAGCTGGATGAATAGCTTTAACAAATTTCAAATTTTTGACTAAACACTAAACTACAACTATAATCTACAAGAAACCATGATTTTATATCGATAAACTGAGCAGGACTGGAGATAGCGTGTTACAGGGCGTGCTATGTTGAGTGAAATGTTTATAAACACTGTTTTCAAAAAAAAAAACATTATTATGATATAACATCATAATAATTGTATATTTTCAGACATAATTATTCATCGTGTGTTCATAATATGTCTCCAATACATCACCAACAATTTTACCAACAATTGTATGTAGGCCTGTCAATTTGAAACATGCACTTTTTTATCCCTGTTATATGCTTGTAGCCGGTACCCCCTTACAGGCTAGAGTACTGGCGGGCAGGGTTCGATTCACGAGCCTGGCTTTTTTGTTTCTACTTTTCTAATATTATATAAATGCAAATAGCTAAAGATTTTGGGTTGGGAAGATTGGACTATCGATGATTTTATTATCATATATAAATAATCGCACGGGCTCACCAAGACAAGACCGGCCACTGTGAAATTATTAATTTCCTTCCGTGTGACATGCTCGTCTAAGCCTCGGTCGCGCCTTATGTCTTGGCAACCAAATGTAATGAATAATGCAATACGTATTTTCGTAGTCAGGGCAACAATTGGACGCGTTCACAAACATTCAAGAGTCAGGTTCTGGGTGAATGAGGTGATTATAACTTCTGAGTGAAAAAACTAAATAGTTATCATTCGAGGAGAAATCAATGTATTCATTGATTTTATTCACTAGGCAAACGCGTTATGTGTTGCCGCGTCGATGGATGAGCTGGAACATATCAACTTCTCTTTGGATTGGTTATTATATATATATATATATATATATATATATATATATATATATATATATATATATATATATATATATATATATATATATATATATATATATATATATATATATATATATATATATATATATATATATATATATATATACACCTTGAGATCCAAATAAGGTATAAAAGTCCTTGAAGTAGTTCTACCCTAGCTACTTTATCGACTCTGGTATTCTACACACCTTGACATCTGAATAAGCTATAAAAGTCGTTAAAGTAGTTCTAATCTTGCCACTTTATTGACTCTGGTATTCTCCACACCTTGACGCATATAAAAAATACTTCATTGTTGGTCAACTCTTGAACCTAGAAAGCAGTGAATCTCAACAACTTAATTCTGTCACAATTTGTATGATATTTTATTAATATTATCAGTCATTTTTTTTTCTTCAAAACGACTGATCAGAATTGCTTACAAAATCGTAATAATGTGTAAAATCCATGTATACACATTTAGAGAGAATTTCATTCCATTTGGAGAGATTTTATTTTTCAACATTTTCCGCCCAGCCAAATCTCATGAGGTTTTTAGAAACTTTGAGATGATGATTCTCAAAATCGGTTCAACCGATTCATCCCAAAAACTATACAGTTTCAGGTTGGATAAGCTTCCATGCACAAAAAAAGTTGCAAGTCGATCAGTCAATCCCTGCGACCTGTGGAGTGCTTACAAACAAACAAAAAACACACAGACAAAGCCCTATAAGAGTGGGATGGTGACTTCGCTACGCTCATCTAATGAATTGGAAACTTTGGTGAGGTATACTGAGTCTCCTTTTCAGTACAGTGATTAATTGAAATGGCGATAAGCTCCTTCCTTTGAATGTGGGCTATACATTATTCAACCTTGATGATTCAGGTTAAGCTATTGAAACAGTTCTACTATTTTGGGGTGATGAGATCGCCCTTGTGGTTCCCGTCCAAACGATCCTATCTTTCATCCTTAGCCTCAATCGGGGAACAATGATTTTGTATCAAGTTTCGTTGTTATTTAAAAAAAAAAATTATACATGTACTTGCTTATGGCCATTACACCAAATATAGTTATGCCTATTGATTCCATAAATATGTAAACAGTTTTATTGTTCAGTAAATTATATGCAAATGATCTTTTACTTGGTTCAGTAATGTAATTATTATAGATATTAACGTTTGGTATTTTCACTAGTGCTACCGACAACATTGTGTCAGCGAATGTAATCAATGTGTATTAATAAATTAAGCCACTGTCAATTAGTGTTCTTTCAAAGATAAAATGTCGATATGTTAATTTGCTTTGGTAACCTGTTGTAAGCATCCTACATTTTACAGGAGTTCCCTAATTCCTCATACTGAAATTAGAAAGCTTTTTTCCCTATGTGAAGATAATAAAAGGTAGGTAGATGAGGCATTATGACCTCTACAAAAGTCCTACAGTCATTTGGTGAGAAGATAATCTTTGTTTTGCATTTACATACCTGCAAACTGCCTCTTCATTACCTGTCGATTTTCTCGATTACAATGCTTATTTTCGAGAACGACACTGTAGGTAATGGCATATATGCCATTACCTACAGTGTCGTTTTCAAAAATGAGCATTTCAATCCTGAATAAAACTTGAACATGACCTACCTGTTGAACTTTCGCAGACTATTTGATGTTTGACACAAATGTATGTTTTTTCATTGGAAAACTGACGTAAGGAGGCCTATATATATATATATATATATATATATATATACTCAATAAATTGTAGAAGAAACCAAGTATCAATGTTGAATCAATATGTATAAAGCCTATTCATTTTGCACCTTGTAGGATGACTAGGCATATATTTATTGATTCAATGAATACTTGAGTCCTTCTATGATCTAGATTGAGTACAATATGAATATGTATATACATGCCCTAGGCATGCCTTAAAGTAATGCCCCAGGCATTCCTAAAACAAGTGCCCCTGGCATGCTTTGACATGCCCTGGATGTGCCCAAGACATGCCTCAAGTATCCCTAAATACCATGTTTATGGCACATCAATAAACAGGTTTGGTCAGGATATGCCCTAGGCATGCTCCTTGCATGCTCCAGACATGCCTCAAAAGGCATGCCTTGAGCAAATGAGGCATGCCTTTGGAGTCCCGCCTGCATGTAAAAATGAGTGTTTCAGGCAAGTTTTAGGCGAGTGAGGCGTGAATTTGCCATGCCCCAGGCATGCTTCATTTGCCTTGGAAGAGAGCTCTTGGCATGCCCAAGGAATGCCTCATGGTTGTAGGGTAGTCCTCGCAGTATTTTCAAACGGGATTTTCCAGTGTCAGCTAGTTTCTGGGTATGTTCTTTTCACGTCAGTTTGTTGTGCATATGCACTATCAAATACTTGCTTTTAACTGAACTCAACTGTAGTCCATTATATTGAAGCTGTATCTGATGTTGTGCTGTACACATTGAGAACAATTGGTATGTATTTTTTTCGGTGTTAACAGTCATCTTATTCGCCTCCGTCCAGTTTTTCAGTGTTGAGAGAGCTTCATTGATCTTAGTTTGCATTGTTACTGTCAAAAAGCTCTTGGGTATTTAAGTACAACAATTGGTTAGTGATTTCACAACATGATTCTCTAAACAATCATTGGAATATGACCTGAGCCGGATATAAACTAAAACTACTAAATATATGTCTTCTCTCGTACTTCGTAATTTCAGAAGTTCAAGGATGTTGATTCGATTCGAACTTATCTCGGTTTGATAAAACCATTGGGTCAATAATAAAATCCCATTTATTAGTGTATCTGAATTGTTTTGTTTTTGCTTATAAACAAAGTATGAGTCACTTTGATGATAAGGGTGCAATACCAAAAAAGAATCTTCCAAAATAATTGAATAACAACGTAATAAATTTGGTGATATTCGACATAATTGATATCATTTCAACATTGTCACATGCTGGACTCCGGATCGATTATAAGTTCATTAACACGTGTAAATGCTTCTCAAAAATCATATGAAATGATCAGTTTTCTTCTAAAGAAGGCAGTCGAATCATTCCTCTTAAGTCAACCAACCAACGCCACATACCCGTTCCCTGATGGAACGAGGAATGTAATGTAGCGATCCGTAAGAGGAAACAAGCCCTTCGAATTTTCCGGAAATACCCAACCAATATCAACCTTATGGCATTCCGGAAACTCCGAGCAAGGGCTCGTTTCATCATTAAGACTTCGAAAAAAGCCTCATGGAATTCTTACATCTCATCCATTAATGCTCACACACCCCTCACCAAGGTGTGGAATAGAGTGAGGAAGATAGACGGCAAATTTGAATCATCTTGTATATCTGGGTTGAACAAGGATGGCAGTCTAATTACCGAGCCACAGGAAATAGCTGATGCTATCGGGTCCCATTTCTCGGACGTCTCTAGCTCTCACCACTACTCGGCATCGTTCCAGATACACAAACGTGCTGCAGAATGTAGAAGATTAGATTTCTCTTCTGCGAACAACTAGGTGTATAACGTGCCGTTAAGTGTATGGGAGTTGGAGAACGCGATATCGTGCGCAAGAGACACAGCACCAGGGATTGATAGAATACACAATCAGTTCTTGAAACGACTACCAGTTGCCGCTTCAAATGACCTTCTCAACCTGTTCAACCATATCTATTCGACTGATACTTTCCCTGATTCTTGGAGACAAGCTATCCAGGTACCGATCTTGAAACCATCCAAGGATAAGCATTCACCATCAAGCTATAGACCTATATCACTGACCAGCTGTCTGTGTAAAGTGATGGAAAGGATGTTGAACAACCGCCTCGTTTGGTGGTTGGAACGGAAAAACCTTCTTTGCACAGTACAGTCTGGATTCAGAAAAAATAGAAATACCTTGGATCATCTTATTCGTATAGAAAGCTTCATACAAGAAGCTTTCCTTACGAAGCAGGAAGTGATAGCTGTATTTTTCGACCTTGAGAAGGCATTCGATACTACCTGGCGCTTCAACATATTGAAAACCTTATCACAATGGGGTTTCAGAGGCCATCTTCCTAATTTTGTATGTAATTTCATGGCTAACCGACGTTTCAAGGTACGAGTTGGTAATGTGTTGTCGGATGATTTCATTCAAGAGAACGGTGTACCACAGGGTTCTGTCCTCAGTGTTACTTTGTTCGCCATCGCTATAAATGGTATTGTTCGAAGCGTTCCATCTTCTATCACTTGTTCCTTATTTGTCGACGACTTGGCTATATTCAGTAAGTCAGCGAGAAGTGCAACGGCCTCTCGCCAAATCCAACTTGCAATTAGGAAACTGGAAGCATGGGAAGATGAAACTGGGTTCAGGTTTTCTACATGAAAATCAACGTGCATGCGTTTCTCTCGTCTGAGAGGCCTGCACCCTGACCCAGATATATATCTCCGTAGAGAACTTCTCCCATTCGCAGAATCGACAAAGTTCCTAGGGCTGACGTTTGACGTGAAGTTGAACTGGAAATCTCACATTTCGCAACTCAGACTCAAGTGCTTCAAATCACTTAACCTTCTCCGTTATCTTAGTGGTACCAAATGGGGAGCGGATCGCACCACGATGCTGCGGCTTTACCGAGCATTAATACGTTCCAAATTGGATTATGGTAGTGTTGTGTACGACTCGGCACGAGAGAGCTACGTAAAGCCACTCAATACAGTTCACAACAAGGGCATCCGACTGGCCATAGGAGCACTCCGTACCAGTCGGGTGGAGAGCCTGTATTGCGAGGCTGGTGAGCCCTCGTTGAAGAGTCGGCGTGCATATCTACTTTGCTCATACGCTTCGAAATTATTCTGCAGTAAGCATCATCCCACCTACCAATCAGTTATCAATCCTAGATTTCATGCTCTCTATGAATCGAAACCATTTGCCACCATACCAACTGGAATTCGTTTGAATCATATTTTGGTCGAAGAGTCATTTGTATACCCTCGAGTCTATCCAATTCAATTCAGTGATACCGCCCCTTGGTTGGCTCCACGTCCGGAGTGCTTGATGAACTTGTCATCAAGTTCGAAGGCAAGCACGAGTGCAGAAGAGTATAAGCAAAAATACCTAGAGCTCTGCACACACTACCCCGGACCTATCAGATACTACACGGGCGGATCAAAACTGAACGGCAAAGTTGGCTGCGCATTCGTCAGCGAATCCTCCACTGTTAGTTTTAGATTAGGTTCGATGAGTAGCGTATATACAGCCGAGTTGTTTGCAATTGTCACCTCTCTACAGCACATTCAACAACGATCTGAGAAGTGCTTCCTGATCTGTTCCGATTCTTTGAGTGCACTCCAAGCCCTTACTCAGATCTTTCCAACTCACCATCTGGTCCAGAAAGTGCAGACACTCCTGACCGCCCTTGCCTCGCAGGATGTCAGTGTAGTATTCTGCTGGGTACCTGGACACGTGGGGATTGGTGGTAATGAGTTGGCGGACACGGCTGCCAAAGAAGCGACGGAGAAAGATGATATTGATAACCCGAGAGTACCTTCCAATGATTTCAAGGCGTATTTCAAACTACTTTTCAAATCTCGTCTCCAAAAAGAGTGGGACAGGGAGACCAACAACAAGCTGAAAGAAATAAAGCCAACTGTTGGTGCTTGGGAATCTTCAACCCGAGGTTCACGGAGGGAGGAAGTGGTTCTCACTCGTCTGCGAGTGGGACACACACTTTTAACTCATTCCTATCTTTTCACCCCCGAAAAAATCGTCCCCAGATGTGAGATTTGTAACGAGATTTTAACTGTTCGACACATATTACTCGAGTGTCAGAAATATACTGCTCTGAGGAGACAGCTTCGTATGGAAGACACAATGCCAAAGATTTTAGGGAATAATTCAAAATCGATAGATACCATATTCAGCTTTCTAAGATTATCGAAGCTATTGGATCTCATTTGACATGCTCGTGGATCTGCGTCGTTGTTTGCGTGAGACGATGAAGTCGTCGTGTTACCAGTATCATTTTTCAAACTGCCCCAATTAGGACATATACAGTCATGTCTGATCAAGATGACGTTGTTTGTGCAATCATCTTCTTCCAGTATACTACTTTTTGACATTTGATACTTATTCTTGATGTCGATCTCTTGGGATAGACATCAGGAATATTTTAAACCTATCCATATTTCAACATATATTCATTATGGTTTGCCGTTCCTCCACTCTTATTTGAGTGCGAGTTTGAACTGAGAACAAGTAACAAAACGATCTCATCCTAGTCCCATGGGTGTGACCCTTTACAGCACACACATGTTCGGTTTTAACAAATTAGTGTATAACGTCTTTAGACACTTTAGACATAGTTTAGTCTTAGTTTAATATATATTGAGGTATTCTCATCTAAATTTCACTTCCACCTTTATATAACACTTCTCACCTTTTGTTGCAACTTATTTCGACAGGCGCTAAATGACCTCGCTGTCGATGCGCCTTAAAACTCCAATATTCATTCATTCATTCATTCATTCCAGTCGCACTCCGTCATTTTTTGGTCCTGCCAGTGAAATCATCAATGTTATTATACGTCATCACATCAACACTATTGAATCTGTAAGTCCATACTATACTAATTTCTATCCAAATCCATTCAGGATTCCATTGTATTGTCTGTAAACTTTCATATTCTCAATTCATTCATCAATTATAACTATATTTTCTACCATCTTTTATTCAACCTTGTGTGTTTTAATCATATTTATATCACACTATATCACACTATATCACACCATATTTTAATGATTATATGTCATTGAATATTGTAAGATTTAACCAATTAGCACTAAGCTCTTGGAACTATTCCAAAACTTAATGAATATTATATCATCTTGAATTCTGCAAAACTTATCATTTTATGAACGAATGCGTATCTCCTGACCTTTGCTCATATTTATTTCTAGCTATAAGATAATTGAACTAACACGACTTCACCTACCTAGAGCAAGAACTCACTCTGATTAGAAATCATTTACCAATCTACCTGGTATTTTGGCAACATGACATTACTATGTTTAATCCCGCCGTCCATATGATGAGATCATAAGCACACATCAGTGCATCAACTCCTACAATGCTTTCGATTTTATTCGGGAGATCGTTAACCATCAAGTTGAACAATGTGGGACTGGAAACTGCTCCCTGTGATAGACCTTGGTGTGTTTGACGATATTCTGAGCATGACTGATCAATTCTAACTTTTATAAATATTTGTGCGAGAAACTGCATAACCCATCGAATAATCTTCCGTGAGACATTCATTCTCCATAACTTCTCTATGAGAATTTGTCGACACAACGTATCATATGCAGCTTTGAAATCCACCAAAACTGCCCATGTGGATTCTTTCCTTTGAAAACCATCCTTCACATCTTGAGAAACACGCACAATTTGGTCGATCGTTGATCTGTGTTTTATAAATCCAGACTGCTCAGGGGCGACGAGATTGTATTCTTCAAGGAAAGAATTTAGACGGGACATCACCATTCTTTCTAAAACTTTGCAAAAAGTACTTGTTAGTGCAATGAGTCTGAAGTTTTCAAGTTTATCTGCTGTTTTGTCTTTCTTTGCGTGAGGAATTACTTCCGCCTTTCTACATACAGCAGGTATGAAGTATCCCACATTATGTTCATCAACCTGAGAATAGTATTCTTAGCCATGGGTCCCGAATGAATCAGCATCTCTGACGTGATACCATCAACTCCAGGAGATTTCTTGAGTTCTGTCAATCGAAGTGCAACCTCCGATTCGGCAAAATGAAACTTTCCATTCAAATCATTGTCATCTGATGTACCACTTGGAACGTTCTCATCTGGTTGAAATCCATCGTTTTCAAGTTTGTTATACACTATGCTGAGGTAACACTTCTCGTAGTTACTCTTTTGAAGCATAGTATTCACAAAACGTCTCAGCTTTATCTGTATCTTGCATAGTATTCACAAAACGTCTCAGCTTTATCTGTATCTTCGACAAGGAGTCTCCCTCGTTCCAAAATTGGTTCATTCTTCTCTGTGTGTTCATTGTTCAATTTTGAAATCAATCGATGAGCTTTATTTCCATCTTTTCGGTAGTCTGTGTTCTTGATGACTTGGTGGAATGCTTCCCTCTTACTTTTCAAAATGTGTTTCTGTAAGCTGGCATGAAGTTTCCTCAGATGAATACCATCTCCTTTAGCGCCTGTAGTTTCAGCCTTTTTTCTTGCTTCATCCCGTTCTTCCTTCATAACTTGAAGCGATGCATTCCAGAATGGTTTGTATTTCTTCACAGCTCCTCTTGGAATACACGCTTGGACACATTGCATCAGTGCTTTTGTTAGATCATCTAACGATTGATCAGGATTGTCATTTACCAGGTCTTGAGTTATGCATTTGTCTGTAATGTTCTCGTAACTTTTCCAGTCTGCCTTATGAAAATTCCATTCAGGTGTAGTATCAATATATTCCATTTTCTTTGTCACAGTAGGTGCATCGATTGAGACAAGGATTGCTCTGTGTCTGGTTCCGTTGGCATCTCCCTGTGGCTGCTTTGAAACTATTGCATATACTATCATGGGCAAGGACTAAATCCAGTGTTGAGGTATATCCAGAGTACGATAGATAAGTCGGAGAACGATCAGCACTATATACTACAGTAAAGGGATTAATGTCGACAAAGTCTTCAACATTTTTGCTGATACCATCTGTTCTTTCATACCCCCATCTTGTCGAGGGTGCGTTGAAGTCTCCAATGATGACTGTGTTTCTCTTAATCGGCAAACTTTCAAGATCGGGTGTATTCCTGGGTGGATTGTATGACTCTATAATGTTGGTATAATAGCTGTCTTTCCATACCTCGACTTGCGTCGCCTCCATACAGGCTGTTATGATGTGATCAAACATTTATAATAGTGTTCATTTTGGCAGTTATCGATTCTTTCACTCCAACAAACATACTGGATGCTATTTGGCGGCTTCCCTTCAGTGTGAAATGTTGAAATCCTGGGATACGGTACTGACCTTCAAGTTCGCTTGACTTCCCTGCTTCTACTATGGCATAAACGTCAGCCTTACATTCATCAACCATATGTTCAAACTCCACAAACTTGGCACTGTTTACGCCTCTAGCATTCCAAAATAGTATTCGAAGAGAACTCATTTCTAATCAGAGCCAAAAGTAATTCAAAAAAATCAAAAGTGAATGTTCATCAAGACGTAGAAAGAGGTTATGAGTTCAATATTTAAATTGTCTTCGTTTCTCTTCCTCTTCAACCTTGATCACTTTTAAAACTTATACTGTTTTATCACTGAATTTACGTTTTAAGGTGTTCGCTCAATGTTCAAAGGATTAAGTTTATCAGTTGTACAAAGATTTAGTTCTCACAATATTTCGATATTTAAATCGTCTTTGTTTCACCACTTTCAAGACCTTGAACACTTTGACACTCAACTGGCAGTGAACTCTTGAATTATCTTGATGGCTCTGGAGTAGAACCACGAAGCTTATTCTTTCACTGAAAACAGATTGAAAAGAGTGGATCAAGTAAGCCTTGACTACAATTCTAAACTAGAAAACGTCAAAAATGAACAAAAATCTTATACACTAGTACTTCCCTTGTTGATTTTCTCGAAGATCGATGCTCGCCGAAGATGTTGAATTGAAGAATTCAGGTATAGTGCACGTGAATACTTTGAAATATGATTTTTAATCAGAAGCCAAGATTCGACGCGACCGTTGTTATTCCTCTGTTGCCATAGGAACTTTATCCATACTTATTATTCACTTTCACTGTTCAACTCTACTTTTTTCATTCTCCAACATGTTTGATTTAGTTTGTATCACAGCCTTCTTTATTCTTTCTTTTCTTATACTGCCCTTTCACTCGGGCTATTTTGACGGGTTCGCGCATATTTGCTCGCGCAGGGGAAAATGACGTCATGGTCTGGTATGTACTGCACTCTGGTATCTAAAATTTCAACTTTGAACAAATGTCATTCTATCATAATCTTTCAATTTCCTGCTACGTTATTGAGATTATGTCATATTTACATTTCAACTACGGGTTTCAGGCTTACCGAGGTTCAAAGTTGAACGATATATATGTTATCCCAAGCAATACGCATCATTCAAGAACTTGTCCCGATGATATTCCGCAATATAATTAAATAAAATCCTTCATATTATTGTCATAACAAAGTTAGTAAACTCACAGTCACGGTCCAATTGAATGCGCGCTTAATTTAAATTCTCGTAAGAAATTCCCAAAGTTGTTTATATCTTCGCAGATATGACATGTCAAAAAGAGTGATATGCTTGAACATCTTTGGAAAGTGACGTCATGGTCTGGAAACAACGGCACCATCGGCGATTTTGTGAACTAAAATAATTGGACATCGGTTAACACGGGAAGCATACCCCGAGTGAAAGGGCAGTATCAGAGAAGAATGATCTGATTAAAGAAGGCTGTGGTTTGTATTTATTCGACCTTGTAATGTTTCTTTTACTTCAACCATGGCATATTACACAATATTCTTTCTATTATTCTCTTGTATTTAATCCGCAGTCAAGCTCTTAAGGGCTTTGTGGACATCACGTGACTGTTCATTATTTATATGTATGTCCTATGACTATCAATAACGTAACGGGATAAGCAACATGGCGCTTTCCTTTCGCACCATGCGTATATCAAAGGGATGCCGCCTCACAAATGTTATGATCATTTACTGGTATTGTTGTATGTTGATCTATACAAGTAATAGATGTAATGCAATCTGTGAATCCAGCTCTTTCCAACTGCATTAAGCAATATTGGAATAAATTTCATTTGAATTGGCTAATCTAAATTTAAAATACGTCTGTGAAAGCATCACACCGCCCATTCGAGTATTGCAGTGCATTGTCTTTTTAACTTGATTGACTCTCCCGATTTTTAGTATCCGTGAATGGTCACCATAGTGTAGGCCTATAACTGCAACTTTTACTGGCCTTATTATTATTTGTTATTATTATGTGCCATTTACGTCTAATTTTAGGTAAACAAAACAAATGTCCTACGCGTCTATATTATATGCTCAGGCCTACATGGTAGATATCATTTTTAATGTTCTGTTCATAAAATAATATATATTGTTTTATGTATAGGTCCTAGTGTTCATTAAAAACTAGTTGGGAGCTAACCATGCAAATAAATCTGATCAAAGTCATCTCCAATACTTATACAAATGCAATGCTTATGCCTAGGCTCAGGCCTACAGAATTTGTATGGTGAATTGACTTGTGTAAGTTATATGATAAAAATATTGTATTATTAATTACCTATCACTGCATTGTGTTTCCTGCTTGCCATAATTCTTCTGTCTTCCCTGATTTAGTAGGCCCATAGTATAAAGCTATGCTATATATACTGTGGTGGGCCCATCACAATTCTTAAATTACAATTATTCTGTGTAGTTCCACTCCTTACACTACCGGTATTCCTATAGACGTAGTGCAAGAGTTGTCCAGTGTCCAGACCATAGAGAACTTCTCGATATCCCGAGAATTCGCTCTCCTTCATTGTTGAATAATATTTCGTGCTTTTTTGCAAGTTGAATTGGATTCCTTTTTCTAGTGAAGTGTGTCTACGGTTGACGCAAAAAACTCGGTCCTAGCTGCACACTGGGCTAAGTTTCTACTTTATACCAGATGGTCTGCTAATAATATTAAAATACTGAAACTACAAATGATGAGGAATAGGATGTGGGCAATGAATTGTACACAATGCTTGTTTCAAGAAAGTATTTATTTCGTAATGTTGTGACTTATAAGTGACCACCAGGTATATCCACCCATTTGAATCTTCATTTACTGCGCGACAATAACATACAATATGGCCGCCGTGAGCCACCGAGGTCGAAACGAACGATCCGAGCAGCGGTCGCTAGCTCGCTACCTCAGATGCATCTCTCTGTATACATCTCTATGGATATGAAGCTTAGCCCACTGATGGTTGAGGAGCGACACTAATTCCTTCCCCTGAGTTCAACCTCAACGATGAACTTATAGAAAGAATTGCAGTTTTCAACATCTGAAACAGAAAAATACTTCACCTGATTCTTTCTCATCACAATTTTGTATCTGATTTCATTTTATTCGTTGATTTTCCATATTAGGTTCGATGAAGCACTGAATAGAACCAAGCTTGGAGAAATTTGAACAAACTCTAGTCCCTCGGCCAGAATATCGTTCTTCAATGAATGCG
>OZ023338.1:14077655-14115155 GCA_964007535.1 Brachyptera risi | reverse complement strand
TCTCTGGGTTTACTAATGCAACCAATAATTTTCACAAACTGAATTCTGCAGGTAAGATAACTTTTTAATAGACTGAGAGGAATTCCTCGTATTCCACAAGCTTCTAATTTCTTCAGTAATAGAGAGTGGTTGACCGTATCGAATGCTTTTGCAAGATCCAGAAAAACAGCTATTGTTTCTTCAGATTTATCTAGGTTTTCTGATATTTCAGTAGTGAGCGCATATATAGCATCTTGCGTACTGGTCTTGGGTCTAAATCGGGAATTTGAAATTGTACTATTTTTATCGAAATAATTCATGAGTCTGGTCCTTACACATTTCTCGAGTACCGTAATTTGGAAAAGTGAGTAAGTAAAGATATAGGTCGATAGTTTTCAGGTTTAGACTTGTCTTTGGATTCAAATATTGGTTTGATTACAGCAATTTTGAAACATTTTGGGAAAATTCCACTCTTTAAACATGAATTACATATATAAACAATTGGCTTTATTATATGGGACTTGATAGATTTGATAAGAGAAGCTTTGATAAAATCAATCCCACAGGCAGAGTTATCTTTGAGTTTATTTATTAGACGAGATTTAGCGAGGATTCAATTTGACATACTGAAAAAAATTGGTGTTCGTTTTTATGTTTTTTTTTATGTTTTTTTGTCGGTTCTCCACAGGTCAAACGGCTACAGCTATCAACTTCAAACTTTTTTTCGTCATGGTTCCTCATCTAACTTAGATCTGTATAGTTTTGTGGCACTATCGGGTGGTAACTTTTTTTTTATGAATTTTAGGAATTTCAAAAATCCCCATTAGAATAACCCGGAAGAAAATACTTGGAAAATCAAAATTTTTCAAGACCTCTCAAATTTTCGCCGAATATAAAGGAAACTATTAAGCACATTTTGAGAGATTTTTCGCATCAATCGGATGAGAAATAACGAAGAAAACGCATTTATAAAGCATTTTCCCATCAATTTAGGCTATTACGGGAACCAATTATATCTATAGCAACAAGTGTCACTAATTAATTCAAAACGATTGAAATGAATGAAGAAGAAGGCCGTGACATAACTGATTTTCGTAAGGTTTTTGAACGTTTGGAGTGATCCAAGGTCTGTAGATGTAGATTGGGTTGACAAATTATTTTTCATTCTAGATTTCTATACCCCTAAGCTCGTCTAACAACGCGCATCCCGCGTTTTCCTAGTGTAAGAAAATACTTCCGCAGGAGTCACTTCCTCAAACGCTATCGAAGCAGGATCTATTGATTCATCTGCCACCAAAATGGGTTCAGTATCAGAATTGTCAAGTTTACTTGCTGATGCACTATCGATGTCTGAAAAATAATCAACAAAACAATTAGCTGTTTCTGCGGGTTTCTCGAGTGAATTCAAAATTGTAGGCCTACCATTTACATTTATTTCGTCAATTTCATCGCAGGTATTTTTCCTCGTTGACTTCTCCTTCATTGATGTCATGAACAATTTTCCAAACACGCCTTGGATCATTTTGAGCTGATTTTATTTCATCAGAAAAATAAATGTTTTTTGTATTCTTTATTAGAGCATTAGAGTAATTACTATATATTCCATATTTATTTAGAAAATCCAAATTAGGTTCAATGTTATTCAGTACACGATATTCACTGTCTTTCTTCAATGCTCTATGCATTGAATCTCGTTTACGAATTGATGAAATCAGACCTTTAGTTGTCCACGGTTTTATTTTTTTATATTTACAATTGAGATTAGAATTCATTTTGTGAGTAGTAGTGGCGTTTTGTATGCATAGTTTGATTTTATCAGTGAATACAGTTGTAGCTAAATCAGGGTCGGTGCATTGCATGACGTCATCCCGCAATGTATTCGACATTTCTACATTCAAATGTTCAACGTTCACTTCTTGAAAGAGATCACTAGATTCATTGGATGAGCGAAGCGAAGACTCAATTTCACCATACCCGAAAAAGAGGACTTTTTTGTAGTTGTTCGCGCTCCACAGGTCAGACGAAAATTCAAAATTAGTTGGAACTTGGCACACACAAGTATCATTATTCAATTCGATACTGTAAAGTTTTGAGGCGCGATCAGTTGAACGACTTCTGAGAAAACTCATTTCAAAGTTTTAAAAAATCCCGTAAGAATAACCCAGAGAAAAATATTCATGAAAAATATTTCATCCGAGAGAATTAAAATTCTCAGGGAATTTTTATCTGATAATGATACACATTATTCCAAACTTCCATTCAAATCGGATCAGTCGTTTTGATTGGATGAGCGAAGCGAAGACTCAATTTCACCATACCCGAAAAAAAGTCCTTTTTTTCTTTTTTTTTGTTCACGCTCCACAGGTCAGAAAAAAATTCAAAATTAGTTGAAACTTGGCACAAACAAGTATCATCATATAATTCGATACTGTATAGTTTTGAGACGCAATCGGTTGAACCACTTCTGAGAAAACTCATTTCAAATTTTCAAAAATCCCATGAGAATAACCCACAGAGAAAAAATCAGGAAACATATTTCATTCGAGAGGATTCAAATTCTCAGAGAATCTCAATCTGATAATAATACACATTATTCCGAACTTTCACTCAAATCGGATCAGCCGTTTTGACGTAAAAAATATACTAGGCAAACGCGTTATGTGTTGCCGCGTTGATGGATGAGCTGGAACATATCGACTTATCTACGGATTGGTTATTATATATATATATATATACACCTTGAGATCCAAACCATTACATTGAATACCAAACATTGAAGAAAAGGTGTTTCATGAAGCAGTTGTTCTTCATGTGAATGGGCGGCTTCGCGCATGCGTGCGTTATGTAACGGATATACACAAAACCAAATCACGCATCGCAAGAACACTCAAGACACTGAAGACAGCAAAGAGACAAACAGCAGCTAGTAAGAAGCCACTGAGAACACAACTAGCAAGCCTGACTTCATGATTAATTGCTCTATTCTGTTTACGTAATTAGGAATGTTATATCTAGGCCAAGATGCATTGAGGGTTGCGTTTGCCCCTTGGAGATGGTGTCTTCACGTCATATCCCTCCCAAGTTGAAAATATGTTCCAATTCACGGTCCACGTTTGAAGTACTATTGGCCGTGTGTAGATAAGTGGTGATAGAAGGAACTAACGTTATATTCAAGGCCGGCTCGCTGTCATCAAGTTTGCCAACCTATCAGCCGTTTCTACAAAAACACGCCAGATAGAGCAGCGATCTATATTACACAGAAAAGTCCTCACGGTATGGTACGTGTTTTCAAGATAAGGGGAGGCACAGTAGCTGAGTGGTTAGCGCACTTGCTTCGTGTGACCTGGGAAGTGAAGGAACATATCGGACCCGGTTCGATCCCCGCCACCGTCCATCTTTACAGTGGTTTTTCGTGGTTTCCATCTGTAGTCTAGGCTAATGCCGGAATGGTTCCCACAATATAGGCCACGACCGCTTCTTTTCCACTATCCTTCCCATTACCCATAAAACCTTCATCTCACCATCCCATCATCTCATTAATCATTAATCCGACGCCAATAGATCTCAGTCATCATTACAGTGCGTCGTTAAAAATCACAATATATTAAAAAAAGTGAGGGCGCCATCTCCCGACCGCTAACAAACGCAACCCTCAATGCATCTTGATCTAGTCCCATGCTGTTACGATCTCTAGCGTGTGATATTGCCTTTCCCACTGTATGTAAGTTCTTGTTTAGCTTGACGCATAGATTTAAGCTTAGCTGTATTGTCTCCATATCTGTAATCAAAACACATAACTTAGTTTTCTGAAAATATACGTTACTGTACTGCAGTTTTGAGTTTTATGGTTTTATGGATAAGGTATGGTTTAGTACTCAATACTGTGTAACTTCTCTATAACGTACAAAGCCCTACCAGGTTATACAACTGGTCTGCAATTTACCATGAATAAGTATTTGATTATAATAATGATAATTTAACAACTTCAATTAGCCTCAAAGATCTATATTGAATACCGATCCACCTCTCAGGTGGTTGGGCAACTTATCTAACTAATTAGACTTGTATTTGAAATTTATTAGGCCTACATCATCGTCTTACCTACACTAATATGTATAATGATGTTGCTTACTTAAGGCACAAAAATACCATAGGTAGACCTATTTATCTGAATATGAAATTTTATAATTCTATTAGGCCTACTCACCTCATGAGATTAGGATTAGTGTTGCAGCCTGAAGCACCCCTATGTTTTGAAAACTCCAATTTAACTGAATCCTAATTGAACTTGTATGTAAGTATGAATGGAGCTCCTGAATGAATGAATATTAGGGTTTTGAGGCGCATCGACAGCGAGGTCATTTAGCGCCTGTCAAAATAAGTTGCAACAAAAGGTGAAAAGTGTGATATAAATGTGGAAGTGAAATTTGGATGAGAGAACCTCAATATATATTAAACTAAGACTAAACTATATCTAAAGTGTCTAAAGACGTTATACACTAATTTGTTAAAACCGAACATGTGTGTGCTGTAAAGGGTCACACCCATGGGACTAGGATGAGAACGTTTTACTACTTGTTCTCAGTTCAAACTCGCACTCAAATAAGAGTGGAGGAACGACAAACCATAATGAATATATGTTGAAATATGGTTAGGTTTAAAATCTTCCTGATGTCTATCCCAAGAGATCGACATCAAGAATAAGTATCAAATGTCAAAAAGTAGTATACTGGAAGAAGATGATTGCGCAAACAACGTCATCTTTATCAGACATGTATATGTCCTAATTGAGGCAGTTTGAAAAATGATACTGGTAACACGACGACTTCATCGTCTCACGCAAACAACGATGCAGATCCACGAGCATGTCAAATGAGATCCAATAGCTTCGATAATCTTAGAAAGCTGAATATGGTATCTATCGATTTTGAATTATTCCCTAAAATCTTTGGCATTGTGTCTTCCATACGAAGCTGTCTCCTCAGAGCAGTATATTTCTGACACTCGAGTAATATGTGTCGAACAGTTAAAATCTCGTTACAAATCTCACATCTGGGGACGATTTTTTCGGGGGTGAAAAGATAGGAATGAGTTAAAAGTGTGTGTCCCACTCGCAGACGAGTGAGAACCACTTCCTCCCTCCGTGAACCTCGGATTGAAGATTCCCAAGCACTAACAGTAGGCTTTATTTCTTTCAGCTTGTTGTTGGTCTCCCTGTCCCACTCTTTTTGGAAACAAGATTTGAAAAGTAGTTTGAAATACGCCTTGAAATCATTGAAAGGTACTCTCGGGTTATCAATATCTTCTTTCTCCGTCGCTTCTTTGGCAGCCGTGTCCGCCAACTCATTACCACCAATCCCCACGTGTCCAGGTACCCAGCAGAATACTACACTGACATCCTGCGAGGCAAGGGCGGTCAGGAGTGTCTGCACTTTCTGGACCAGATGGTGAGTTGGAAAGATCTGAGTAAGGGCTTGGAGTGCACTCAAAGAATCGGAACAGATCAGGAAGCACTTCTCAGATCGTTGTTGAATGTGCTGTAGAGAGGTGACAATTGCAAACAACTCGGCTGTATAAACGCTACTCATCGAACCTAAACTAAAACTAACAGTGGAGGATTCGCTGACGAATGCGCAGCCAACTTTGCCGTTCAGTTTTGATCCGTCCGTGTAGTATCTAATATGTCCGGGGTGGTGTGTGCAGAGCTCTAGGTATTTTTGCTTATACTCTTCTGCACTCGTGCTTGCCTTCGTACTTGATGACAAGTTCATCAAGCACTCCGGACGTGGAGCCAACCAAGGGGCGGTATCACTGAATTGAATTGGATAGACTCGAGGGTATACAAATGACTCTTCGACCAAAATATGATTCAATCGAATTCCAGTTGGTATGGTGGCAAATGGTTTCGATTCATAGAGAGCATGAAATCTAGGATTGATAACTGATTGGTAGGTGGGATGATGCTTACTGCAGAATAATTTCGAAGCGTATGAGCAAAGTAGATATGCACGCCGACTCTTCAACGAGGGCTCACCAGCCTCGCAATACAGGCTCTCCACCCGACTGGTACGGAGTGCTCCTATGGCCAGTCGGATGCCCGTGTTGTGAACTGTATTGAGTGGCTTCACGTAGCTCTCTCGTGCCGAGTCGTACACAACACTACCATAATCCAATTTGGAACGTATTAATGCTCGGTGAAGCCGCAGCATTGTGGTGCGATCCGCTCCCCATTTGGTACCACTGAGATAACGGAGAAGGTTAAGTGATTTGAAGCACTTGGTTCTGAGTTGCGAAATGTGAGATTTCCAGTTCAACTTCACGTCAAACGTCAGCCCTAGGAACTTTGTCGATTCTGCGAATGGGAGAAGTTCTCTACGGAGATATATATCTGGGTCAGGGTGCAGGCCTCTCAGACGAGAGAAACGCATGCACGTTGATTTTGATGTAGAAAACCTGAACCCAGTTTCACCTTCCCATGCTTCCAGTTTCTTAATTGCAAGTTGGATTTGGCGAGAGGCCGTTGCACTTCTCGCTGACTTACTGAATATAGCCAAGTCGTCGACAAATAAGGAACAAGTGATAGAAGATGGAACGCTTCGAACAATACCATTTATAGCGATGGCGAACAAAGTAACACTGAGGACAGAACCCTGTGGTACACCGTTCTCTTGAATGAAATCATCCGACAACACATTACCAACTCGTACCTTGAAACGTCGGTTAGCCATGAAATTACATACAAAATTAGGAAGATGGCCTCTGAATCCCCATTGTGATAAGGTTTTCAATATGTTTAAGCGCCAGGTAGTATCGAATGCCTTCTCAAGGTCGAAAAATACAGCTATCACTTCCTGCTTCGTAAGGAAAGCTTCTTGTATGAAGCTTTCTATACGAATAAGATGATCCAAGGTATTTCTATTTTTTCTGAATCCAGACTGTACTGTGCAAAGAAGGTTTTTCCGTTCCAACCACCAAACGAGGCGGTTGTTCAACATCCTTTCCATCACTTTACACAGACAGCTGGTCAGTGATATAGGTCTATAGCTTGATGGTGAATGCTTATCCTTGGATGGTTTCAAGATCGGTACCTGGATTGCTTGTCTCCAAGAATCAGGAAAAGTATCAGTCGAATAGATATGGTTGAACAGGTTGAGAAGGTCATTCAAAGCGTTAGCTGGCAGGTGTTTCAAGAACTGATTGTGTATTCTATAAATCCCTGGTGCTGTGTCTCTTGCGCACGATATCGCGTTCTCCAACTCCCATACACTAAACGGCACGTTATACACCTCGTTGTTCGCAGAAGAGAAATCCAATCTTCTACATTCTGCAGCACGTTTGTGTATCTGGAACGATGCCGAGTAGTGGTGAGAGCTAGAGACGTCCGAGAAATGGGACCCGATAGCATTAGCTATTTCCTGTGGCTTGGTAATTAGACTACCATCCTTGTTCAACCCAGATATACAAGATGATTTAAATTTGCCGTCTATCTTCCTCACTCTATTCCACACCTTGGTGAGGGGTGTGTGAGCATTAATGGATGAGATGTAAGAATTCCATGAGGCTTTTTTCGAAGTCTTAATGATGAAACGAGCCCTTGCTCGGAGTTTCCGGAATGCCATAAGGTTGATATCGGTTGGGTATTTCCGGAAAATTCGAAGGGCTCGTTTCCTCTTACGGATCGCTGCATTACATTCCTCGTTCCACCAGGGAACGGGTATGTGGCGTTGGTTGGTTGACGTAAGAGGAATGCTGTCTTTCGCGGCGGCAATAATCACCTCTGTCACATGCTCAGTCCTACTATCAGTATTATGTATGTTATTAGAGTTCTTCAAATCAACACGCTTTGTGAAAAGGCTCCAGTTCGCGCGGCGCAAGTTCCACTGCGCACACCGCAAGGGCCGTTGATGAGAATCTACTCTCAAGATGAGTGGGTAGTGGTCGCTACCACACAGATCTGAGTGAACGGAGAAATTGAAAAGAGGTGCGACAGATGGGGTGCAGACACAAAGATCGATCGCTGAAAACATACCGTTGAAAGCATTGAACCTTGTTTTCTCTCCATTGTTGAGAATAATCAAGTCGTTGTCGTTGAAAAATTGCTCAAAAAGGCGTCCTCTGCCGTTACTATCCACCATTGTGTCACCCCACAAGTTATTGTGGGCATTTAGGTCACCTAGAAGAACGTAGGGACGTGGGAGCTGTGACACAAGGTTATCCAGATTTATTCTAGTAACTGGAGCCCATTCGGGAAAGTAGATG
This sequence comes from Brachyptera risi, assembly GCA_964007535.1. Lineage (NCBI taxonomy): Eukaryota > Metazoa > Arthropoda > Insecta > Plecoptera > Taeniopterygidae > Brachyptera > Brachyptera risi. Next base: position 14,106,917 of record OZ023338.1, on the reverse strand, counting down.
TTACAGAAGGTAACAGGCTGAGGAAGAGCAATTCTGACTTCACTGCCTGTAGTGGTGTTGTTAGCGGCAGTGGTCTTACGTGACAGCTGTCATGGACAGCTGTGGCTACTCCCCCATGGGCTCTGTTACCTGTCAAGTCATCGAAACGATAAAAACTATAGTTACGCATCAATGGAGAGTCACAAGGTTTAAAGTGCGTCTCTTGAAGAAAGAAACATATCGGTTTGAGGTTCGATGTTAAGAGCTTGATTTCTTCTTTGTGTCTGTTGAAACCATTGCAGTTCCATTGTATCAAAGCCATGCTGTGATATTACTTCTTTGAGTTACCTGAGACCAGCTCAGGCAATAACCAATACTAGGTTCTTTTCAAAAAGTAGGTTTTACCTCCAGAAGAATTCGTGGAAATACCGGGCTCTGCGGCTACATCCTTCTTCGTTCTGGAAGTCCCTTCTTTATTTCTACGTCTTTGTTTAGGGAGTGTGAATCCCTGGGCGTCGGGCACATGACCCGACACCGGTGGTTCTTCGGTGACGGGCGCTGCGCCCGACACAGAAGGCTCATCATCATCTTCGCTTTCCGTGACCATTGTTTCCTCCACGGTTGCGGCCTCGGCTACCGGAGATAATTTGGATTTCAATAGTTTAACTAGATCATGTACTTCTGATTGCAATTTGTCAATTTTCAAGTTCTGTGAAGACACTAAGTCTTCCATCTTCTTTTGCTGTTCGATAAGCCTCTTGTTTTCTGCTTTCAAAGCGATCAACTCTTGAGATTGCTGAGATGTTATGGAGACAGCAGCAGCTTTAGCAAAAGAAGATGGGAGGGCGGAAGTTGGAAATAGATTCAGATATTTGCGTCGAGCATCTCGGTATGACAACTTATCGACAGTTCTAATCTCGCTTATTTTCTTCTCTTCCATCCACTTCTTGCAGGTCTTAGACGAAGCCGCGTGTTCACCACTGCAGTTAATGCATCGGGGACCGGACACGCAAGGCACTCCGTCATGCTCGGCAAGCCCACAAGAAGGACACGTAGGCTTCCCTTTGCAGTGTGTCTTTGTGTGTCCAAATTCTTGGCACACAAAACAACGCCTGGGGTTTTGTACATACGGCCGTACGTTAAGAGAGAAATAGCCGGCAAGAATCTTAGAAGGCGGGTCTCTGGTCGAAAAAGTCAGTATGAGTGATGGAGTAGCAACATCTCTACCGTCCACACGACGAGTAATCCGGTACACTTCAGTTACATGCTGACTGGCAAGTTCGGCTTGAATCTCGTCGGTGGTGCAGCACATCAAATCTAAGCAGTTGATAACTCCTTTGGATGAATTAAGAGCCCGTATCCTAGCTGAGAATATTTCTCTTCGACATGCGCGACCCAAGTTTGGTGTGCGATTTTGGAACTCGGTAGTGGACAGCTATCTCTCTCAGTTTCCTATGGCTATCTCTCTCTCTTGTAACTTGAAGTGTTCATCAAAAAAGACGTGCACTTTGGAAACAACATTTGACCGTTCCGATTTACCGCCTTCTCTATAAGTTAACAAATACACTCGGGGGTCCTAGACCGTCATTCTGCGTGTTGTCACTAGGTTGTCACAAAAGCCATCTGAATAGCAGGTAGTATTTTGAAGAGATATTTGGTAAACGTTTTAGCTATGGCTCTCACAATAAACTCATTCAGATTCCATCACAGATAATCGAGCTGTGATTCCATACAATATGCTGTTATTTCTGAAATCGAGGAAAGTAATATTCACAATTTTTTTCCTCATAACATTGATACTGGATACAAAATCATTGGCTCGGTGGCTGAACCGGCATTCAGGAGACCGGGGTTCGATTCTGGACAGAGACCTCCAAGAAGAGTTTTTTCGTGGTGTCCCTCTGTCGTTTAGGTTCATACTGGGATGATTCCTTTGCAACAGACCACGACCGACTCCTTTTTACTATACAAAAACACATAATAAAGTAACCTTCCATCTAATCTTCTCATCAGTCATCACCTTATTCATCATTCACCGACGCCAATAGGTCTTAGTCATCATTCATTACTGTGCTTAGTTGAACCCAACATAAAAACATAAATGAATGCGTCAAAAGTACAATGTTATGTTGATTTTAGATTTTGTGTAAGCTTATTTTCAGTTATCATGCCCATACTAGGATCGCTTTCAGAATTATTTCATGCATATATTTAATATTTCTTTGATTAAATTATCACAATATGTAGTATTTACATAATAGTTGAATGGTCAATCGGAGACTAATTCTGAAATGATAAACAAATTCACACATTTTTACAGTGATTTATTATTGGTTTAGTTTTTTTAAATGGAATGGCAAAGTGATGAAGACAACTGCCAATACAGCATGTATTTGTATACGATCTTTGTACATATTTCAAGAATAATTGTTTTCGCTTCGTATAGGCACATGTGTGTTCTTTTTTCACAAAATCTGACAACAATGAACTGTGAGCGGAAAATTGTACAACCCAATATTCTGAGTGAATAGAGAGGAAATATATTTATTTTCAAAACAAGTGAACCTTGACTGATCCAGGCCCAGCTAAGGCACTGCTTCATACATTCCAGTCAAGCGGGGCTTAGGTTCGAGCCTCGCATATGACATGAGTTTTTGTGAACATCATCCGTCTCTCTTCTGCGAGCTCACTCGTACCCCCTAATAACCTAGCTGTTGGTGAGGTCGAAATCTAAGGTAGCCGGCAAAAAGACCGCGAACAATTTTATCTCGCGGCAATAATATCGAGTAGGGTGAAATGACCGCACGTACATAAGGTCGCGGAGAAGAGAATATCGCGAGCCAAGTGAGCGCGGGTAAAAATACCGTGGAGGTGATAAGATCGTGAACAAATGATCGCGGGCAAAAAGATCGCGGGATCAAACAAAACTGGGCATTTTTCAAACTACTCGAATATGCGTGTGATCAAATTTGAAAGATGATCCATATATATATATTTATATATATATATATATATATATATATATATATATATATATATATATATATATATATATATATATATATATATTCATATATATATATATATATATATATATATATATATATTCATATATATATATATATATATATATATATATATATATATATATATATATATATATATATATATATATATGTATATATATATATGTATATATATATATATACATATATATATATATATATATATATATATATATATATATATATATATATATATATATATATATATATATATAAATATATATATATATATATACACATATATATATATATATATATATATATATATATATATATATATATATATATATATATATTTACATCATCAGAACCCTAACAATGTGGAAAGTAATCAATTTTGTTTCAAATATGATGATTTTAAAATTCGTTTCAATATTAAATCTTACCGTAGTTTTTTCCTATATTCGTTTCTGTCTACAATAAATGATCATAGCATATTTGAAACTGATTAGGAATTATATTAATTATATTGTGACCATTTCTTGGAATGATTCAGCGATCAAATTTCAAATTTCAATTGTGAAATCACTCAATCAATGTGGAAACATGAAATGTGATAAATCGTGTTTGTTATATTTTGTGTCGTTTTTCACGTTATGTTTCTCATGTTATGTTTCACTGTAGAATATAATGATGGGCTACTAACAATGTGTTAACAATGTGTGAGTTAAACAACTCGAGAAGTCGAATTTCAACACTCCATAATTCATCAAACGATAATAAATGTAATTGTAATAGTTTTAATTCTGATTTTGAGCATTGACCCAAAAAATGAGTTTCTACTTGGATATGAAGTCAACTGGAATTATTTTCACTGAATCGGTGAGAAATGCACCTAGGACTAAAATAAAAGATGTATTCTTGTTGTAATGAGAATGTGAAGACACTTACAACTGAATACAATTGATTGGTGTGATATATCGGTATATTGGTTTTCAGCTAATCACTTTTATTCCGTTCCAAGAAAGGTTCATTTGGAGTGACAGCACTCATGGCTCGGGTCCACTTCCTACCTAGGTTGACAAGTGGAAAGGGGATGATTTTCAAAGAGTTCCAGTGTCACCGCTAGATGGAGGAGTTTTCCAACTTATAATTTGGACAAAATATAGTTACTGTAAGTTACATGACACATTTTGATCAAGGAAAACAGGAAGACTGTTGAATTATAGGCAAATCAAGATTATGAATATTGATGAGAAAGGTTGAACTTAAAGATGTGCGTTTGTAATTTTTTTCTAGTTATATTCGGTAACCGGGAATTAGGCAATGAAAACCATCAAATTGGCACTTTTTGATTCAAAAATTGCTCCATATTAAAATTATTCTTCAATATTCAACTAGGCATATCCAATTGTGAGAGTATCGTTTATCAATTGCTTTTTATCGCAAATCCGTAGTGTTTGTAGTTCTTGAGATATATGTGATGGAAGTGCACCCTGTACTCAACATGAAATCTGTCTAAGATGCGGGCTCTTAAGGGTTGAATGAACAGCTACTTTGATAGGGAACAAATTGCAGAAAGTTGTGGCTTTGACGATCAGTGATGATTGAGTATTGCTGGCAGTCTCTACAAGCAACACAGTCTTTTCCTTTATCTTAGTCACATTGGCAACGTCACCAACCAGAGATTTTATACCCTTTTGTACGGCAAATGGCGATACGTCTCTGAATGTTAAGGCATCGGTGCGCTCAATTATGAAAAATCTTGGCACAATTGTGGTGTTGGTGCTCAAGTCTTTGACAACTTGTGCACGTGTTATAGGGCTATCATTGAGTCCTCTTATTCTCTTATTGGGGCGGGAAGTCTGACAATTGGGGGGATCCATACATCGTTTGGGGACAACCTAACACAAATACTTGGCTTACTCATGAGAGTAGGGGACCCAACTAACCCATGTTGGTTCTACCACATAGGGCCTTGTAAACAAAACCGGGTCCACTCCATGCTAACAGCATGGAGCGGAGCAGATAAATGATTTCCCGTTCAACAAGTGGCGGATAGGAAAGTGCCGATTTTATGTCCGGGCGCTCATAAGCGCAATTGATCTTCTTGCAAAACAGAAGGAAATGATATTGTCATACAAAAACCAACTATCAAGCTCATACAACCAACGCCACTTACTTACGAGCTCGAGTGCAAACACATCCGATAGGAACCGTATCATGTCCAGTGCATTGCCATTGTAGCTCCTTCCTCCAACATAAACTTTGTCATTGCAGTTACCGATTGAGCTGAAATGAAAATCAATTTAAAAATATTTTGTGTATCTTCTAATGTATAAGGCTATGGGGAAGATCACTGTAGACCAATGCATGCAACACACAATTAATCTCACCTTTGTGCATTCACTTTAGGCTCTATAAAATAAAGATTATTGAATTTAATGTAGCCCTATCCCCTATAAATCTGTTATAGCGTACCAGAAAGGAAACGAAATATTATTAAATCATAACTATTGAAATTTTACCAATTTAAGAACCGGTAGGGTCTACTGAGTCTTGATGAATGACTATCATGCCATCCAATTATAGTAGAATTGGGTATTTTTTTGGCATTTAGGTCACTTATTAGAAGTTAATTACCACTTCACAACTAATATTCAGACTATATAAAAGGAAACGTGTTATGCCCATCAGTTATGCATGCATAAAGTTTGTTACCATAGGTAAGCCTCCCTAATGAGAATACAATTACCTGTAATTTTAAGGCCTTCAATAGTTTCTCGGCTCAAAAGCATCTTACTGCGCTCCGCTTTAGTGTAGTCTCCTGGTCTGCTCATTACATCGCTCTCCCACTCGTCGAGATACTCGATGAAGTCACCGGTCAGCCAGGCGAGTCTGCTGTCATCGGGTGTTGTGAATGGTGCCAGATTTTCATTTCTTGGAAACGCTGCCTCATTCAGGTGCCGCGTGTTCAAAATGTCGAACCATTTGTTGAATATTTCAACGAAAGTTATCGTCTCTGATAAGTCGTCTGAATTTAGTTCTCTTAGGCACGGTATTACCAAGTCCAGTTAGTCTTTATCTGACAGTTCAAACTTGTTATCACCATGGTTACACATGCTATTTGTTTTCACCAACTCTCAGATAAATACTAACTGGCTTTGGTCATACTGGGCCTTGGAGCACTCCCCATTCTCCTTGACAACACCTGAACAGCTAATTTAACCTTCATGCGTGAGCAAGGGGTTAAATTAACATGTTCATCACTGATGTGGGACAACTTTCTTAAACCATCCGACAGGTCCACCTTATAGGCATCAACTACGTGTTTCCACTCGATGTGTTTATTGTTTTTCCACAATAGTCGCGACTTTGAGTGGGAACCACTGTTTGAAAAACAGTTCCATGTCGTCTTCATCAGATGAGGTACGTCACAAACAAAGTAAACCTTCCGATCCATCGAATACGGATTGTCGGTGCAATACATGTTTTTGTTACCGGTACCAGTAAACAAATTCATTTTCGAGTAGAACGAGCGATTGGCTGCTGCTCCATCGAATACGAAGGCAAGCACTCGTATGTCTTCAGCTTCCAGAATCTCGACAGCGTTCCATAATATGGTATAGAGATTTCGGGATACAAGAGTTTTCGTTGGAAAGTACGCTAATGTAGTTAGAATGGACGAAGAGATTCCACGAACCATTAATTGTAACACATGAGAGGCAAGTGGTTTTTCCATGGATTTTATGTTGTTTACCTCATATTCAATGTCGTTTAAAAGCTCATCGACGTCGCTTAAACGTACATATCCTATCAGCTCATTGGTCGATGCCTTATAAACAAGGTCTTCATGGATCTTCATCTCATCGTACAAGAGAGAGCAGTATCGTCGATGACTTTCAGGACCAGCGTCACTGAACTCTTTTACCAATGACGACAAAACATCTTCCTGAAAACCAGGTTTAATGTGCGTATGGTCCTGAATTTCATACAGCCTCTTCTCCGATGGCAAGGTGATGACTTTACGTAATGCGCTGTATGTTGATGAAGACTTGGACTTTAAATACAGACACCACTTTACCAACAGAGGATGCCAGCGATGCCCTTTCGCAGATTTTGCCTTCGCGGCTTTTACTTGTTCTTGAAAGAAGAGCTTTGACATATCAATTTTATTTGAATGGGCAGTTGATTCTTCATGTGAAGATGAAACCAGAATTTTTAAAAAATCTTCATTGTCGGAATCATTCAACTGCGTGCCCCTCTGCTTGATTAACTTGCTCAACCTTTTACGTAGCCTTGCCACCTTTCTCTTCTCTAGGTCAAGAGTACGCCTTGACTGCTTGACACACTCGAGAGCTTCACTTCTAGAAAGATATTTAATATTTATTCACACTTCTCTTTTGTCGATTTTTCTTTCTTTCCATGAATGCAACTTTCTTTTTGCAATTTATACACATTTCTTGAGTACCGGTACATAACATTTTACAACTTGTAGATTGGATGACGGCATCAAATACAACATTATGCACAGTCTTGTTCCCTCCCAAATTGACAAAATTATGTGAAGCATTAGAAAGAGCAGAACATTTGCAGGCACGCCACTGCTCTTTTAATTTTTGGAGTAATACTGGTAGTGTACCGGTAATGTCATCAGGATTAATGTTTCTAGGAATGTGGGACCAAACAACATGATTATTATCAAGTATTCGTCCAAAAACTTCAATATTTACTCTTAATAATCTGTCAATTACACAAACTACTCCTGTATAACCAGTGACACAAATTGTATCATTATTAAACTTCAGAAGTAAATTTAGGTCAAGTATGTCAATGGCTAGCTTTCTAAAATCACTCGTCGGCTCACTTTTAATCGCATTCTTGCAATACCGATGATCGGTATGACGATGCTCGGTTGAAGTACCGGTAGACAGTTTCAGTTCAACATCGTCGTTCTGTAGCTCGTCGTCTTTGTTGACTGTATAAGCCCATCCTGGGAAAAATCGGCTGGCGCAGATGTTGACGAAACGGTTAACCGTATGATGCTACTGGTGGTGTCTGTCAATGATCTCTTGACATGTTTCGGTGACTGCCGATCAGCAGGACGTTTCCTGGCCGTAGATCTCAACTTATCCTGAAAAAATCAAATATCTAAGATTAGACCTAGTATTGTGTGCAAGCATTGGAACTGAAAGTTACTCACGCCTAGATCAAGTCTCATGACATTTTTATGATTTATAGGCCTAATTGATTCACGCATAGGCCTAGGCCTACCAATTTCTCAGTTCAAGTTACACTGTAATTAAGCATATTGCTCTAGGCCTATAGACTGGTTATACAGGTCTCAATCATGAATTATTAAGAATTAGCAGAAAAAAATGACACTGGCCATGGAGATGGCTTATGCTTATGACCATAGCCTTCTTTATTCATTCATTTCTTATACTGCCCTTTTACTCGGGCTATTTTGACGGGTTCGCGCATATTTGCTCGCGCAGGGGAAAATGACGTCATGGTCTGGTATGTACTGCACTCTGGTATCTAAAATTTCAACTTTGAACAAATGTAATTCTCTCATAATTTTTCAATTCCCTGCTACGTTATTGAGGTTATGTCATATTTACATTTCGACTAGGGCTTTCACCGAGGTTCAAACTTGAACGATATATATGTTATCCCAAGCAATAAGCATCATTCAAGAACTTGTCCTGATGATATTCCGTGATATTATTGAATAAAATCCTTCATATTATTGTTAGACGAGCTTTAGCGAGGATTCAATTTGACATACTGAAAAAAATTGGTGTTCGTTTTTATGTTTTTTTTTTTTTTTTTTTTTTTTTTTTTTTTTATGTTTTTTTGTCGGTTCTCCACAGGTCAAACGGCTACAGCTATCAACTTCAAACTTTTTTTCGTCATGGTTCCTAATCTAACTTAGATCTGTATAGTTTTGTGGCATTATCGGGTGGTAACTTTTTTTTTTATGAATTTTAGAAATTTCAAAAATCCCCATTAGAATAACCCGAAGGAAAATACTTGAAAAATCAAAATTTTTCAAGACCTCTCAAATTTTCGCCGAATATAAAGGAAACTATTAAGCACATTTTGAGAGATTTTTCGCATCAATCGGATGAGAAATAACGAAGAAAACGCATTTATAAAGCATTTTCCCATCAATTTAGGCTATTACGGGAACCAATTGAATCTATAGCAACAAGTGTCACCAATTAATTCAAAACGATTGAAATGAATGAAGAGGAAGGCCGTGACATAACTGATTCTCGTAAGGTTTTTGAACGTTTGGAGTGATCCAAGGTCTGTAGATGTAGATTGGGTTGACAAATTATTTTTCATTCTAGATTTCTATACCCCTAAGCTCGTCTAACAACGCGCATCCCGCGTTTTCCTAGTCATAACAAAGTTGGTAAACTCACAGTCACGGTCCAATTGAATGCGCGCGTAATTTAAATTCTCGTAAGAAATTCCCAAAGTGGTTCGTATCTTCGCAGATATGACATGTTGAATAGGCTGATATACTTGAATATCTTTGGAAAGTGACGTCATGGTCTGGAAACAACGGCATCATCGGCTATTTTGTAAACTAAAATAATTGGACATCGGTTAACATGGGAAGCATACCCCGAGTGAAAGGGCAGTATCAGAGAAGAATGATCTGATTAAAGAAGGCTGTGCTTATGACAGTAGGCCGGCCAGCTATGGCTAGGCCTTGGCCCAGGGAGGCTAGGTCTAGAACATAACAATAGGCCTACTGGGCCTATAATTTAATATTATATTGAGAGATTTTAATAACTTACCACCAAAGTTGTAGGTTCATCTGCAGGAAATGGATCGGGGTGCTCTTCTGTGGGACCACTTGCATCACGAAAATGTTTTGTACAAATATACGTTTTAGTATTGATGTCTGTTAGCACTCGCAGTTTATTGTCACTGCGCTTACATAAATGTATCCACCGCGTACATTTGTCACACGTAAAACATTTCTTGATATCATGTACTTTAGTATTATCAATAAGAGTTGAAATGAATGCCGAACATGGTTTAGGAAAAGGTAAAAGTTTAATAGGCCTACCGGTAATGTCACCATGAATGTCACTGTCTTGAGTATTACTATCACAAACACCATAACAGCAATATACACGCTGTTCCCACTTCTTGGATGCTCCTACATTCCTACCAAGCACAGGAATCATTGTCTCAAGTCTAATTCAAAAGCCAATACATTTTAAGTGTAATTACAATTCATAAATTAACAGTAATATAACTTGTAAGAGTCAACAAATAGCACGCAATGACAGCTACAGACCATAGAACACAGTAACATTACAATCTCAATGACAGTACATTGCTTCGGAACAAACATACAATATGGCCGACTGTCTCTGACGTTATGAGACTGGCGGCCATGTTGTGGTACACGGCCGTGTACGCGCGAATAACCCATAGATGCATCTCTCTGTAGGCCTATACATCTCTATGATATACCGAAGTCACCATCGGGCGTGGCTCAAAGTCTCAAATGAGGCACAGGCTTTTGTGAGCGTTCTTCAGCTATCATTACTCCAGATTCCCAATATCATCCATTCATTCATACCTACATATAGCCCGACTATTGACGGGGTCGCTAAGCAAACAATACGCATCAGAAAGATTAAGTTTTTTCAAGATTCCAAACAGAACTTTGATATGAGGAGTACCAGCTCTCAGGAACTCTGTAATCATCAGGATTTGAATTATAGTAATTCTGACTGAGATTAAGAACGATCGACAATTGAGGGGGTTGATGCAAAAACAAGTCAAGTCACATTTTTGACATTTTTTAAAAAAGCGAGCAATTATGTAAAATGTTTTTTGTCTTCATTTTGGAGCAATAATAAGTCAAGTCCGGACATACCTCACAAGCCGGTATGCAATGCGAACTTATAGCCACTCACTTTTGTGGGAAGAACAAGACATGTCCCAGGACTTGCCTCGTTCTTGTAACCAATCAGGGTGATGTCAGATTTTACCAAATGGCCGTCTAGAGTTGAAAATCGAAAAAATCCAGAAATTCTAGCAATCAAAATATCAACTCTGTATTGATTAAAATAAATAACTTTGATAAAAATCGTAATTATGTAATAAAATTATTTTTGGTGCAAAAACATGACAAGTCCAAATGCATCAAGGGTTGCAAAAAATAATCATCCCTTCAATAAAAATCACTCAAAATGATTTTTACAGTAGAAAATTGATGTATTTGTATTACTATACTCATAGAAATGGATAATATTGGAGCTATATATTTATTTTGGAATTTGGAATCTAATACCGTGAATATCTCCAGATATGAAATTTGTGACTTGACTTGTTTTTGCACCAACCCCCTCAATTCTGAGTCTACTCAAGATTGAACTCTCATCAAAATATGAAGCTACGCTTGTTCATCATGCACTCGATTGATCGGTCACGCCTGTCGGAATCCTGAATGAGAAGCCATGGGACCTATACGTTCCCATAATACGTCATGAGGTTCCCGCTGTTGACCAATGGGAGGTATTTGCTCTCTAATAGCAGATATCATAATAGCAGATATCATAATAGCAGATATCATAATAGCAGATATCATAATAGCAGATATCATAATAGCAGATATCATAATAGCAGATATCATAATAGCAGATATCATAATAGCAGATATCATAATAGCAGATATCATAATAGCAGATATCATAATAGCAGATATCATAATAGCAGATATCATAATAGCAGATATCATAATAGCAGATATATAAAGCATCGGCTAGATATGGCAGGCTGAAGGCTAAGCCAAGGCGGAATCACAACGAACATACTTTCAATTTTAACTGGTGAATTGATGTTTCAGAGCGGAATACGATATTATGGATTGAAAACAAGTTTGAATATCGTAGGCCTATATGAAATACGATGTTTGAAACCTGGATTTGTGATTGATCATAACACTTCACTTTTTCAAGAGCAGTAGGATGGCGGTTCTTCTCTGCTGGAGAAATTCAAGACCATTTAAAAACGCAGCCATTTTCATGTTTGAATGTTATAATTATCGACATCGCAAATAGTTGATGACAGGGTATTGTTAAGTCAAGACGATGGAAGGGTAGTGAGAAGGAAGCGGTCGTGGCCTGAATAATAGGAACCATTCCAGCAGTAGCCTAGACCAGTGATGATAAGTTTCAACATGATTATCCAATTATGAAAAGCACCCTGTCAGGTGCCTCCCAGTGGCGGATACGGGGAAAAAGAGTGAATTAAATAAATAAAATACGAAGAGAGAAAGAAGGAAATGGATATTGTATCAAGGCTATGTATGTTTGTCACGATTTCATATTTCATATAATTGCAATGAGAATGAATTGTACGTATACTGGTTCGTAATGTCAGATCTAGTGGACCTTTGTAGTTTCGTTAGCAAGAATCAACAAACAACACTATACCGTGCTTTTTTCACTTTGTGACTTCTATACTACGATTTTTGTGAATAACGATTATAATAACGACGACGGTCGTTTCTAGAGGTGGGCGAAGAGGGCGGCTGCCCGGTGGCCGAATCTTAGGGGCGCCATTGGCACTCATTTGAGACTTCCCATCAGTAATCGTATTCTTCAAAGTATAAATAAAATATGTCATTCTTTCAACATCATTGGATTGAGTGAATATTCTTATTCAAATATCATTGTTATTGAATGTCAAATTGATTCAGCGTTTCATTTGCTTGGAACAGTCATTTGGCAGAATCAGTCTTGTTATCACAGTGAAGAATCCATGTATCTCAGAAATTTCGTGTAGTTACTGAAACCCGTGAAAACTTATTGTGAGAAAGAAATTTTCGAAAATGTTCCTGCGGGGCATGGGTCCTCCCTCCTTGCATTCACCTTCAATATGCACACTCAGTTTTTGGGACGCACAATCAAGTGCTTTCCCGGGGCACTGAAATAACACGAAACGACACTGCAGCCACAAATATTGGTTTTGGCATTATTTTCAATTTTATAAGTAAAATGATTTTGGCATCTATGCCTTATCTCAAACACAGTAAATCGTATTGAAAATGAGTGTAATTTCAAGAAATTCCCTGCGGGGCCAGTGAGAGGCATTTCCCCCTTGCCCCCCATGGGTGGGTCGTCGGCTTACATGACTGTTCTCATATGGCATTTTCTTTTCAAAACTGAAATCCCTCCCCCCTCCCACCATTAATGAACCAGTATCCAATATATGTGCCATTTCACGCGGCACTCCTGAAATTTCCGATGCCCCCCTCCCTTCAGCGCCCGGATTCACAAAGCGGACGAGTTGGATTTTCGGAGGTTCTAAACTCCCAAACAGAATCCCTCCTAAGTAGCAGGGAGAATTGCAAAACCCCAGAAAAAAAAATCAGAAAAATGGCGGCTTGCTCTCACTAGAAGAATTAAATAATTAATATCTGAACAATTAGCAACTTATATTCATATTGAGAGACGCTACTCGTCTTTAAAACAATGCATATTCTAATATTAATAAGCTATTTTCCGGGAAGACAACAAATATATTGCTCACTTATCTTGCTTGTACTAATTCCATATATTGTTATTTTTCGATCAATGAACAGCCGGTGCAGTAGCCTAGTGGTAGCGTGACTGACTTTAAAAGAAAATGTTCCTGGTTCGATTTCCACCAAGGACAATTACTTGTGTTTTCATAAAACAATGTTTTTTCAGAATATACTGTTATATCATGTTATTTTCTGAAATTAAAAATTTTAATTTCGAGTGATATTGCCGTAAGAACTACGATTTTGGATTACTGGTCATGGTGAGGTCCTAGTTGGGTTTTGCTTTGTCTCCTTGAATGGTTTCTCAAGGTATTTTGCTTAAAGAAATTGACTGAGGTGAGGCAATTATTTATTTTGTGCAAAGGAAAAATATATTATCCATTGTTTATTTCCTTGGAATGGAAGCGATTCCAGTCATATTGAGTGGGGACTGTAACGCTGCCGTGAAACAGCTGACCGCTCAAAAAGAGATCATACAAACTGTTACAGTCACGTTTAATAATTAGGCACAGTGATAAATAATGTTGAAGATTTTTCTTTATTCAACTATCATTCATATGAATTGATGAATATGGAAGAGAACATTAAAGAAGAGACATTAAATTTTATAATAACTGTTGTTACAAAAAATATGATGGGCTATTTAGTTTTCAGCATTGGAATGGTCTGTTGGCATTTATAGAAATCAATAATACACACATTTTATAGCGTCATTATTAATTGTTCCCATATTCTTCATGTATGTCTGATTATATTATATGATACTATATAGTAGATACTATATACTATGAATATATACATATTTATCAAAATAGATTTATGGCATATATAGGCCTATATTTCAAATAAACTTCTCAACTTTTCACGTCTTGTAGACGTGTACAATTACATACTGTTCACAATAAACTCTTAGATGTGGAATTGAATAACCTTGCGTCACTATAAAATTGAACATTTTCGGAAAGTATGCAGCCCGTGCAATGATAACATCAACAATCATCTCTTTTCAATATCTAAATACGATTCAAATGAAATTAGTTGGACTGGAAAATAAATATATTTGCTGATAGAATAAATCAATTCTTTGATGATAAATTCATAATGATGGCAATAATCGTGATGATAATGATAATAATAATGATAATGATAATACTGATAATGATGATGAATATGGTGATTAAAGTGATCACTTATTAACTCTCACCGAATGTGATGCACTCTATGATGCAATTGTTTCAGCTTTTAATTACTGTTTATTGGTACCGAGAATGCAGAAAAGTTGGATGAATGATGAATTTAGAAAAGCTATCAGAAAACGTGATACATCTTTCAAAAGGTGGAAAAATTGCATAAACTCATGTGAAAACTCATTCAGGGATGAACATGTAATTATGTAAATTTTTTATGTAATTTCTTCAGGGTAATGGAGGGAGAGGGGGGTGGGGGGAGCTGCATGAGTTGATAAAAAGAAATAAGTCAGGGTATGGAGGTAGGCGGGGTCATGATAGAGCGGTAGTCATAAAGGGGGCTACATTAGATGTCGGTAAATTCTCTTTCTTAAATAGGACAGGTAGGGACTGGAATGGGCTTAGTAGAAATGTTTTTGAAGGGGATGAAATCAGGTTAAAGTTATTCCGTCAGAGGGTTAAGGAGATGGTGGGATAGGGGTACTTAGGGAACTTGCCACCGCGCATTTATGTGCATTTGCAAGAGTTAAATAATAATAAATAAAATAAACATAAAAAAATCGAAATATGGTCAACAAGCAATTAATGCAAGCGGAAACTGCGTATTTTAAAGATACTTTTACAAAATCAAAGGGCAATATCAAAGAAACTTGGCAATCTATAAACACTATATTGGGAAGAAAGAAGAAAGATTCGGTAGACGATGTTATAAGGAAATATATTGGTAGAAAGAAATCAAATAATGAACTAGTCAATGGTTTTGTGAACTCATTCATTGATGACGTTAATTCGATAACCCATTCTTGCAACGTGATTACTTCTGACTACGTTCAAGCTACTGTGCAACTACAGTCCATGTTTATGTCCCCTGTCTCAACGAGTCAAATAAAATATATGATAGAGCATCTAGATGTGAACAAGCAGCCTGGGATTGACTGTATAAGAGTGAAAGATCTGGTTTTGCTATCAGAAATAATCAGTCCTATTCTAACTAAACTTATAAATTTCTTTCGGAACTGGTATAGTACCAGATGAATTAAAAATTGCTATTATCCGTCCCATTTATAAAAAAGGTGACCACTTGTTGTACTCCAACTATAGACCCATAGTGCTATTACCATTAATCAATAAAATCATGGAACATTATGTCACCAATACATTAACAGATTATTTGAAGAAATTGAATATTATTAGTAAATTACAATTTGGCTTTCAAAGAGGCAGAAGCACTTCCGACATACTCGTGGAATTTTCCAATTTTGTCAATAGTAAACTAAACAATAATATGCATGTAATCGCCTTGTTCATTGACTTTTCTAAAGCGTTTGATACTTTATCTCATAGTAAATTAATTTCTTGTCTTGATAAAATAGGTGCAAGAGGGTCTATGCTAAACTGGTTCATCAGCTACTTGAAGAATATACTAATTATAGTTGAAATAGATGGTGACTTCAGTGAACTTAAACACTGTGAGACTGGAGTGCCACAGGGATCCATTTTGGGCCCCATTCTCCATCTGATTTATGTTAATGAAATGGTTAATTGTTTATCAAATAGTCAAGTTTTTTGTACGCCGATGACACGGTTTTATTGACAGTCCACAAGAAATTAGATATAGCTGAGTACAACATGCAATTAGACTTCAACAACATTTCAAAATGGACCCATGATAATAATTTGGTGATTAACTCGAGAAAAACAAAATTAATCCACATTTTCTCACCTCACAGCGATCTAAAACTTCATCCAGTCAACATATTCTATCATTCTTATAATTGCTTACATAACTTAATTGGACAGAATCACTGTAATACTTGTTTTGGTAAGATTATCAAGGTGGATACTTATGTATACTTAGGAGTGACCATTGACAGTAATTTCACATGGAGGCCTCATATCGACACCTTGTGTAAAAGATTGAGAGCTTGTGCTCTACAGTTATATAATTTGAAATATATATATTACCATATTCTGTTAATCGATTGATTTATACAGCTTTGGCAGAGTCGTTAATAACATATGGTCTTCTTGCGTGGGGAAACGCTTCCTCTGCTCATTCAAATAGAATAACCTTTTTGCAAAACAATATGATCAGGTCAATTGCACCATTAGAGATTAAATTAGAATATATCGATAACATTGCAGCCCTTCATCATCATTCTAAACTACTACCCGTTCACAGCTTTTTTCTATACAAATTTTTCATCAACTTCTACTATTCCCAACGATACAAAGCACTCTACACCAAGTCCATAACTACCAGATCAAGTGGTACAATTATTTATGATATTCCAAATTTCAATAATAAGCATGGTAAGAGACAGCTGCAGTATGCCACTCCAGTTATCTTTAATAAAATACCAGAAAACTTGTTAAATTGACCCAATATCAATTCAGTTAAAAGAGAAATAAAAATTTGGCTACTCGACTTCATTATTAGTAACTCTACTCAAGATATATTCAATTGTACATTCACTGACACATTGTCAATATTATGTTATTTGCTGACAATAAATTACTATAGCTTCAACTCGAACTCTATTGAATTTATACCTAAATGTGATCGACTATAATGGCGATTCTCTCAGCTGGTTGTTATATATAGTCAAACTCTTTTATAAATTGACATATTGATTGGGCTATTCGATGAATTGATCATGAATTAAGCCTAATATATAATGGAAAAAGAAAGTTGAGCCAACTAATTGTTCATTCGCATATTCATTTAATTCTATTTGTATCTCAAAACTCCAATTACATGTCAGGAAGTTTCGGTTCCAATCAATCACCAAGTATTATACTGAATTATTTTGTAGTTATAAGTATCAGTCGTATGTCTAATATAAGTCCCATATTTTTCCCAACAAGAAATTTTGCTATTGTTTCATAATAAAATCATCATCATATATATATATATATATATATATATATATATATATATATATATATATATATATATATATATATATATATATATATATATATATATATATATATATATATATATGTTTATATATACATGTATATATATATTTTTATATATATATATATATATATATATATATATATATATATATATATATATATATATATATATTCTCTCAACTTTTATGTCAAATGTAAATTTATATATTTTAAATTTATAATAATGAGGAGAATGGGAAAAAACTCATATATGTATTGTTATATTGGCACATTATACTATCATTGGAACTCGTATGATTCACAAGACTAAATACGCCATCACTATACCTGTAATTATTTAGTATCAGTTATGTTTTTCATGTGTTATAATTAAAATGCAAACCACAGATAAGCCTGTTTACAGGCTTTATGGAATATTGTTTACTTTTCTGTATAATCTTGAATTGACAAATAGATAAAAAATCTTCAAAAAAAATGAATAACAGTAATATAACATTGATATTTCGAAAAAAATAATATACTTGAATATGTTTTTGATCAAGTCATTTATGGGATGTTGGAATCCCGCTCTATCTTTTTATTGGTGAATTGTTCACAACCTGTATTTCACGTGTTCTAATTGGTACATCATTAGTGACGTCACCAGTTATTGATGACATCATCACTCTACATTCTCCCCTCAATATCCCAATCAAAATCCTCGTTCGTGAATACGGGGTTTTAGCTCCGAGAAAACGAGGGTTTTACGGGGAGAATAGAAGAGGGGTTTTCATAGAATCCCTGTTTTCAAAACCCCGCTTCGTGAATGAATGAATGAATATTAGAGTTTTAAGGCGCATCGACAGCGAGGTCATTTAGCGCCTGTCGAAATATGTTGCAACAAAAGGTGAAAAGTGTGATATTTTTTTTTTTTTTTTTCAGTTCAAAATTCTTTATTAATATTTAAATATAATTGTAATTTACTACAAACTATGCCCCATAGCCAATTGGCTAGTCTGAGGCAATACACTAGAAAAATAATACATAATTAGTTCATGGAATACAATAAAGAATAACACATTTACAAATTACATCTTGCAATTGAAATTGAAATGACAATTATTGAATCAATATTGAATCTTAAAGAATAAAGTTGTTGAAATTAACATTACACTCCGTTAAACTAAATTATTAGATCACATTATATTCTACATAAGGAAATGTCAATCATTATTCATCACTCCTGCTGATGTAATAACCACTCTTTTATTTCATTTTTTATCGTTTTATAACATTCTAAATTCTTTAAACCTGCCGGAACTTCATTAAATATGCTAGGTATTGTATAATGAAGTTGTCTTTTTCCATACTTATTTTTAACCTTAGGTACTTTTAATCTTCCTTCATTCTTCGCCCTTGTTTCAATTCCATGATCATATTGTACTTTATAAGCGTTATCAAAATAATATGTTATTATCAACTTATACTGAAACAAATCGAAAACATCCAGAAACTTCAAATACACAAAAAATTCATCCACGTCATAATTTAGTGTATGTTTCTTACAATTTGGCATTATTATTTTTATAATTTTCCTCTGTAACAGAAACAAATTTTGCAAGTGTACAACTGAAGCATTCCCCCAAGCAAGCACACCGTAAGTTAATATCGATTCTACTATTGCAGAATAAACCATCTTCATTAATTTCAGATTTAAAACATTACTCAAATTATATAAATGGTATGCACAGATTCTAAGTTTATTACAGATTCGATTGATATGAGGTCGCCAAGTGAAATGTCTGTCAACTACTAATCCTAAATAAACATGAGAATCAACTACTTCAATACGAGTCTCACATCCGATACAATTTTCTTTACCTAACGTATGGACGCAATCATAAGAATGGTACACCACATTGACAGGAGTGCATTTATCTCGATTAAATGGAGAACATATGTGTATTATCTTTGTCTTGTCAGCATTGATCACCAACTCGTTATCATGAGTCCAACATAATAAAGTATTGAAATTCATTTGCAGTTCCGATTCTGCTTGCTTTAAATCCCTACTTGTTGATAAAAGTACAGTATCATCTGCATACATAAAAATTTTGCCATCATTTTCTAACAATTTAAAAATGTAATTAACATAAATTATATATAATATAGGACCCAAAATAGAGCCTTGTGGTACCCCCATTAACACTTTTTTCGAGTAACTGTACACATTTGCCACTTTCACTAACATAACACGATCATCTAAATAATTTTTGAACCAACTCAACAAAGGACCCCTTACCCCAATATTTTCCAACGAATCTAATAACTTATCATGATTAATGGTATCAAAAGCTTTTGTAAAGTCAATGAACATGTCAATACGTTGTCATTATCATCGAGATGCTTATTAATATAATCCGAGAATAAAACCAATAGGTCAGTTGTACTTTTGCCCTTTTGGAATCCAAATTGAGAATTATTTAGGATATTGTACTTTCTCATATAATCTGTTAATTTATTTGAAATCAACTTCTCCATTATTTTTTCAATTGTAGGTAACAAAGATATAGGTCTGTAATCATTCAACATTAAATGATCCCCTTTTTTATATACAGGCCTAACCACAGAGATTTTTAATTTTTCAGGAACGCGACCACTCGTTATGGATAAATTCACTAAATGCGCTATAATTACACTTATATCACCACTTAACTCTTTCAGATCCTTAACTCGTATCCCATCAACGCCCGGCTGTTTGTTTGAATCCATTTTTAAAATAATTTCTTAAAATAATTATTTTAAATAATAATTTTTTAAATAATAAGGCGGAAGTGAAATTTTGATGAGAACACCTAAATACATTAAACTAAGACTAAGACTAAACTATGTCTACAGTGTCTAAAGACGTTATACACTAATTTGTTAAAACCGAACATGTGTGTGCTGTAAAGGGTCACACCCATGGGACTAGGATGAGAACGTTTTATTACTTGTTCTCAGTTCAAACTCGCACTCAAATAGGAGTGGAGGAACGACAAACCATAATAGATATATGGTGGAATATGGTTTGATTTAAATTTTCCTGAATCCGGGCCCAGGAGAGAAGTCTGAAATCAGCACTGACCTAGACTGAAGAGGAAAACCACGTAAAAAAACTCTAAAGATGGATGGTGGCGAGGATCGAACCAGGTTGATACGTGATATTCACCTTCGCCTCTCGGATTACATAAAGCGAGTGTGATAGCAATTGAGGTGAATGTGATCCGGTGAAAAAGAGTCATGTCGATCAGTCAAAATGTGCGATCAATGTAGTGTTCACAAACAAAACAAAACACGGACAATTAAAGCTCCGTGAGAAATGGATGAAAATCTTTGCTATCGTTCATCCAATAATCAAATTTGATGACATTTCTTAGTAACTTTGAATTACATCAATATCATCAATGCAATCAATGTCCTTCAATGACATTTCATGAAAGGTCCATCCATGACTTTGTTTTTCGTGGTTTCCCACAGTCTTCGGAGCAAATTATTGGATGAAGTATACAAATTGGCCACGATCTTTGACTAGTCAAGTGATAGGCTTAATTATACCAATTTAGGCATATCGCTCATATTTTTCCTGCTGTATAATGATAAACTTCAAATCTGCATGCTGCTAATGGAAAGAAGTGAACATTGCTCAAGAGACTTAGTTCAAAGTGGAACATATCAACATTCGTGTGTTTGTTTTCACTCTCAATACCAATACTGGTAATGTCTGGATGTATCACAGAAAAGTGTTTACTTATAATGTGTTCCGGACTTTCGGAAACCGAAAGAATTTTATCTGCGTTGGAAAATGTATTGTCTCAGATAGCACAGACCTGGTGTTGGAGCTGATTGGTTTTGAATGATTAAAATGGGATGTCAAGATCGTCCTTGTGGTGCCCCGTCCGAAAGATTCTAACTTTCACATCTATAGCCTCAATTTGGGAACAATGGCTTTGCATCAATTTCCGATATTATTGAAAAGAAAAATCAGGGAGTGGAAATGATGGAGTATATTCATGAAGAAGTATCGGATCGATCAAGAAATATTCTATTAGACCCTAACTGTTGGACGTGTACGTGGTACTTGTCAATGAAATAAAAATAAAACAGACTAAAAATATTAACAATATTTCCAGAGCACTTCAGCTCTCGTCCTCAGGTTGTTGAATAATTAGACGAGCTTTAGCGAGGATTCAATTTGACATACTGAAAAAAATTGGTGTTCGTTTTTATGTTTTTTTTTTTTTTTTTTTTTTTTTTTTTTTTTATGTTTTTTTGTCGGTTCTCCACAGGTCAAACGGCTACAGCTATCAACTTCAAACTTTTTTTCGTCATGGTTCCTCATCTAACTTAGATCTGTATAGTTTTGTGGCATTATCGGGTTGTAACTTTTTTTTTATGAATTTTAGAAATTTCAAAAATCCCCATTAGAATAACCCGGAGGAAAATACTTGAAAAATCACAATTTTTCAAGACCTCTCAAATTTTCGCCGAATATAAAGGAAACTATTAAGCACATTTTGAGAGATTTTTTGCATCAATCGGATGAGAAATAACGAAGAAAACGCATTTATAATGCATTTTCCCATCAATTTAGGCTATTACGGGAACCAATTAAATCTATAGCAACAAGTGTCAGCAATTAATTCAAAACGATTGAAATGAATGAAGAGGAAGGCCGTGACATAACTGATTCTCGTAAGGTTTTTGAACGTTTGGAGTGATCCAAGGTCTGTAGATGTAGATTGGGTTGACAAATTATTTTTCATTCTAGATTTCTATACCCCTAAGCTCGTCTAACAACGCGCATCCCGCGTTTTCCTAGTGATACAACAACTTATTACAACTGCAACAACTGATACAACTAACGACTTTATTCAACAACCTGAGGACGAGAGCTGAAGTGCTCTGGAAATATTGTTAATATTTTTAGTCTGTTTTATTTTTATTTCATTGACAAGTACCACGTACACGTCCAACAGTTAGGGTCTAATACAGTTCTCGTGGTACACTACTTCGTTATTTATTAAGAAATATTCTATGTTTTTTCTTTTCATCTTAAATTTAACTGTAACTTGAAATCGTAATTTGTCTACTCGTTTGTTCAAGCTGGATTCACAATGCAAACTAATGATTAGCGACTAATACCAAATACTAAAATTAGGAAACTGAGCATTCATCCACATAGATTTGAATTAGGAATTAATTTTGTCGGAAATGACGTACTTTTCATGAGTTGTAGCTGTCTCAAGATGATGGATTTGAATTGAAATCTACATATTAGAAGGCTGTAAACGAGCGGTTCATCGAGCGGGATAGCTTCCTTTTGCATTGACTTCCTGTCGTTTCGAATTCACGTCTTCTGATTGGTCAGACTAATGATTGAAACTAATGATTAATACTAAAGTTGAAAGTTAGTTAACTTTCAAGGTCAGTCACTAATATTAAACACAATGTGAACGTCAACTTTGATTCCGTATGTGCCAACTTTGGTTAATCACTAATCACTAATCAATAGTTCGCATTGTGAATCCAGTTTTACTTTCTCGTCACATAACCTCTTGATGACAATTATCTCCTGTTTTTCAACTGTCAATTGTTTCTGGTGTTTTTTTTTCATTTTAGTCAGCTCGCACATCTTTTTCATGCGGGCTTCTACTTCAATTTATTCAATATCGATGAAAAACAACACGAATACACAGTATAAATTGTCTCAACACAGTACTGATTTTCAGAATACCGTGTGAAAATTTAATGTATTTGAAACAATTATGTATTGTTCTGTATTGTGTTCGTGTGTTGTAGAGTGCACATAATGTAAAAGTTGTAGAATAAAATGATATCAAAATGAATGGAATGAATGGATGTTTGGCTATTTTCCCATATTTTTTTTCATTAATTCTTTTATTAAAATTTTTTTTCGTATTTTGATTTTTGATCGATATTCATCAGTAACAGTGCAGTGAGAGTCACTTAATATTGATATTTGACTTATTCTATAAACATGTATATCTGATGTATGCAGAAATGTTTCACGGAATAAATGAATTATTATTATTATTATTATTATTATATATTGTATTGAAATATCGCAAAGTTTCAGTTGTGACCTTCCAGTACACGGTTGGTTTCAACTACTTTGATATAATGGTATTTTATTGTTTCAGATAACGAATTCCAAACATGAGAAAATTGGTAAACAAGAATTGTAATTATTAAGACCGTGATTGTTTAGGCGTATGCAAAAAATAAAAACTGATACCACAAACAATGTCATGTTCGTTTCATATCATGTTTTTATATTTGACCTCGATAACAATATACTGATATTGTACTAGTGTCCAGCTTGTATACAGTATTCAATTTTTACATTTTTTTTTTCAAATGGTGGAGAAGAAGTATTATCTCACCCTCCGACCCAATTCAGTTTGGAACTGGAGACCAGATATAATGATTATTATTATAATCGAAGGATTGAGTTTTCAATTATTCATGAGTATAATTGAAATCATTGATTATTCCAGAAAATCGGCCCTTTCTTTTAACATATTATTTAGAATCTCATTCATGGTGTTCAACTTTACTTTTGACCAAGATCTATTGGTGTCGGTGAATGATGAAGTATCAATGTCTCCCTAGGTGAGATACATATCTCTGACACAGATGTCTTACTTTGATTATTATTTTTTCTTTATACGTATTCAACATGATTGTATATTCTCGAATATAGGAATTGAGCAAACTGAATGTTGAAGTTTGACGTCGCGTCGACCTCTAGCTCATTCTGACCTATTTAGTATTGAACTGTGACAATATTTTGAGGTCAAACTAATCCCATCAAAAACCATGACGGGTAAAAACTTGGAGCCAAGTCCTGAAATATTTCAGCTACTATAAAAACTTCCTGATATAGAAGGTGTGTGAAATCAGAACTTTATGCCAAGTGTGACTTATTATTCATCAATACGGCCCAGAAAATAACGGGAAACACTTGGCTCCACCCCCCCCCCCCCCCCCCCCGTCCCCTCATATAACACCACCCGGAATTGAAGTGAAGTGCAAGATGCTAAGAAATGGATAACTTCACGTTCCTGACACGGGGAAACGTAATATGAGTCAAGAAAATGTGTAATGCATGCACGGTCTCATGGAGACTCTCGTGTTATTGGGTACTAGGCAAACGCGTTATATGTTGCCGCGTTGATGGATGAGCTGGAACATATCAACTTATCTCTGGATTGGTTATTATATATATATATATATATATATATATATATATATATATATATATATATATATATATATTTATATATATATATATATATATATATATATATATATATATATATATATATATATATATATACACATATATATATATATATATATATATATATATATATATATATATATATATATATATATATATATATATATATATACACCTAGAGATCCGAGTACCATCACATCACTGCCATCTTATTTTCAGCGTGTTCACCACAGTGTGGAAACACACTTATACGTTTCATTCAAAAGGGACCGAAAAACCCTATTCCTCGCGTACAATCGCTTAATTTCTACGTACATTGAAAATTATCGAGCTTGGATTATGCATTATTTTACAATCTTCGACTACGTAGTGATGAAACTCGTCCACATAGCCTGTATATTTTCAAATCAACGAAATAAAGAATGAAACTCTATCGGCCCTGGAATGGCGTGGACTTTTATACCATTTTTTGCGCGGTAATAGAATCGCTGGTTTTCGACGTAAATCAGCAATTTAAGCGCTTCCAAGTTGTAATTGGTTATAGTCTCTACCGCGTTACGATAATAACTTTTGTCCACGTAGCCCAGATATTTTATAATTAAATAAAAACCGAAAAAAAATTAGTATACCCCATTTTTGGTCAAGGAGGTTAGATACTAACCTCTTTGGTTTTGGCCCTCTGATAACCATGGTAACATTTTATAAAGAACGGATGTGTTTATATTATCTTCTGGGCTCGAATTCACAAAAGGTCATAACTTTGATTCGGCTCAAAGTTACGACCTACTTTCGAGATAATACCATATTTTGTCTTAATCCAAACTCATAAAGAAATATTTGACCGTCCCAACAATCCCTTGCAAGTGTCTGAGATTCTCATGTTCTTCCATCTATTGTCCGGAGAGAAGTACCTAAAAAATTGTCATAACTTTGAGACTAGGCCTAGTCCTAGTCTTGACTGGTGGGCCTAGGCCCTAGTAAGTGATCACCTCTTGACTTTGAATATCAATTTACAATGATTTTATAACTGAATTTGAGAGAAAATGTAAATTCTAGCCACCAAAACACGGCAAGGCTATTTTTAAATACCGCATAATTTGATTCACGTATTTTATAAATTCGGTTCTACATCTAACCTCACCGTTTTGCTTGATATCGACTAGGCCTAGCGTGTGTAACTGTCAGTGTCACCTCTGACCACTCAACTTGTCTGTCTAGCCTAACCTGTCATCAAAGAGTGTACCACTATCACTAGGCCTATAGGCCTACCTAACTGAAAACCATTGGGATTATTTTGTAACTATCCAAAAGTACTCTACAATCTTGGCAAGCTTGGAATAAACCTATTTCGTACCATCCCAGTTACCAGTATCCGTCCTCCTTGACTTGTTAATAATTGAACCCCCAGACTGAGCTCCGGGCGTTCCTACGTTCCCTCCGAAATTTCGACCGCTCTTATAATTATTATGTCCATAGTGACATTGGTGACAGCTACGCTATCCTTGTGAACTTTACCGTTATTGAACTATTATTGATTCATATCTCACTTTGACAAAGTCACAGAGATCTATCAATTCTATCAATCATTTGATACAATAAATGATTGTAGAGTGCTTCTGGATAGTTACAAAATAATCCCAATGTTTTACTAATTCACTTTTTAAGATTACACAATAACATATTAATATGATTGGAAGAATAAGAATTAGTACAGAGACAACCACGAGGTGTTGTTAGAAGAAGTACAAATCGAACTGAACTGTGTCAAAATGGTCGTCGATTCTTATTTTATTAAATGAGAAAAGTAATAGATTTGTGAAATAGTTGATAGTTACTGTCAATACAAATCACGGGTAAATCTTGAGACTTGAGAGTTCCTCTCTCGAATGTCATGACTAAAGTTATACAGAACAAAAGGTATGTGAATACAATATGGTTTGATAGAGTACAGTATTCCTGGTACAAGTGAATAATTATTTGTTGTAAACAGATAATGGGTAAAATGCAGAATTATGTATCAATGCCATTCATATTGAAATGGTTCCTCCATAATATAGAAAAGTATATTTTAATTGATTAACTAATAAATATAACATGGAAAAAGTGAAAATGAGAGCTTTATGACACCAGTAAACTATTGAATGAATATTAGGGTTTTGAGGCGCATCGACAGCGAGGTCATTTAGCGCAGTAAACTATTTACTGACTTGGTGATTTTTTTTTTTTTTCACGGTTGGAATACCACTCGATCGCACTAAGTTGGACACATATTCATTTGTTGTTATTGTTTTTCTATATTTCCATATATGTATTGATGATTCGACAACATATATTGTGGATCCCCTACCTCGTTGTTCAGTTTCACATCATTTCTTTTCGAGACTTTGAGGCTGCAAATGTATCTATGACGTCTTCATAATCTAATTTCATCAACACACTTCTTTCAATGCTCATTTTTGCTGAATTTACAATCTGTGCATTCAACTGTCCCGTCACATTTGCATTGTAAGAATATCGACTAGTCATGAAATGAAAAATATATAGCCTATAAAGTTCTTTACAATCTCAAATTTTTAAATACAAATCAAATTGAATTCTAAATTCTATAAATACTAGGGGCATCGCTTTACGGTGCCCCCAAGACCATTGGCACCCTAGGCTGCAGCCTAGTGAGCCTATTGGTTTATACAACCCTGGCGGTAAGATCGCTCTTGTGTTGCCCGGTCTAAACGATCCTACTTTCATCCATAACCTTGGGAACAATAATTTCGTATCAAGTTTTGATGATAATATAATAGGTTAGGATTATGTTTTTAGCAAAACCGGATCAACGCTTTACGGCTTTCGCTGGAACAGCATTGGTTGTCGAATCTGCAACAAAATATTGAAAGTGGAAGGGAAGAGGCAGGAAGGAGTGTGATGTGGTACAAGAATTACTAGTAATTGCAGGGATGTGATATGGACTGAAAATGAGTGGCTTTTTTATTGACTAGTTATCTGACACTCTAAAATAGGTACTCAACATTCATTAAAATGGTTTAGATAGCTAGAAAAGAAACTTGTTTGTATAACATTTTCAATGATGAGTCATTGAAGGGGTAAGAGCCTACAAATGACATACTGGTATATGTAACATTTTCAACATGTAACATTAATTTAATCAGCAATGATCGTCGTCATTGCCAGGGATGTGAAAGAGCACCTAGTGGAATTCAATCTAGGCCTATGGTTACATAGAGTTACCAGTAGTTACAAACTCAATGATGGTACTCGACATTTAAGCAAAGTTTGTTTATATGTAGGCGTAATAGTATATCGTAGCCGGCACAGGTAGCTGAGTGGTTGACACACTTGCTCCATGTGACCCGGGAGGTAGTGGGCATGTCGGACCCGGTTGGATCCCCGCTACCGTCCATATTTACAGGGGTTTTTCGTGGTTTCCCTCTTCTCACCCTTGTTCATTATTAATTTCTATGATAATGAAGAAGGCTTTGTTTTAATCGTTTACAATTGAGTGGTGACACCTGTAGCTTGAATTGAATAGGTATCTTGATAGCTTTGAATGATTCACAAAAATGCATTATATATTTTTTTACATCAAAAAGGCTGATACGATTTCGTGAAAGTTTGGTACAGAGTGTATCATCATTGGATTAAACTTTCATGAGAATTTGAATTCTCTCGGATGCAATATTTTTAATGAACTTTTTTCTCTGAGTTATTCTTATGAGATTTTTGAAAACTTTGAAATGAGTTTTTTCATAAGTGGTTCAACCGATCATGCCCTAAAACTATACAGTATCAAATTGAATAAGGGGACTTGTGTGTGCCAAGTTTCAACTGATTTTGAATTTTCGTCTGACCTGTGGAGCGCGAAAAAAAAGTTCTTTTTTTCGAGTATGGTGAGTTGAGTCTTCGCTTCACTCATCCAATTAAATTTACCAGGCAAACGCTTTATGTGTTTCCTTGTTTAAGGATGAGCTGGAACATATCACCTTATCTTTGGATTGGTTATTATATATATATACCTTGAGATCCAAACCATTACATCACTGCCATCTTATTTTCCATTATTAATTTCTATGATAAAAGAGAAGGCTTTGTTTCGATCGTTCACATTCGAGAGGTGACACCTGTGGCTTGGATTTGATTGGTATCTTATAGCTTTGAGTGATTTAAAAAAATGACATTATATATTTTTTACATCAAAACGGCTGATCCGATTTGAATGAAAGTTTGAAATAATGTGTATGATTATTATATTGAAATTCCCTTACAATTTGAAATGTCTCGGAAGAAAATTATTTCATGAGT
>OZ023338.1:13949839-14069955 GCA_964007535.1 Brachyptera risi | reverse complement strand
GACAAACTAGCGTTTCCACAAACCCATTTATTTGCAGGTGTGCATTCTTGATAGAGTATAGCACCAGCTCCCTTCTGATGGAGCCCACACCAAATCTCATATTCTCTTGTCCTGAGGACTTCTCGTAGGTGTTCACCTCGAATATGACGCCGAGCAACTAGTTGGCTGGAAGTAGGATCGATCTTCAGTTTTCTCATGCATTCTTTCTTTTCCACATCTGTTCTCCTGATGGCGTTGACATAAGGGTTATTTGTTCTTTCCAGAGTATCGCATATATTGAAGTGTTGAATGAAAGCTTCCCATCTTGCTTTAAAAACACCTAAACCTCTGAATTTGCGACTTGTAAATAGCATAGCATCTGGAGTATCACCAGGTAACCCGATTACATCCTTCACAGCACTTTTCACAAGTTGATCAATGTCATCAAGGAATTTTGTAGGAAGTTTGACTGATGGGGCACTCTGGAGCGGATAAACTAGTGTTGGCCAAATGTATTGGTTCAAGATATTAATTTTTTTATTAGACATCAGAAGAGGAGACGTTGTAAGTTGGTCCAAAGTATCTCTGAGTTTAAAAATTACTTGGGAATGGTCAAAAATAATTGACTGAGAGAAATGTATTCCCAAGTATTTAATGCTCTCATCTTCGCGAATACTCTCTATCTCTGTCGCATCATCAACGAAGAGTGACCTGGTGACCAGTTTTTCATTCTCAATAATTATTGCAGAACTTTTATTTGCATTTAATTCCAAACCAATCTCAGATAACCTCTGTTTAACCATTGAAGCTAACTCAACCGCAGCGCTCATACAATTGCCAACATCGTCGGCGAATCCTAAAACGGATATAGGATCCAGCTCTTCAACAAGTCTATAGCCATAAGCCGACGCAATTTCGTGTTCCGAAAGTTCCTCTAGGATGTGGTCAGTACTCAAGTTATATAGTGATGGCGAAAGAGGTGCACCTTGCATCACTCCACGTAGTATACTAATTGATTTCGTTTTATTTCCTTGTCCAGATTCTATCTGAGTGATATTATTGTGTTGAAGCTCTATAACAAGGTTTTGAAGTTTATCTGGCATACTTGAAGATTTTATCATAGAACGCACGTGCTTATGGCCTACATTGTCAAATGCTTTGCTTACATCCAAGAATATTACTGGAGCATTTCCGTTCTCACACTTCGCTTTCTTCAAAATCCCATCCACGATTGATACATTGATGTGAGTCCCAGCAGTGTTCGTGAAACCACGTTGATTTATATTGAATGCTGTAAAACTTCGCAACTTTGTATCCAACACACGTTCAATAATACGGCGTAAAATAGAACAAATTGATAAAGGCCTTCAATTACTAACATCATTTGCATCGCCATTCATTGGAATCAAGACTGTTCTTGCTTTTAGAAAACAAGAAGGAACCCAAGTGTTTCTCAGCATTATTGACGCAATAGTAGCCAGTATCTTGCTCATGCGGAGGCATTTAACAGTACGAATTAGCACCCGATCCGGTCCTATGGAGCAGTATCTATTGCTATTGACTTCATCGCATGAAAAAAAAAATAACCCCCACAGACAAAGCCCTATAAGAGTGGGATGGAATCTTTGCCACGCTCAAAAAACTTTTTTGCACACGCAAATTCATCCAACTTAGAACTGTATATTTTTTGATATGAATCGGTCGGACCAATTTTGAGAAATATCCTCTCAAAATTTAAAAAACCTCAGATTGGGCTGGGCAAAGAAAATTGAAAAATGAAATCTCTTCAAATGTATGAAATTTTCTGTGAATGTGAGTACATAAATGATACACATTATCACGATTTTGTATTCAATTCGAACTAGCCGTTTTGAAGAAAATAATTTCTTAATATAACTCAATAACTGCTTGTATTCATCAATTATTATTATAGAAATTAAAGCAGATTCAGGTTGCCGAGATTCACTGCTTTCTAGATTCGATATTTGCCCAACAATTCAGTATTCTGTATATGCGTCAAGGTGTGTAGAATACCAGAGTCAATAAAGTAGCAATGGTAGAACCACTTTTACGACTATACAACTCAATGATTATACCTTATTCAGATATCTCGCTCTTCTTACAACGCTTATGTTGCGTTTGGCTAGTGGTAGAATCATACCCTATATCCAACATCGGGTGGATTAGGGGGATTAATAACAAGAATAATGTAATAATCTATATATTGTAATACTCCTTATTCTCTATTTATTTCAATTGGTCTGTATACCTGAAATCTGCTATACCAGATTCTAATCTATTGAAATAGAATTATAGATCTCATTGAATAGAGAATATTGAAAATGAAATAAATTATCTGAATGAAACTAATTTAAAATCATTATTATTATATGATTTGATTATTATTCATTGTGGGCCCATGTATTTTTCCATGCGTATGTAGTAAAACCGACAGTTAAGCTAGCCTTCCATGAACGCGGTATTCGCTGTGCGACTTCGCTAAGCAATTGACCATTGTAGATCGTCCGCCCTCGTGATGTCACAAGATGTAAAAACCAATCAAGTGGACAGTGAAGCAGGGGAAAATAGGGAAATAACCAATCAAGGTATTTAAAATTTCCTCTTTTTCGTATAAGTCACGCCCATCTACATTGGTCAATTTCCCAAGCCCCCATGATGATAAAACGACCAATCAGTGTTGAGAGATACGTAATTTCTGATTGTTGAGCTCGCCTCAATTCCACCGCCTTGCAAAAGTCAGCTTGAGGCTCAATTCAAGATATCAAATGTCTGGTGAATGAAATGATCATTATTTT
The DNA here is from genome assembly GCA_964007535.1 of Brachyptera risi. Classification (NCBI taxonomy): domain Eukaryota; kingdom Metazoa; phylum Arthropoda; class Insecta; order Plecoptera; family Taeniopterygidae; genus Brachyptera; species Brachyptera risi. The sequence continues at coordinate 14,067,160 of OZ023338.1, read as the reverse complement.
ATGAGTTTATCTTTATTAGACGAGCTTTAGCGAGGATTCAATTTGACATACTGAAAAAAATTGGTGTTCGTTTTTATGTTTTTTTTTTTTTTTTTTTTTTTTTTTTTTTTTTTTTTATGTTTTTTTGTCGGTTCTCCACAGGTCAAACGGCTACAGCTATCAACTTCAAACTTTTTTCCGTCATGGTTCCTCATCTTACTTAGATCTGTATAGTTTTGTGGCATTATCGGGTGGTAACTTTTTTTTGTATGAATTTTAGAAATTTCAAAAATCCCCATTAGAATAACCCGGAGGAAAATACTTGAAAAAGCAAAATTTTTCAAGACCTCTCAAATTTTCGCCGAATATAAAGGAAACTATTAAGCACATTTTGAGAGATTTTTTTCATCAATCGGATGAGAAATAACGAAGAAAACGCATTTATAAAGCATTTTCCCATCAATTTAGGCTATTACGGGAACCAATTGAATCTATAGCAACAAGTGTCACTAATTAATTCAAAACGATTGAAATGAATGAAGAAGAAGGCCGTGACATAACTGATTCTCGTAAGGTTTTTGAACGTTTGGAGTGATCCAAGGTCTGTAGATGTAGATTGGGTTGACAAATTATTTTTCATTCTAGATTTCTATACCCCTAAGCTCGTCTAACAACGCGCATCCCGCGTTTTCCTAGTTTAATGTACCCTTACATATCTCCCCATGGGTAGTTAGACAAGCTTTAGCGAGGATTCAATTTGACATACTGAAAAAATTGGTGTTCGTTTTTATGTTTTTTTTTTTTTATCTTTTTTGTCGGTTCTCCACAGGTCAAACGGCTACAGCTATCAACTTCAAACTTTTTTTCGTCATGGTTCCTCATCTAACTTAGATCTGTATAGTTTTGTGGCATTATCGGGTGGTAACTTTTTTTTTATGAATTTTAGAAATGTCAAAAATCCCCATTAGAATAACCCGGAGGAAAATACTTGATAAATCAAAATTTTTCAAGACCTCTCAAATTTTCGCCGAATATGAAGGAAACTATTAAGCACATTTTGAGAGATTTTTCGCATCAATCGGATGAGAAATAACGAAGAAAACGCATTTATAAAGCATTTTCCCATCAATTTAGGCTATTACGGGAACCAATTAAATCTATAGCAACAAGTGTCACCAATTAATTCAAAACGATTGAAATGAATGAAGAGGAAGGCCGTGACATAACTGATTCTCGTAAGGTTTTTGAACGTTTGGAGTGATCCAAGGTCTGTAGATGTAGATTGGGTTGACAAATTATTTTTCATTTTAGATTTCTATACCCCTAAGCTCGTCTAACAACGCGCATCCCGCGTTTTCCTAGTAGAAACAACAGGTAGGCCAAATAAGAGACTATAAGAAGTATATCAAATTTCTGGTAGGCAAAATGACAATTAGGACAAGATTTAATTTTTATTTTCATCTAGGGCTAATGTATGTACTTCCCAAGTTGCATTGAGGGTTGCGTTGGTTTGCCGGTTGGAGATGGTGACTTCACTAATTCGAAAACACGTTCCATTTCCTGAGTACTTTTCAGAGAAATATTGATCGCTGCTCTATCCAGTGAATCGTTCTGTAGAAACGGCTGATGGTAGCTGAGCTGACGAGAACGTAAAGTTAGTTCCATTTGGCCTGTGAATTGGTACATATTTTCAACATGGGAGGGATAGGAAGTGAAGTGAGGATCCCATCTCCAACCGGCAAACCAACGCAACCCTCAATGCATCTTGGTATTTTCCAATGGGTAGTAGATATGACAGGCAGGCTAAATGAGAGGTATAACAGATTTCCAGAAGGGCAGTTGAGATGAATAAATAAAAAATAATCAATTATTACGTATTCATTTCATCATGGTTATAGTAGAAATGAATAGTTGGTCAGTTTTCCGGTAGGTGAAAAAAGGCGTCCCTGCAGATCATTCAGATGGTTTTGCTGATTTTCAGAGAGATTGCAGATGATTGCTCTCATTTCATTTTGTTAACATTATACCAACCGCCACTCTAGCTGGAGAAATTGGATATTTTCATTTTATTTCTGTTACGAAGAATAATATATATATATATATATATATATATATATATATATATATATATATATATATATATATATATATATATATATATATATATATATATATATATATATATATATATATGTATATACATATATATATATTTATATATATATATATATATATATATATATATATATATATATATATATATATATTATATATATATATAAATATATATATATATATATATATATATATATATATATATATATATATATATATATATATATATATATATATAAATATATATATATATATATATATATATATATATATATATATATATATATATATACATATATATATATATATATATATATATATATATATATATATATATATATATATATATATATATATATATATATATATATATTTATATTTATATATATATATATATATATATATATAAATATATATATATATATATATATATATATATATATATTCATATATATATATATATATATATACATATACATATATAATAAAGTGAAATGCAATTGAGATAAAATAGTCTAGTTCAAATGATTCTTGATCAAGTGACACCAACCTATTTTATCACAATATAAAGAAGGTGACCCAACTAACATACTATATTACCATGGACAATATTTGTAATTTCTTGAGGTCAGTTCAGAGCCAAAGGTCCCGATTGCCAGTCGTGATTTAGCGTTTTCCCTTGTGAACTAGATGTAGATAAGAGTGGCTATGGTATACCGGTGGCATTGATGAACTTACAAAATCTATCATTTTCGTCAAAAACAAATGCAACTACTAACATTAAAACTAGTCAAACGCGAAATATGCGTTGTAAGATGAGCGAGATATCTCAATAAAGTATAAAAGTCCTTAAAGTAGTTCTACCCTTGCTACTTTATCGACTCTGGTATTCTACACACCTTGATATCTGAATAAGCTATTAAAGTCGTAAAAGTAGTTCTACTCTTGCCACTTCATTGACTCTGGTGTTCTACACACCTTGACGCATATAAAAAATACTTCATTGTTGGTCAACTCTTGAATCTAGAAAGCAGTGAATCTCGACAACTTAATTCTGTCACAATTTTTATGATATATTTGATGAATATTATCAGTCATTTTTTTTTTCTTCAAAACGACTGATCAGAATTGCTTAAAAAATCGTAATAATGTGTAAAATCCTTGTATACACATTCAGAGAGAATTTCATTCCAGTTGGAGAGATTTTATTTTTCAACATTTTCTGCCCAGCCAAATCTTATGGGGTTTTTAGAAACTTTGAGATGATGATTCTCAAAATCGGTCCGACCGATTCATTCCAAAAACTATACAGTTCTAAGTTGGATGAGTTTGCGTGTACAAAAAAAGTTTCATGTTGATCAGTCAACCCTTGCGACCTGTGGAGTGCTTACAAACAAAAAAAAAAAAAAAAAAACACACAGACAAAGCCCTATAAGAGTGGGATGGAGACTTCGCTACGCTCATCAATAATACTGAGCCGTGTATAGCATTGTCGAGTATTCTTGTTTTATATGGTTCGATATGAAAGTGACGGTTGCACCACAGGCAATCGGGACCCTGGACTCGGGAACTGACCCCGGAAATATTTCACTTTCAAGACCCGAGTTCGTCGTTAGGATTTGCGTATTGGGGGGCGCACAGGTTACATGAATAACATGGCCACCCAGCTGGACACCTGCCACGCGCGAAGAGGGGGTCTGTGGAGCGGAAGCCCCCCAGCAGAGCCCCGCAGCGATATTTGTAAAATATGGGCATTTTTCAAGAGATTTTTGAGATTCACGAGTGGTTTTTGAGTCTTATGATTGCGTCATCATGGACATTTTCGAAGCTATACTTTTGCGATTCATCCTAGCAAAGCCCCGCAGGGAATTTCTCGAAATAGACTCATGTCACTTTGTAAGTGATTTTTGATATTTACAAGCGGTTTTGGAGTCCAATGATTGAATCACCATGGTCATTAGTTACCAAAGTGATTTTTGATACCCCATTATGGACATTTTCGAAGCTCTTTTCGCGATTTCTCCCAGCAACATTCCCAGCAGTGATTTTTTTTAAATATGGTCATTTTTCAAGTGATTTTTGCAATTCACGAGCAATTTCGGGATCTAATAATTGAATCATTATCGAAAAGAAAAAGGAAGTGTAAAGTAGTAGAGTGTTTACTGATACAATTCATAAGTCATCAACTCATCATATTTTATTGTGTGTTTATTCGTAGGTCAACATTATATATTTTTAAAGGAAGGTAAGTTATTGGGGGGGGGGGGGGGGCAATGTCGATTGGGGCGGCACGCGCTCTCCCTGAGACCCCCTAACGACGGCCCTGCGTCACAAATCATAACATCCAATCAATGGGGCTGTTAGGTCTGAAGTGAAATTCAAATATACAATCAAGGTGTCTCTAGATGATGTCAAGTGATATAGATCCAGAAGGCTGACTGGTAAAGCCACGCCCAATTTGAGTCGTCAATTAAGTAATAGTAACTGAACAAGAAACCAATTTGAAAATATTGAAAATAAAATAATAATAATAAATATCTGGCCTCCGGTTCCAAACTGAATTGGGTCGGGGGGTGGGTTGTACCACCATATCACTAGGGCAGCTTGGTGTCTCGGAGTTTTATTTTATTTTAAAATAAAATAAAAGATAAAATATTGAACCTCATCGCAGCTCCCATGATTAATTGGAAATGAGTCGTAGATAAATATAAGATCATTTGGTCTTTCAAATTATATAACAGATAGAAAACATGAGACAAGATAAGAGATTTCCTATTAAATTATGTAAATGACACCATATGTGATAAATGTATAATATTGATTTATTATGTTCTTTCAATAAATCTTATCTTCCAAGTAGGCCTAATCTATGAGTCAATAAGAATGCTGACTTCCAGCTTATGTTGTATGTGTGTGTGTGTGTGTGTGTGTGTGTGTGTGTGTGTGTGTGTTTGATAAGATAATTAATCTTTAGGTGGAGACTTCAAGAGTCTATATGTACGAAAGGTGGATTCAGAAATTATCATAAATTCATCCATTTTTGTAGTTCTCAGAAGTACGCCACAGCGCGTTTCCGGTTCTCCATGGACCTGTTCCTAAAAAAATTGAGAAAAAAAATCTTCAATAGATAAATACCATTTTTTAAAATACAGTAGGCCTACAGCTTTTTATAGTCACCAAATATTTGAAAGAGCTTGAATAGTTAGAAAAAAAATTGAAATGCGATCATTGTTGAATCAACAGTATTTCCACCTCACCGTACTCAGATTATTTGACGATTAAGATTGGAAAAAAAGGTCAACAATCCCGAAATATTTTGAAATACTTCATCACTGGATTTCCTACACTGGAGATTGGGACTAAATGTGTCATATTTTGCTTGAAAGAATTTTTTTCAATGCTGCTTTACCAATGCCACCATTGCAAACTATACCTTTACCATTGCAATGCCGCCAACAGCTAGGCTATACGGGGGTACAAATGAGCGGGTGATGATGAAACGATGAAGTGATGGTAGGTGAAAGAACGATTACAAAAACTCATGCCTCATGTGGGACTCAAACCCACGCCCAACCTAACTCCAGTTTCTACCGCTAGCAACAGTTGACAAAGCCACGGGGGCTGCAAGAATGTTTTGTAGTAACCAAGTTTGTATTGACGATAGCCTAATGTACTGTAATCACATGTTCCAATGATACAGTATATGCCTTCTACAGTACATCGTTACATCAAATATGATTTTTTTTCATGCTCACCAGTAGGCCCCACATTAATTTTTATTCATTTTTTTATATTGGGTTTAACGACGCACTCATTGAGATCTGTGATTAAGATCTATTGGCACCGGTGAATGATATATGAGATGATGGGATTTTGAGATGAATGGTTATTTTATTAGGTGTTTTGGATGGTGGGAAGGAGTCAGTCGTGGCCTTTTGTTAAGGCACCATCCCAGTATCAACCTGAACGACAGAGGGAAACCACGAAAAACCCCTGTCAGGATGGTCGACTACGGCGGGAATCGAACCCCGGTCTCCTGAGTGACGGTCCAGTGTATTTACCACTCGGCTACTCGTCTCAATCCCTACATTATTACTTCATTAGTCATATTCTACGCTAGTCGTTTGCTAGTGAAGTGGAAAACAACATGTTTTCTTCATTTATTTCCACTGAACAAACATACCATTATCAGTTCTATAGAACACCAGTGATTAACTTTCCAACAAGTCATTAATATTCAATAACAGAAATGACCTTCAAAATCAAAGGTTCAGTAGGTATTGAAGGTGCCTTACTAATTTTTTTTAATGAATTCAGATTGAGGTTTAAACTTATGAAAGAACTTGTTTTTGATGTTGTAATTTTAGCTTTAAGTGGTTCAATTAATACCACTGTAGAAAATCATCTGTAAAATTTTTAGTTATTTTTGTGATACAGTTATTAACTTCCTTCTTTCAAAACTTTTTTTTTGTAAGAACCTCAAATATTTCAACTCAATTTCTCACACATTTTTTCACTTATTCAAGTACATTTCACTTGCATATATTGATACATACTAAAAATTGTATTTTAGAAGTACCGGTATTTATTATCATCATGTAAACTTTTTGATAAGCCAGGGACCAATAAAGTTCATATATATATATAACTATACTACTGGTACTTCTCTTTCATTCCTGTATTAACATTTTTATCAACATCAATAATCTTTTCCCTTGAATATTCAACTATCAACAGCAAGTGGTACAACTTTCTGCCAGTCCGAAATTATGTGAAATTCCCGTTGATTTTGGTTCGTTTTTTTGTCCATTTTGTATAATAATGAATTTTAGATCTGCTGTTGATGGAAAGAAGTGATCATTGCCCAAGAGACTTAGTTCAAAGTGGAAGATATCAACATTCATGTGTTTATACTGAAAGACTTTTATCTACGGCCAAAAATTATGGTCACAGACAGCGCAGTCCTGGTGTTGAAGTTCATTAGTTTTAAATAATCAAAATGGGGTGGTAAGATCGCCCTTGTGGTGCCCCGTCCAAACGATCCTATCTTTCATCCATGGCCTTAAGTGGGGAACAATGATTTTGTATCAAGTTTCGATGTTATTGAGAAAAAAAAATTATCCCTCAGGTGTTAGAGTTTGCGGCTCCCGGTTATTTAGTAACTCGCTACAGAATGCTACTTCTTGCATAATAATAGGCTACCAAAAGTGAATTTGAATTTCAAATTCCAAACTCCATATTACAATACAACTTACATAAATAGAACGTCAGGTAAAGTCACAACAATAAGACAACGTAATACACCCAGTAACACGTAAAATTTATTTTCCAGGAAAATTCCATTACAAAACTTGCTTAAAGGCATGACAGTGATTAACGCTCCAACTGTAAATATAATACTGGTATAGACTGAATGACATATTTAAACATAGCACTATTACATAGTCTCCAAATATCAAATACAATAGTATTATATTATAAAATAATGAAATAGGCTTATATTATAAAAGTAAAATGTTACACAAATCTCATAGCATAATCAACATATTATTTAGAATTGATTGATAAAAATTTTATATTGTAAATATGTTATATCTGAAAGACAATTTTTTAGGGTTACATCTTTAAGAATTCTGTTTTTTTAGGCATGGTTAAGGATGGGCAAGGTTTGTGTTGAACAAATAACAGGAAGTAATTTTTGGCTCCAACCATACCCTACCTAAACCCCACCATTACCTAACATAACCCTAAAAACGCTTGGTTACAGACACGCCACATTTACATTTTATAGAAATTAAGAATCAGATCTCCGCGCAGGCGACTACAAAGGAAACCCGTGCGTGCGTGACACTGGCTAATACATTGCAACACGCTAATACAATTTTGTTTTGAGGTTATGTGAGACGGAGCGCGCAGTGGTAAGCTCGGCGTCGTAGTACAAAGGCAGGAACAAAATGTGCGTCGTCCATTTTACTTGTACCTCAGGAGCATTTCTTTCAGCTTCTCGGCATTAGCACCGCTGAAAGAATCCACCTGGTGGCAGAAGAATACAACAAAAGGTTAATCGACCGAAAAGACAGCGTACGTGGAAAGATCTAGGGACTATTTATGGGTACGAAAGTACGGTGGCATTCATATGAAGTGGTTGATCGAGCATCCTTAACATGCAAGGTGGAAAAAAATATACTATTTTTACTTGGTACAGGCGAAAGTTATTTTCACATGCCCGTTCAGGTTTGAAGTCACAGTGTATGAAATGTCTTGTGATTGAAGACTATTCAATTACTACGTACGACTACAGTAAACTCTCGTTAATTTAAACTCGGTTAATCCGAAATTTGACATATTTCGAACTTGAAGTCAGTCCCTGGCTGAAGGTATAGGCATTTCAATGTTAATGAATATGGTTAATCCAAATTCCAGCTAATCCGTAATTCGACCTAATATTTCGACCCCTCAATTGCTTTAGCACTGTTTTCGGATTGAATAATCCGAAATAGATCGAGTGAATTCCTTGAATTGATCATTATTTTCGTAGATTCCATCCTTTTTATTTGACGCGTAACAATAGGCCGAAGCCAGCGCAGCTGTTCGCTGCCACTGAATACGTCATCCGACTCCGAGTGCGCTCGGGCCGCTCCAAAGACCTTAGTATCTAACTTCGTTGGGTTAGATACTAAGGTCTTTGGCCACTTTGTCTGTCCTTGACTTGACAAGCGGTAAGCTCGGAACACTCAATCACTCGGAACACTCAATCACTCGGAACGGCCGAGCGCCAATGGAAGCTGGCCATCTAACGTTCGTTTGGTGTCGAAGATAGCCGAATACACGATCAGTGATTCGGTTCCTCGCACATGTGGCATCTAGCTTTCTCTCGCGCTCAATACGAAATTGCTTCAATTCTAACCGGGAAGTGTGATCATTTTCGTGGAAAAGGAGTTTTTTGGTTAATCCGAATTTTTATAAATCGAAATCACTTTTTGGGGTCCCTTGAATTTCGGATTAAGAGGCCGCAGGCGCGCTACACGCGCTCGTTGTTCGCTCGCTTCAGACTCGAGTTTAACATGCATCGTGTGCTAGGCGCAGCCCATAGACTAGCCCGCCGAACTCATATTCTCGTAAACGCCGTTAATTCCCTTACTCACACTTTTGATATATTTCACAGTCCATATTATTTTTCGGTATTCAAAAATATATATCTAGGTTTCCGTAAACTAGAAATTTTTTCATTTTCCATTTGAAGAATTTGAAAAATTACAAATTTGTTGTTAAAAATTCTGTAAATGCGATAACCTCCCTCTTTCAATTATCAACAGAATGCAAAAACAATCATATTGATATCTCAAAAATTACGGCCGTGAGAGTTTGCGGCGTGAAATACGAGCGCCTGCGGCCTCTTAACGAGGGTTTACTGTAATTGTTACAGGCTTGGGGCTTGTTGACCGTTCAAGATCTACATTGGTACTGCCTAAAAACTACCCTGTTGATGTCAATTTCCGGTTAGAAGGCCTATGAATATGATGCATTCTAGCGACAAAATGGGAATTAGCCTGAATGAAGCTACTTGAAAACTGATGATAACACTATTATATGCACTATAACTAGAACACAATCTATGCATTGTGTATGAAAACGTTACGTAGCTGTAGAATATGCGTAATTTTATTCAAATTCAAAAGCTTCGATTTTTGATGAAACCATTCACTAATCTTACTTAAAATTGAGATTCATTATTGCCCCCAAAACTCCTCGTTTACGAGCAGGCTAACTCTACACTTTTTACACATTTTAGAAAAAAAAAAAAAACGAATGCAATAACAAGTAGACAGTACACCTATTTAGCGATTGAAAACAACCGAGGATGAAAATACAAGTAGGTCTACAGTGAAACCTCAAATTATTGTTTTATTCATCATTTCATAGTGAGCTTGGCACAAACAATTGATTTTGTTTCATCTTTTGGACTGGTTACTCAAGAAATTATTGAAGATGTAGGCCTACACTATTTCAAAATGGAAATAGCTCGATTTTGCATGAAATCACCTCTGCCTACATCATCATGTAGGCCTAGGTCCTACGTGACTATGTTACAGGGCAGGAGAGGCTAACTGCTTGATCTTATGGGCTGTGACAGTCATTATTAATGGAGCCTCTCAAAAGTAGGTGTTCTAATCACCACAACAAGTTTTGAATGATTCGCGTACAATTCAATACATCCAATCTCATTCTAAGCCCCGGCCAAAATGTTAATTTTTTTACACTTTTCTGCCTGGCATATTATTGATTCTATTGAAAATCTAAAATTTGTTTCATACAGGTGGATTGAAAATAAATCTAAAATGCAGGCATGTCATCTATTAAAACTGGTGTGAATTATTTGTTTTTACTAGGAAAACGCGGGATGCGCGTTGTTAGACGAGCTTAGGGGTATAGAAATCTAGAATGAAAAATAATTTGTCAACCCAATCTACATCTACAGACCTTGGATCACTCCAAACGTTCAAAAACCTTACGAGAATCAGTTATGTCACGGCCTTCCTCTTCATTCATTTCAATCGTTTTGAATTAATTGGTGACACTTGTTGCTATAGATTTAATTGGTTCCCGTAATAGCCTAAATTGATGGGAAAATGCTTTATAAATGCGTTTTCTTCGTTATTTCTCATCCGATTGATGCGAAAAATCTCTCAAAATGTGCTTAATTAGACGAGCTTTAGCGAGGATTCAATTTGACATACTGAAAAAAATTGGTGTTCGTTTTTATGTTTTTTTTTTTTTTTTTTGTTTTTATGTTTTTTTGTCGGTTCTCCACAGGTCAAACGGCTACAGCTATCAACTTCAAACTTTTTTTCGTCATGGTTCCTCATCTAACTTAGATCTGTATAGTTTTGTGGCATTAACGGGTGGTAACTTTTTTTTTTATGAATTTTAGAAATTTCAAAAATCCCCATTAGAATAACCCGGAGGAAAATACTTGAAAAATCAAAATTTTTCAAGACCTCTCAAATTTTCGCCGAATATAAAGGAAACTATTAAGCACATTTTGAGAGATTTTTCTCATCAATCGGATGAGAAATAACGAAGAAAAGGCATTTATAAAGCATTTTCCCATCAATTTAGGCTATTACGGGAACCAATTAAATCTATAGCAACAAGTGTCACCAATTAATTCAAAACGATTGAAATGAATGAAGAGGAAGGCCGTGACATAACTGATTCTCGTAAGGTTTTTGAACGTTTGGAGTGATCCAAGGTCTGTAGATGTAGATTGGGTTGACAAATTATTTTTCATTCTAGATTTCTATACCCCTAAGCTCGTCTAACAACGCGCATCCCGCGTTTTCCTAGTAGTTTCCTTTATATTCGGCGAAAATTTGAGAGGTCTTGAAAAATTTTGATTTTTCAAGTATTTTCCTCTGGGTTATTCTAATGGGGATTTTTGAAATTTCTAAAATTCATAAAAAAAAAAGTTACCACCCGATAATGCCACAAAACTATACAGATCTAAGTTAGATGAGGAACCATGACGAAAAAAAGTTTGATATTGATAGCTATAGCCGTTTGACCTGTGGAGAACCGACAAAAAAACATAAAAAAAAAAAAAAAAAAAAAAAACATAAAAACGAACACCAATTTTTTTCAGTATGTCAAATTGAATCCTCGCTAAAGCTCGTCTAATAAATATATTGGGTTCAACAATGCACTGTAATGATAACGAAGATCTATTGGCATGCGATGAATGATTGAAAGATGAGATGAAGGTTTCTTACGTAATGGGAAGAAAAGTGGGAATGAAGCGGTCCTATATTGAAGCGTTTCCTATATTGAAACGTTTCTATATATCGTTTCCTATATATCCTATATTGAAGCGGTTCCTATATTGTAGGAACCATCCCAGCATTAGCCTGGCCAACAGGGATACCACAAAAAACCCATGTTTAGAATTATTGGTGGCAGGGATCCAACAAGAGCCCGATCTGCCCTCACCTCCCCGGTCACATGGATTGAGCATGTTAGCAACCAAACTAAGTCTAATTGTGCTGGTCAAATGTAAATTTTAGAGAAGTCTGGCAAGAAATGACAAACTGGGAGAAATGGTATTAATTACGGACCTTCTGCTTGTTCTTGATGAACAAAAAGGTGGGCATAGACGAGATGCTGTACTCAGCTGCGATATCTTCACACTCGTCAACGTCGACCTTCAGGAACAGCACGTCGGAGTACTCGGCGGCCATTTCCTCGAGCTTGGGCGCGATCATCTTGCAAGGACCGCACCACGTCGCGTGGAAGTCGACGATGACGAGGTTGGAGCCGGCTTCAGCCAGCTTGGTAGCAAAATCATCCTACGACACAACAAGCAATTGGTACGATAGTAAATAGGTAGCCCGATGGACTGCGAAAAAAAAAATTGCATAATATTGTCACTACGTATAGCGCATCGCAAACAATTTCAAATGTTTGTATCCTAAAATCAGCGTTTTCTTGTACGATACATCTTAATCAGATCTATCGAATAAAGCCATGCCACAAGTTAAGAATTGTTATCATTCAATAGTTTAGAAGACCTTGAACTGAACATGATGAATGCAGAGATAGGCCTACCCATAAAGATCTGCCATTTTTTGTGAAATGTATGTAAACATTTTCAATGGGTTGTTAAAAAAAATGGCTACTCCATAACCCTTGGCCAAGAGCCTTGATATATAATTTTTAAAAAAATAAAGAAACGCAACTAATGAAATTGGTCGCGATGAGCTATAAGACAATATTTAGTACGAAATATTGTTTGCTGAATAACCACCTACAATTGGTTATTTGGTTGCTCAAATAAGGATTCAGATGTTTACAAAATTCCATACCATTATACAGGACTAGAACCCACCCCAAATTCCCCCAAATCTTGGTTCTAAGATGTACAAGTATCGGTATATATAGGCTTTCGTTTTTTTTTTTCATTTTTTTATATTGGGTTTCCGACGCACTGGTAATGATAACTGAGATCTATTGGCGTAGGATGAAGGATTAATGAAATTATGGGATGATGAGATGAAAGAAACGATAGTGGGAAGGAAGCCGTCGTGGCCTATATAGTAGGAACCATCCCAGTATTAGTCGAAGTTACAGAGGGAAACCATGAAAAACCCCTGTAAAGTTGGGCGGTGGCAGGGATCGAACCAGGTTTGATATGCCCCTTCACCTCCCGGTTCCCGGATCACATGAAGCGAGTGCGTTATCCACTGCGCTGCATGTGCCGGTCAGGTAGGCCTATAGGCTATAGGCCTTGATAGAAATAAATGTTTTTCAAAATATAAAATATGGGCCTATACGGCTTTTACCAGGACAAATGGTGATGAGCCATAACACTAGCCTAGGCCAACATAATATCAGTTTATGTTCAAATAGGCCAATATGTACCAAAAAATAATAAGATGACTTTTGTAGGCCCAGGATGGGCTACAATCTATGTGTAAGCCCTGGGCCTGTATATGCCTAAATTCAATGATGGGTCTACAATCAACACAATATTGGGTTTAAATTTAGCAGATGCATGGCACTCCTATTTGAACCACTGTATCATTCAGGCTTGGGGCTAGGCCTAGGCCCTGTGACATCATATTATAGCAACTCATTTCTAACAGATAATGACTCATTTATAGGCCTATACTGCAAAAGACTTCCGCTGCGATCTAGGCAATGCCAGCATTCCAGTATACATATTTCATCCGGATCAATAAGCAGGCTAGGCCTAATCGGACCATTTCCACTAGCCAATCGATAATACGCTATATATCAAGGTCAAATGAATTAGAGGATAGCTTTGCAACAAGGCCCAATCTGTGCTCAAGCATTTTGTATTTATGCGAATTACCCAATAGCGAGCAAATTAAGCCTATACGACAAATGATTTTCGGATTTCCTTGGAATTGTAATACTAGGCCTAGAACTCAAACATTTACTTACGCTATCTTTAATATGAAGACACGACATGGTTAAGTACGGGTTTGGTTGTGCTGAGAGGTATAGAAAAATACACGAGTTACTGCTCCACTGGTGTTAGCACGACTGACGTTGGTAACTGATGATGCGGGTAATTATAAAGCACCGACCAATTTCCAGGAAAAGTACGATAATTATGGAATAACCGGACAAAATGTTCAGGTGGGCGTACTGATCGGCGATTCAACAACAAGTAGGCTAGGCAGGCTGGTAAAGTCGTATGACGTAGCCGCGGCAACTGCAGAGTACTTTGACCTTGAATTGGATACTCAATAACTCAAGATAAGTACTCGTTGCGGCAAAACTAGCCCCTCATCAGCTTCCCACACTTGACTCATTTTCATGTAATCTATTCAATAACCCTATGTAAATTCACTGTTGTATATTTTCTCATTTTAATTATTCGAAAATCTTCAATCATGTTGATGCAAGATTGAATTTTTGTATCTCGTTTGACGCAGTCACAACCGGCAACCGTGCAATCTCGTACCTGCAGTCAGACTCAACTGTCAAAAATCGGTAAAAATGGTCGACGAAATGGAATATTACATCAAATTTCCAACGCCGACAGCTAAAGATACGACGTCCGTTGAAACTGACGAGTTTGTATTTGTTTACGATGATGACAAACTGCCTGTTGTTATGCTTCTGGGGTGGGCCGGCTGTCAAGACAAGTATCTCTCCAAGTACAGTGCAATATACGAGGAACGAGGGTACGGAATATTATGCACTGATTTTACACCGGCCAATCCGGTAGAGAAATAAACATGCACTGACAGCTGCTTATGTTTATATTGCACATTATTTTAGTTCAATTGAATAATAGGCCCAGGCCCAGACCATTGGATTTTGAACCTTACATCAATGCCTAGACGTAGTCTGACAGACAGCCTCTGTTTTGCAAACTATTGTCAAGTCAGTCATGGGTTCGAATCCCAGTAGGCCTAGGTTTACAAAACCTTCTACAGTTATGGAATTGTCTTGTGTTTTGTAACATGATAATGCCATGCATGTGTTCAGGTCTAGGGCGCTAGGGCCTAGGCTGCTTACCCTACTTAGAGGCAAAGCCTGATCTTTAAGGGGGATAAGGTGCAAATCTTATTTTTTACCATTGGTTCGTCTCATTATGTCATGACATAAAACGTCCTTTGAAAATAAATAGCTATTTCAAATATTTACAAAAGAATATTTTTAAAAAATAGGCTGTGTTAGAACGACCAATATTCGCCGAATATAATTTTATTTTGTTTAGTATTGTCTATGACTGTCAATAACGTAACGGGATAAGCAACGTGGCGTAAGTCCTATCCTTTTAACACTAGGCCGTTTTCACCATGATGGAATCAGCGCGCTTTCGTGTACATTTCTGAGATTCGCAATTTCAATCAAATCGTACGTATTAGGCTCGTAAATCAATGTATAGTACATAGCTCTATGTTATACATATCAAACGAAAGATGATATTTGAGCGCAGATATTTTGTGAGAACACTTTTTCTCTACCTATCTTAGTTCTTCTACGTTCCTAGCTCAAAAGAGCATTAGGCCCTACATGTTATTCTCCATAAGAGAAATTTTCGTTAGGGGCGGTCGAAAATTATCAACTTTTCACGTTTTTTTTTCTCCCATGTCAAATGGGGTAAGAATTTTTGCAAGGGCGTTTTATGTCCATAATGAGACATAACATAATGAGATTGACCAATGGTGAGAATTAAGTTTTGCACCTTACCCCCCCTTTGAAAGAAGAAAAGACCTATTAAAAAAGGACATCAAAAGGCCTAGACCTGTTAATGAGGAAGGTTTGATTTCATTTATCAACTGAAATTGAAAAATGAAAAGTATCTGAACTTATTATTATTAGTTTAATGTGAAATTGAAAATAAAATAAATAAATTCAATGCAAATTTGAATTTAGAAATGGCCCTATCCATTATTCTCAAAAATTATTTGATTTCATTTATTTTCTCTCTCCAAGTTTTTGTCAATTATTATTATTTACTCTAGGCCTATCTGAAGTAGTCAAAATGATGGCCAAATTCTCATGAATGAGAATAAAAAAATTCAGTTTTCATGATAACTTTTTTGATTAATGCCAATATAGTCTTAGAATTATGAAACATATCTTATCATGTAGCATTTGTCTAATCTACCGTACTATAAATAGGAGAATGGAGTCATCTTTCTTGCCAGAACCATGCAAACGTGTAGGCTTCATAGCTATTTGATCACCATTGGCCTTGCCCAGGCCCAATCAACTTGAGTCACCCCCTTCCAAGAATAGGCCCCACATTGTTTTAAACATGAAAGATATATATTTTTACAAAATGAGCTAATTTTTTCAGATAAGATTAGATAGTTAGGGCCCAAGTCTTAATTGTCACAGGATCCATAATATAGAGTGAAGTAAAATATTCACAGAGATGTATATTTTCTTCATATATGCTACATCAACAATGCTGGAATATTGGTAATACGGTACTATTCTATCTGACGTGGGAAAATTTTCATTTTTGAGAAGAACGGGTGATGAATGGAATGGTTTAAGTGCAGAGATGGTATCAGGGGGAAAAAACTTCAGTGCAAAGGTTCTTAGAAAAAGATTGCTTAACAGCCAAAAAGAACAAAGATAATTAATTATACACTAGTTTCTTCTTACCCTTCATCGTTCATCATTCTATCATTTTATATATAATTGTTCACATTTTTTGATAAGAATAGATTTTTTTATTTTTTTTTTATTTTTCATATTTCTAGATTGTAATATTAGTATAATAGTGTGCAATTGTAATTGAAAATGTTGTCCTCGCCACCATCGTTGACATTTGTGAGAGTATGAAAAATAAATAAATAAAAAAAAAATATATATTGAAATATTATTATGAACAAGGTGAATATGCCGTATCCTTATCGATCTATGTTGGGGTTATGTTAGGGTTATTTGTTATTATTTGTTAGGTTTATGTTAGGTAGGGCAGGGTTTGAACACCAAAATTACAATCTCATTGTCCCTAACCTTAACAGTCACTAGAAAACCCTATAAACCTATAAGACAACATCCTTAAAAAGATTGGTTAAGGGTACGGCATATTTACCGTAAAGAGATAATAAGATATGTTTATATAAAATATGAAGATTCATAATAATGATGGCCCTCCTCCTGGCTCAGTTAGCTAAAGTGGAATCACGCTCCTGAAAGCATGAGTTTTGTAAACGTCCTATCACCAGTCACCACTTGATCTTTCATCATCACCCGCTCATTTGTACCCTCGTATAACCTACGTGTTGGTGGGGTCGTTTAAAAGCAACATTAAAAAAAAATCAATAAAACATCATGATGATAATATCAATGATAATGATACTAGGCCTATAATAATAATAATGAAAGTGATATTATAATAGAAGTCCTATAGTGAATTAGTAACAGTGCCTATATTTGGAAATTAAAGAACTGATTAGAGTGAAGTTTCCAGAAATTCTTTCAGGTTGAAGTAACAATCTTAATATGAAAATAATGTCAACTCTTCCTAAAAACTCTACCTGCAATTCTATTTCATCCCAGTTTGCCTCCATAAACTCAATGCTTGTAGCGCTTCATAGCGACAGCTTGAAAATTAATACAAATTACTGTCAATATCAAAATGGTGTTTCAACTGTTATTACGAGAACAAGAACACATATGAGAACAAATATTGGTAGGCCTATAATGGCAGTCATAACCAAAGCTGTGCAATTAGGCCTATACCTAATTGATGTTCCTGAAAATATTAAAAGTGTAGGCCCAAATGAGATAATTCAATTCCAAAAATTAATCAAAATATATTTGTATAATTGACAATGATTATAGGGTTTAAAATGTATGTTTTTTGGATGCAATATGTGATTATATTACTTCATTTCTCAGAAGACACGACGGATATACCATGTTTTTACATTCATTTGCTCCCCCACGAGATAATCTCACTGGGAGCTAAATACTTATGTGACTATCGTTTGAAGTGTGATAAAATGTGTAATAAAATTAAATTGGGGGACATCCATAAATTACGTCACAGCTTAGGGGGGGGAGGGGGGTTGTCAAGATTTGTTACAGGGGGGGGAGGCAACTGTGTGACTACTTGTTCTATGAATTTGGTGCCATTCTTATAGATTCTTATATTTATTCATACCCACCCTAGAAACAGCAGATGCATATCAATCAATTATCAAGTTTGACTACCGGTACTCAAAGAGCAAACAAGAAATGAATTGGCCTAAAAAAGTGGGACATAATTTATGAACGTCCCCAGGATAAAAGATAAAAATGTTTGAGTTTGACATAAAATAATGTTGTGACGACTCGTTACAGATGCATAACGGTACGATACACGGCTCCTGTCGACTGCATCTTCTTCCGCCG
Source organism: Brachyptera risi (assembly GCA_964007535.1). NCBI lineage: Eukaryota > Metazoa > Arthropoda > Insecta > Plecoptera > Taeniopterygidae > Brachyptera > Brachyptera risi. Next base: position 14,048,674 of record OZ023338.1, on the reverse strand, counting down.
CGGCCAACTGCACAAACTAGGCGTGCGCCTGATCGAGTTGATCTCGGACATGAGCCTAGAGGACCATCCGATCTTCTTTCACATCTTCAGCAATGGCGGCGCCTTCCTGTATCAGCACGTCACTCAAGCGCTGCAGGCGCACAAGAAGAAACTCAATGTATGTATGGGGTCGTGAAGAAAAGCGTTTTGTGTTTTTGAGTTTTCCACAGATAAAAATCTTTCAGTTTCCGAAAGTCTGGAACACATGAGTAAAAACCGTTTCTGTAGTATAGGCTATATATATATTAGTGATAACATTGATTAATCGAAAATCAATCTTTTTTTTTAAATTCCAATGTAAAACGATTCTCAAATCAAAAACTCAATTTTTTTTTAATTAAAAAAAAATTTCTCTGGGTCAATGCAGTATGTCTTCACGTCGCAATACGTGCTCATTTCTTTGTCTATATTATTTTGTATTGTTGAGATTTTACTATCTGGACACAAGCTATCCCTTCAGTTACGTCTGACAGCCAAACGTTGACAGAAATACCCGAATGATACAGTGCAGTTTAAAGAAGTCTCTAGCAGCTATTTTTTTCACATAAAATGCTGCGGGAAGGTCGAAAAATAGTTTAAAATTAGGCCTACTCAACTTTTTTTGTATGGTGAACCGTTTTTCTTTTTTTTTTTAATTTTTTTTTTTTTAATTCGATTTTCAATTGATTCTAAAGCTTATATTTTGAGGATCGATGTCATCACACTAGTATATGTCTGCCCCGGACATTAACAGCATTGGTATTAAGAGTAAACAAAACACACAAATGTTGATATCCTCCACTTTGGACTTAGTCTCTTGGGCAATGATCACTTCTTTCCATTAACAGCAGGACCCCTATTCCTGAGATAAATGAGATGTGAGAAAAATAAAAGTGAGTGAGAAAACGAATATCTCACTTAAAATGGCCGATTTATCATTACCAATCGGCCATTTTAGGTGAGATAATCGTTTTCTCACTCATTTTTATTTTTCTCACATCTCATTTATCTCAGGAATAGGGGTCCAGACGTAAAGTTTATCATAATACAAAATAGAAAGAAAAAAAATGAGTGATAAGCCTAAAAAGTTATCATTCTACTAATTGAAGGTCATGGCCAATTAGTACTTCATCCAAGCATTTGCTTTGAGGACTGTGGGAAACCAAGAAAAACCAAGTCAGAATGGAAATAGTGAAACTAAAATATATTTTCCCTTCTTTTTTCTCTCTGAACAATATGAACGTCAGAAGGTAGCTCCAGTGTGATGTTTACGTCTGTTTGTTGTGCTTCAGGTGAAAGGTGTGATATTCGACTCTGCCCCTGGTGAGCGGCGTCTCATGTCGTTATACAGGGCTATGTCGGCCATTATAGGTAAGTCGCATTATCTACGGTAACCAAAAACTGCTCATCTTTCACAGAAATCATATCAAAAATATCAATTAAAAATTTATGATGCCTTAATGATTATCAAATGATGAAGGTGCCACTCTCCATTGCTCAGCCAACTAAAATCACACCTCTAGAGATTTTTTTTATTCTCTCCTATGATAATGCATTACATAATGATAAACACAAGTTAAAGGTACATAATGAAACATAATAATTAGGGATGGGCATCGATTAAAAAATCGAAATCGGTTATCAATTTTTTTATATATCGTCAAATCGATTAAATAATCGATTAAAACCATCAAGTTTCGAAAAACCTAGTTTTTCGTATTTCTGTAGTTTGCCGCTTATTTCACGATTTTAAATTTGAATTCTTTCTTCTCATTGGTTGTTGAAAGTTCTCGTTATGCATCACGTAATATGTTGTTTGAGGTTAGATGCATTAGAACAGTATGTTATCTCTCGTTCACAGTGGTGGCAGTACACAAAATCTTCAGTCAAGATTTGAGGTGAAGTTGAATCTTGATTCTTAGCACAAAAATCAAAATTCAACCACACATCACTTCTCAAATTCGGAGGCGTAAACAGCGTTTTCTTCCCACTCCCAGATGTAGACACCATCTTTAGCAACTAGTTCTAGTTGAATTTCTTTGGTGATGTCCTCAAACTTCCGTTTTTTAGGCCAGTATCAATGCCTTGTTAACCAGCAGGCCTACTAACCTGTGCGTGCGCATGAGGCAATTTGAAAAGCGGCATTTTCAAAATATGGTACAGGTCGGAGATATTGATTATTCGATAGCAATATCGATTAATCGAATATTTTGCGTAATTGATTAATCCCTAATCGCCACCCCTAATAATAATACACAGGTAAATGAAACAGAATTTAATACAGGTAAATACATGGGGAAAAAAAGGTAAATAAACAGCTAATTGATAATACAGAAGTCACCATTGGGCATGGGTTTGATTCCTGATAGGGTATGGGTTCTTGTAAACGTCTTTTCACCTATCACCACTTCACAGTTTACACTGTGTGTGTAGGCCTATTTACTGGATGTGTATTGAGATTTGAAAATAGAATCGTATCGAAGGGATCGTGTTCTTACATTTTACATTTTAGTTTATGTTGGTAAAGGGTTAAACATTGAGTAGGCCTATATTGTAGTGATGGCATCGATTCTCAAAATCGGGAATCGATTCTCCAAGCTCCAGAATCGATTGAAAATCGATTTTGAAAAAAAATTGAAAGAAAAAATTGAAAAAAAGTTGTGCAATTTTAAACTTTTTTTGTCAACCTTCCCGCGGCGTTTTACGTAAAAAATAGCTGCTAGAGACTTCTTTGAACTCTACTGTACCATTTGGATATTTCTGTCAACGTTCGGCTGTCAGACGTAACGAAAGCATAGCTTGTGTCCAGATAGTAAAATCTCAACAATACAAAATGATATGATAATATGAAAAACGAAATGAGCACGTATTGCAACGTGAAGAAGCACTGACCCCCCGAAAATTTTTTTTTTTTTTTTAAATCGATTTTTCGATTTGAGAATCGTTTAACATTAGAATCGATTCTGAGTCGATTCTCGATTAATCGATGTTATCACTGATAATATAGATGTATTGGATCGATCATCTTACAACGCATTTACTGCGTTTGCCTAGTAGTCGGTAAGCGAGTGAATGAATGCGTCATATTTCCAGGCGGCCCGATGCTGTACAACGTACCCGTGTCGCTGTTCATCTCGGCGTTCCTCGCCCTTGTCTGGCTGTTCGAGGTGATCGGCCAGTCTCTACGCGAGGGCAAGGCGTTCAACACGGACCCGATCGACCTTGCCGAGGAGCCGTTCGATTGGCCGCAGCTGTTTCTCTATTCGACCACTGACAAGCTGATCAGGGCCAGGGTGAGACATTTGTCAACTTTTGTATATTGTGAATGATATTTGTTTAAACACATTTTTGGTGTTATTTTTGCCATTAAATCTCAAAATTATCAAATAATCGATCATAATATTATTTTTCATTCGAAATGATTAGGCCAGATCGATTATCGCTATAAACATACAAACATAAAGCAGGAAATATACCAGCTGATAACGAACTGTCCACAGTTATCGTTCCATACGTTTTTATGTTTTCAAAGCGTAAATTCTCTCTACAGAAGTTGTTTACGCCTCCCGCATCGTCATCTCTTTCCGAGCGTTGTTAGTGAATAAACGGTCATCACGAATATTTAAAAGCATTGATTGCGATTGTTATTGATAGAATAGAAATAGAGTATATTATTCCAATTTTTCATCTTATTAAAACATTCCTATATGTTGAAGAAGGTGGAGAACAGATTTCAATGTATTGGAACATATTAAAAACTATCAGCCATTTTGAAAGAAAACTATCAATTTTCAGTGTTATTTTGTTGACTCAGTCAATAATATATCTATATGAAGTTTGGAAGAAGCAATTGTATAATTGTGGGAATCTATTGAAAGTTAAAACGATGAAGTTTTATAAATTAACAGGGTTTCCCTTCAACTGCCCAATTAAATTTATAAGGAAATATATCTTGGACTGTCGTACCGGTACTGTAGTCATAAATTGTTTGTTAAATATCAACCAAGGATTCAAGATGAACTTAATTATTCTCATTTAAAATCAATCAGCAGCTGAGTTGAAAACATATATTAAATTGAAATTCTGTAGCAGCGTAATCTAGTTTCTTCTTCACTGAAAAATTGGAAGAGATAAATTTGGTGTATTGAAAACTTTTGCCACGAGGCTCACGGTAGGAAGGCTGCATCACTGCTAGATGTTTAATGATGAAGTGAGCGGACAAACAAGACGCTATCGTTCATTTAAAATCTAAATTGTTATTCACAAGCCGAGTTATGTAGGCCTACAGTGAAACATCCATCTTTTTTCAAGATACTAAGAAAAGAAACGATTCACACAGGAATACGATCCATCTAGGAAAATTCAACTTTGATTATATGGGAGTGGGATGAAAAAAGGTGAATGGAAAGAAAGATCGAGGAATGATGTATAGAGGTCTCGCTGTACATATATTCCATCAAAATTCTGTATTTGCAAATACCGAGCTTTTGACAAATGTCATGTCTTTCAATTATTTTTTTTCTCCGATCAGCATCGAAATTGGATATATAAAATCGAAAGCTAAGAATGAAAGTTTAGGATTGTTTGAACAGGGCACCACAAGGGATATCTTACCAGACCAAAGAAAGTTGGATATACAGTCGAGCCCGCATATAACGAATTTCAAGGGGAATAAAAATCTGTTCGTAAAAACAGAATTTCGTTATAGAGATTTATTGCTCTTTTTCATAACAGCACTTGAATTTTAGAGATTTATAAAGATAGGCCTACATTTACGACTTAGGCCCCAGTATAGTACTGTATTAGGTGACATTTTACCATCACATCGTATCATCACTTAGTATGTTTGTAGAAAGTAATAGAAAACAACAATGTTCTTTCATAAAGAACTCATCATCTGCCATCACATGACACCACCACTCCCCACTTCTCGTGTTTTATTTCCTAGGTTACAGGACACTATCACGAATGGAAATGAAGGAATGTAAACAAAAAATAGATAAACAAAGTCATTGAAGATGTCACCATCACGTTATTATTTAGCGCGCGTTGAGCGAATGTTTGAGTTTGTCCGTTCCACTTTTCGTGTGACCGGGAGGGAGGGGGGTGCAGCAAGAGTTATGACCACGTGCTGTACGCGTCACCAGCTGCTACGATGTAGCCTACAGTCCGTTCAGAATAAATGTAACCTGAAAATAAATTCACGCAAAATGCTCCGATTTTCGAATATTTTGTGGGAAATAGCTGAAAATAATGAGCAAAATATGCTGTAAAGTGACAAAAAATTCGTAATAACCGAATTTTGAAATATAAATCACTTCGTTATAGGTCTTTATTTAACATTGTAAGGATAGGAGATTTGAAGGGGAATGGTAATTAATTCGTAAAAACCGAAATTTCGTTAAAACCGAGTTCGTTATATGTGGGCTCGACTGTAATATAGTTCACTTGACAAATTTTAGAATTATAGTGATGAGTTAAGAGGCCTCTACATATTGCCCACCGGCTTGATTGCAGACATTCGGGATCTCAGTTGACAACGGAAAACCAATCATCGTATCAACATACAGTTTCCGGTTAAATAATCACCAGTATTCAGTACGTGCTCACTCGAAGAGCTTTAGTTCATGGTATGTTTTCAACCCTTTCAGAATAATTGTCAAAAATAAATATGTTTCTAGGCCCTACCTGTTTTTCATTGTTTTTACGATTTTCTGAGAGTTATATAGGCCTACAGTGGAAACTCTCTTATATGTTTTCCAGGGGACCAGACTAAAAAAATCCATTAACATGAAAAACTTATTGATGAAACTATTTAAAATGTGGAGCAAATGGATTGGATCAAAAATTAAAACTTATAAATGTAATAAATGTATATACGAGAAACTTATATAACAGGGTTTCTACTGTAGGCCTATTATGAAATTATAATTTTTAATGAACGTGGAAGCACAGATATACTCATTGAGATTTCATTGCAAAAAGAATTAGACTGATTGGTTCCATCGTTCACCCACCATGTGTCGGGAGCCAGCTCGGCCTGCATTGGCGCTTTTCCGCTTCATGTCCTCTTTTAACAGGAAATTGCTGCATGTGTTCGTACTTAGATTATGGCAGAATTGAGTACCCTTGTATAACCTAGTTGTTAGTAGGGTCGTTAAGGGGACATCGAAAGGTATTTTTCAAAATTTTGGATTTTTATTCTTATTTGATAGAGGTGAAAGAGTTCAAGTACCTCGGAAGCCTACTCACCAATAAGGCCAAAGTAGATAGAGAAGTGCAGGAAAGGAGAAAGACAGCAGAGTCATTTTATCAGGCAGTGAGGAAGTTGTTGTGGAATGAAAGATTTCCAAAAGTCTGTAAATTGATGATGTACAAGATGTATTTCCTGCCAATTCTAATGTACGGGGCAGTAACGTGGTCGGCGGGTATTATGGAATTGAACCAGCTACAGGCAGCTTAGATGAAGTTCTTGAGGAGTGTGATGGGGATTACGAAAATGGATAAAGTTCGAAGTAAGCAGATAAGAAGTGAGCTAGGAGTAGAGAGATGAGGGTTCAAATTGGGAAGAGAGAGGCTTAGGTGGTTCGGTCATATGAAGAGGATGGGAACCGAGAGAATACCAAAGCGGGTATTCGAGGCGGCAACAGTGGGAACACGGAGAGTGGGACGACCGAGAGAGAGGTGGATTGGGCTGATTAAGGAGGATGTACTGATGAGAGGAGGAAGGTGGAAGGAGTTAGAGGCAGAACGTCAGTGGGAGGACAGAATAAAATGGAAGGAATTGGTGGAACAATTGGAAGTGGAAGAAGAGGAGGAGGAAGATGAGGAGGAAATGCCAGGCGTGGCCAACCGGTTTCCAGGAGTCCTGCGACCCAAGTGATGGTGGAAATACCCACCCCCTGACCCAATGTTCCAGTTGGAACCAGGGACGGATTTTTATTCTTATTTGATTGATAGTGTAGGTCCTAATGTTTCATCACTTGGATGCTGCAAGAATCACAAAGTTATTCGAAGTGGTTCTAATTATATCATTCTTCACATTCAGCACTTCAGCTCGTATTTCAGTGCGATCAACTTTTGTGCTGATATTTTCAAATGCAGTTACCGTATTGTCCCGAATATAAGCCGAGGGTTTTTCTCAAAATTTCAAGCCCAAAAGTCGCCCTCGGCTTATATGCGAATCTCGGCCTATAATCGGTCAAAAATTTGTTTTTTGCTCCTTTTAATTGGGCGTATTACATCCGCACACAATTATCAACAGAATCAACTAGAAACTGCGAGATATTCCACTAAAAACACTTTTAATAAATGTTTTATCATGAAGAAGCATCATTTTCTCAATTTCCATCATTGTTATTTGACGCGCAGTTATAAACATAAGAACGAAGCTGTTTACTGCATGGCGTCAGTCATCCTACTAATCTTTCACGCGCGACTGCGTGACGTGTGTGGTCTAACCTTGACGAACACGAGACTCTCATTCGTACGACTCGAGACGGTTGAGCGCCAATAGAAACCGGCCGTATGACAATCACTTGAGGCACCTCTCACCGGTTTCTTACAAGTCGTGTCGGCCGGTGACATAGCTTTCTCCTACAAAATTGACTAAATTCTACCCAGGAAGACCGATGATTTACGTGGAAGAAAAGAGAAATTCCCTTTTCAATTACTGATCTAAAAGTTTGGGGGGTCGGCTTATATTCGGGACAATACGGTATTTCAAATATAATTTTTTCAATTGCCCGTACCTGAATCTCTGAAACTATCGGAGATAATCGAAGATAATCACTTCAAATTTATACCACCCGTAGATATAAATATGCCATACTTGTATGGAGATTTTTTGTTTCTATGTGAAATTACATTGAAAGTAAAAATTGTTCCAGGCCTATAGGCCCATCTAAAAATGTGGTAGTTTTTGAACATGAATATAAATATTCATAATTATATACGTAGATATAAATAATTAAATATGCCATAGGCCTACTTGTGTGGAGATTTTTTTTTTCTATGTGAAATAATATCGAAAATGAAAATTATTATAGGCCTATAGGCTATAGACCCACCTAAAACTGTTTCTTTTTTACATTTTTTAAAAGAAATGAAAATACGTACAAGCAATTTTTTTTTTAATTCTCCAGTGTATGTGTGGTGTGTACAAAGGTCTTACGTACTCACTGTGGAAATTTTGAGCATGCAACTTCTTAGTTTGTGAGAAACGAGTACTGAAAAAGTGTATATTTAACATTGCCAGTATGGGGCTTTCAAAGTCCCCTTAAGAGGCCGCAGGCGCTCGTATTTCACGCCGCAAACTCTCACGGCCGTAATTTTTCAGATATCAATATGATTGTTTTTGCATTCTTTTAATAATTGAAAAACGGAGGTTATCGCATTGACAGAATTTTGAACAAAACATTTGTAATTTTTCAAATTCTTCAAAGGGAAAACGAAAACATTTCGTGTGTGCGAAAACCTAGATACATATTTTTGAATACCGAAAAAAATACAAAATGTGAAATATATCAAAAGTGTAAGCTAGCGAATTAACGGCGTTTATGTAAATTTGAGTTCAGCGGGCTAGTCTACGGGTTGCGCCTAGCACACGATGCATGTTGAAACTCTAGTTTGAAGCGAGCAAACAACAAGCCTATGTAGAGCGCCTGCAGCCTCAAAAGCAAACAATAACCATAAATTATAGCAGGGTTGTGTCATTATGTGTACAGCGAAACCTTTTATGCATCATTTTTCAAGGGACCAGGAAAATGAAACCATGCATGCAGGAAAACGATCCATCCAGGAAAATTTAACACTGATTATATGGGAGTGGGGCTAAAAAAAATGAATGATACAAGCAGGAAAATCGTGGATCCGGGAACGATGCATAGAGATTGCACTGTAGAACGTTATTTTCTGAACAGTCCCACTCATAGAAAACCTTACCTGGCTGTCGCGTGATCAACGATGAAAGCGTTGAGCGGAACGTACGCTCAGTCTCCTCGTTAACTTACCCGTCTCTATTCCAGGACGTGGAGCGTTTCGCCGACCGGCGTCGAGACCGCGGCGTCAAGGTCACGGCCGTCTGCTTCCCGAACTCGCCCCACGTCAAGCACTTCACCACCCACCCGGAGCTGTACGTTTCGTCCGTGTGCACGTTTATCTGCTCGTGCGTCCACGACGGCCGGCCGCCTCGCAAGGCCGTGGACGAGCAGGCCGTAGATGAGCAGGCCGTGGATGAGCGGGCAGCCGGCGACGCCGATACGACTGCTGACGTCAAATGAGTCGACGTCTGACACGAGGGAAACATTACGTTTCGACTATGACTAGTAATTAGTCTGGAAGGTTTTAAATCGTTTTCTAATTATTCTACGCGATCCGAAGGTCTTGGTGCTGAAAAATGAGTTTGTTAGGACAAAAGTTGGGTCAATGTACCGTACCCGTAACCTAGCTTCTTTACGGCTATGTTTTTCATATTTTCAATTTTTTCTAGTGATGTTGGGTTATGTAGGGTAATATTTTTGTTGAATACATGAAGACACTTAAATTTTGTTTCTCAAACGTTGCCCTACCTGACCCTAAACATCATCTACTATCATCTAAAATAACCCTTATATTCCGGGTGACAGGTACGGCATATTTACCCAAAGTTTGTTATTGTTAACTGATTGTAAATTTGTGACGGTCATTTCTAACGTATTCTTTTACGTTGTTTAAAGCGTTGTACGTAATGTCTTTGAATCGTCTCTGCCCTCTCTATCTGTCTCGTTGATAACCGTTCGATGCACATCTGACAGTGAAAACGGGATGCTGTCTTGAACAGAGTCACTTAATGAATCACTCGGGAATACCAGCAGCTTACCTTGACTGTCTGTCTAGCTAACGTCATTCCGCACTTTCAAGGTAAGCTAGCTGTCTTGCAATCACTGTATTGTTTTTTAAATCACGACGACAGTAGCCGACTAATGAAACTACACGATATTTATATTGTCGCAAATGGTGATGAGATTTTTAAAAGCAAATCGGGTTTGTCACGTATGGCACTTACTACTTACTCACCTTGCTTGTTTATTGCTTGCACTGTAGATGAATCGTTCTTATAACGACTTATTAAAGGTGGGATGGATGAAAACGATCAAGTCCATCAGGCTAGACCTTACAAGCCTCTGTTCATTACTTGGTAGAAATGATGGTCTTTATTTCAGACCTACTGTTATTCTATGCTGTTGAATATCGACAAGAATTAATCTTGTTTTAGCCGAAATTCGAATTTAATACGAAAACAATGTTGAATATTCTTTCGTAGTCATTCAAATCTTTTAATCATCTTTTAACTAAATCTATGTTAAGGAGAGCTTACAATAAATATGAAATTTTCCTAGTCCTGATGAATAGGTTGGCAATAATGAATACTTCATTCAAATGTACATAACTCGTCGACTTCCAAAAGATGAACCAAAAATATTGGAAAAATTTTCCAAAATCTGGAAAATGATGAAAAAGTATTGGAATTTGTTTTAATTAGGCCGTTGATGCTGCATTGGTTCCCGCTATCGAGCCGGCATCGTGTAGAATCGACAAGTGTGGTACATATTTTAGAGGCCACGTATAGACTGTACAGTGAACTAGGTAGCAAAAGAAGATACGTATGAAACTAGTAATAATTAATCAATTCAATCTAAAATCTCTCTCGCATTGACTGATTCTCAATTATAAATTGCTAGATTAGAAGAGTTGATTATCTGCTATCAAATAGTGAAGTGTCAGTCGATATGCATCAGTCAGTAATCAATCAGTTAGCAATTATTATCGTATTGTTCTGAATATAAGCTGACCCCGAATATAAATAGACTTCTCGAACTTTTAGTTCAAAAATTGAGAAGAAGTTTTCTCTCCTTTTCCATGTAAATCATCACTCGTCCGGCGTACTATTCAGTCGATTTAGTATTGCGCGCAAGAGGAAGCTAGGCGACCGGCCCAAACTACGTGTGTACTCGGCTAGTGCCGACGACGCGCGATCATCATATGGCCCGCTTCTATTGGCGCTCGGCCGTCCCGAGTTGGACGAGCGAGTGTTCTTTCATGCTCAACAGTCTCGTGCTCGTGAAGGTCAGACCACACGCAGTAGGATGACACATGCAATGCAGCCAACAGCTCAACGTGCTCATGTTTATTACTGCATGTCAAATAAAAATGATGGAAATTGGAAAAATCATGCTTCTTCAAGATGAAAAATTCATTAAACGTGTTTTTAGTGGAATATTTAGCTGTTTCAAGTTGATTCCATTGGTATGAGAGTGCGGGTGTAGTATGCCCAATTATAATGATCAAAAACATATTTTTGACCGATTATAGGCTAAGATTTGCACATAAGCTAAGAGTGACTTTTGGGCTTGAAATTTCTTGAAAAACCCTCGACTTATATTCGGGACAATACGGTATATTGTAAATGATATTTGTTTAAACACATTTTTGGTGTTATTTTTGCCATTAAATCTCAAAATTATCAAATAATCGATCATAATATTATTTTTCATTCGAAATGATTAGGCCAGATCGATTATCGCTACAAACATACAAACATAAAGCAGGAAATATACCATCTGATAACAAACTGTCCACATTTATCGTTCCATACGTTTTTATGTTTTCAAAGCGTAAATTCTCTTGACAGAAGTTGTTTACGCCTCCCGCATCGTCATCTCTTTCCGAGCGTTGTTAGTGAATAAACGGTCATCACGAATATTTCAAAGCATTGATTGCGATTGTTATTGATAGAATAGAAATAGAGTATATTATTCCAATTTTTCATCTTATTAAAACATTCCTATATGTTGAAGAAGGTAGAGAACAGATTTCAATGTATTGGAACATATTAAAAACTATCAGCCATTTTGAAAGAAAACTATCAATTTTCAGTGTTATTTTGTTGACTCAGTCAATAATATATATGAAGTTTGGAAGAAGCAATTACATAATCATGGGAATCTATTGAAAGTTGAAACGATGAACTGCCCAATTAATTTTATAAGGAAATATATTTTGGACTGTCGTACCGGTACTGTAGTCATAAATTGTTTGTTAAATATCAACCAAGGATTCAAGATGAACTTAATTATTCTCATTTAAAATCAATCAGCAGCTGAGTTGAAAACATATATTAAATTAAAATTCTGTAGCAGCGTAATCTAGTTTTTTCTTCACTGACAAATTGGAAGAGATAAACTCTTTGGAGAGATAAATTGGAAAACTTTTGCCGCGAGAGCTTACGGTAGGAAAGTTGAATCACTGCTAGACGTTTAATGATGAAGCGAGCGGACAAACAAAACGCTGCCGTTCATTTAAAATTTAAATTGATATTCACATGCCGAGTTATGTAGGCGTACAGTGAAACATCTATCCATTGTTATTCAAGATACTAAGAAAAGAAACGATTCACACAGGAATACGATCCATCTAGGAAAATTCAACTTTGATTATATGGGAGTGGGATGAAAAAATGTGAATGGAAAGAAAGATCGAGGAACGATGTATAGAGGTCTCGCTGTACATATATTTCATCAAAATTCTGTATTTGCAAATACCGAGCTTTTTTCTTTAGTAACAAATGGAACGAAAATAAATGTTGATATTTTGAAAACTACTGTCGCGAGAATTCACCGCATGATAGCTGACTAGCCTCTCGATATCACAACTTCTCGTTAGAAGTATTTCGCAATTAAATTACGACAGCCCAAAATATGTATTTCAGATTTAAAGTATTATTAATTATCAATTATGGTAAATGTTATTGTGGGCCTACTGTAATTTAGATTACATTGTAATCATTTGATAACTGAATAATTATTGAAACCGTTCTACATGCAGAGAATAATAGATTAATATTCTGATTTTATTAAAAATTTAAAACCATAATTGTACACATTCGTTAAGATTACAAGAACTATGAGAATTACAATTAGCTCTAATCTAAGGACGAACTTGTTTATCTACCATTCTTTATTTATGTCCAATGGAACTACCGTAGGCTTATTGCCAATACATGACTTCGGACTAGACTGTGATAGCGTAACCCAGTATTAGTAGGCTAAAACAATCCATTTGTAATTGGTAAGAGCTTATGAGAGTTAATTCAGCAATATATCACAGTAGCAGATATATATTTGCTCATAATTCAATTGGTGTCAAAATTGTGAAAAATTGGGATTCATTTATGTTACGCAAATTTGCAATTCAAATTTCGATATCATTGCAGTTGTAACTTTTTAATTAAATGAAAAAGACAATTTCCTGTGTATTTGTTCACAATTGACGACTCGAAATAGGCGTGGCTTCACCAGTAGGCCAGTTGGATCTATATCATTTGTGGTCATTTGAAGATACCCCGATTGGATATTTGAATTTCACTACAGTTCTAACAGCCCTGTTGATTGGTTGGTGTGATTTGTGACGTCAAGGGGGCGGAGACCACGAGTCGTCAATTGAAATGGTTGTAATGCACAGAGAAAGTTTTCACCCCAAAAAAAATATATTTTGTTGAATCAGCTCTCATGTTTCCTTAGCATTTATAGGCAATTACTTTATTATTATTACCGTCGGAATGCCCCCGATGTTGATACGGGGCTTACACCGAACATTCATCCATTTATTATTGGATTGATTGTTGTAGTTTAAGTATTGTTATGCTATGATTTTAAATGTTAACGAGTGCCACTCGAACAATATCTGTGATTCGTTAAGGTTACCGGTATATTTATATTGTTATGTTTATTTGTACTGTATTTACTGTACGCAATAGTATTATATTGTTGTTATGTTTATTTGTACTGTATTTACTGTACGCAATAGTATTATATTGTTGTTATGTTTATTTGTACTGTATTTACTGTACGCAATAGTATTATATTGTTGTTATGTTTATTTGTACTGTATTTACTATACGCAATAGTATTATATTGTTGTTATGTTTATTTGTACTGTATTTACTATACGCAATAGTATTATATTGTTGTTATGTTTATTTGTACTGTATTTACTGTACGCAATAATATTATATTGTTGTTATGTTTGTGTTGAACACAAGTTGACATTGATTAATCAAATTTAAACAATTATTTATAATTTGTTTCCATTATTGATTGGAATATATTCATTATTTGATAGCCCTATAATAATTGATATCAGTTTCTGTTTCATCATTGCAATCAAAATGCGAGTTACATTTTAGGAATATTTCTTCCAATCTTGTTTCTTAGTTGTTATTAGTGATGACATCGATTCTCAAAATCGGATTCCGATTCTCTAAGCTCCAGAATCGATTAAAAATCGATTTTGAAAAAAAAAGTTCAACCTCTAAAAAAGTTGTGTAGGCCTACCGGTTTTTTAAAACTTTTTTTTCAACTTTCTCGCGGCGTTTCAAGTGAAAAACAGCTGACAGAGACTTCTTTGAACTGTACTGTACCATTTGGGTATTTCTGTCAACGTTTGGCTGTCAGACGTAACCAAGGGATAGCTTGTGTCCAGATAGTAAAAGCTCGACAATACAAAATAATATAGACAAAGAAATGAGCACGTTTTGCAACGTGAAGAAGTAAAGCACTGACAAAAAAAAATGGAAAAAAATCTTTACCATCGATTTTTGTATTCGAGAATTGTTTCACATTAGAATTGATTCTGAATCGATTCTTGATTAATTGATGTTATCACTAGTTATGCTTCGCTTATAGAATGAAACCAAAACTGAGATAATGATTATTATTTATTATGTCAAAAATTGTTGTTCAATTGGTTATTGAATTGATGACTAGATCTAGTGACTGGCCTGCCCAGTAACGTTACAAAACATCACATCCAATCAAACGATTTGTTTATTATATAAGATTTGGAGGTGTCCAATTAGGATTGACCTTGGTGGCCGATTAATAAGTCACTACTTGTTTTTTAAAAACAAGTTACTCTCATTTATAAATAAACGATAAATTAGAGAGATTGTTTTGAAGCTTGGTTGTTTCAAGACTTCGAGGAGGTCTAGTCAGCAATATAAATATCCATCTATAGGCTTCTGTCATGTAACAAATGTCAAACAATCGTTACCGTAGCAATACAGCAAACTGGTGGACTACCAAATATTCTGATTGGTCAATTCCAACTGGTGGACATTGTTATCTGTCTCTTTCAACAATGGGTGACGTCACTTGACAGGAGCCTATTGACAATTTTCAATTGAAAACAAATCAATTGGAAACAAAATATTGGTACAGTGAAACCTCTATCCATCGTTTTTCAAAGGACCAGAAAGATAAAAACATCATGCAGTAAAACAATCCATCCACAAGAATTTAACATTGATTATATGGGAGTGGGTGGAGAAAAAAATATATGATACAAGCAGAAAAACGATGTATCTGGGAACGATGCATCGAAGATTCACTGTATAGACTATTTTCAAATAAAAATAGATCAACTAAAAACAATAGATTGATATATGTATCTAAAATTAAATTGATTGATTTTATGAATCAGAGATATTACTGTATCAAGTTTTATTTGAAATAGTTCTTAAGACTTCGGACGGCAATCCAAGTAGTGTTATTTACGTATTATAAGGCGTTAGTTCTAATTGCACTGACTTGGTATTTATTGATATGTGATTTACTTGTACTCAATAGAGTTATTATCGTAGCCAGCTGGTCGTCACGGCATTGTTCATTGCGCGGCTGGCTGGGTCTGTCGGTTTACGAACCGACGGAAATGTAGCTGCACTTACGTGTACCTTCTCGTCCTGTACTAGGTGCACTCGGCTCAAGTTCTCGTTAGCAATAGGACTCGGAATCAAGTGTCAGTGCTGCGGGGTGTTCTTTGAACGCTTTCGTTTTTCCTCCGAGGAACATATTTGTATATATATATATATATATATATATATATATATATATATATATATATATATATACTTGTACCACGGTGTAATGATAAGAACATGCTTCATCATGATATAAATAAGGTGTACTGACTCTTCAAATTTAATTCAATATCTTATTAACAAAGACAACATAATTAATAGAAAAATTATATCATATACAAATAATTTTTTCACTCCAATCCTTGACAAAATGAGAGGCCCGTGATTTAAAATGTCGATGTGAATAAAACAATCATTTTGTTACATTTTTTATTTATGTTTACATAATTTTAGTTTCACTTGCATATTGTGCGTTCACTGTTGATTATTAATCGATATCGTTTTCTATGCATAAAATTACGGCTCACGAACGCCCGCCACACAGACGCGCGCGTATTAACGACCGAGCTCGCAGCTTCACCAACACGTAGATAATTAATGAAAAATGCACCAAATATTTGTGTAATGAAATGTCGCAAGTTGCCTAACTACTATTCTTATCTTCTACAACTAACGTTAATCGAACTGAGTAGAACATTCCTTAGTTTAATTGAATTGTTACCTTATTAGACTCTCTTTCTCACTTTGTTGTTATGTGGAAGAGAGAGTGAGAGAAAAGTCAGTCTCAAAACTGACGGTTTTATCATGGAGAATAGATATATTTCCAAGACTTTAAACTAATGGCAGAACGAAACTGAAATTCCTCTGCACACTTCCAGTGCCCTCGCTCATGTCTGTAAGTAGTAGTTCCACCTTCCTACCACTGAAGGCGTAGCGCTACTAGTACAAAATCCCGAGGAATTGTTGAACACAAATCAAACATATTTTAATTGGTTCGTTATAGCAACGATCGCGCACAATTATTAGCGCTTTTAGGGTAGGAGACATCGCTACAGGGTGTGGACCCCCACTACTCACTACTTTAGTGGGGTCAGTTGTATTTTAACATTGTGTAACATGTCTTGGAGTATATCTATTGCCCAATGTTTTAGTGTGTTGATATTGAAGGATTGTAATACTGAAAGGAAATTAATATTGTTAAAGAAAAGGAAGAACTAGTCGATAACGTCTCGGTTAGAGCAGAAGTCGGTTCAGTTTGGAACTGTGACTGATTGAATTAACCGAGCGTTAAGAGAGTAACGAGTGGTTGAAATGTACATTTCAGTACCAACTGTACAAGTTGAATTTGACAGTATGGATTGAGGCGGAGTTGTGAATGTGACGAGGGGAAAAGAGGAATGTCGCGTCGTCGTCCGTAACGGAATATCATTTATGAAAGGAAAAGAATATTTTTAGAGACAATCGCAACTCTGAAATCAGATTTTAATGTATAATCACGTTATTCATTGCTCCAATTAGAAAAAAATCTTAATTTCAGAAATTATAATCGAATTCTCTGTCCTTCAGAGACCATGAGTCATGACGTAGGCATTACCGATTCTGTATAGAAAGTAGAAACATAAACAGAATCGAATAATGTGTACGTCACGACTTGGAAAAAGGGTCAGGTCCTGGAGGACAAATACATCAATTATAATCTCTGGAATTCAGACTACGATTCCTAGTTTTCTCGAGAATTGGGAAAATAAATATCGTCATTATTCGCTGAAATCTAGTTTCAGGGTTTTTATGAATTGAGGAGTACGGAAATCAGCTCCGTAACGCGGAGTTCACTCTGGAGCTCTACTTGTATTCACAGAAGAAGGTCAATTACCACCAAAACAAACTCAAATATCGCTGCTATATTTGTAAAGCTGAGATATTTTCTGTGTTGGTGGTTTTCCGGGATGAGATTAAAGATCAGAGATACAACTACATCTACCAAAAGTATCAAATGTTGAACGTTTCTCTAAAGTTACTAAAGTTTTTACAGCCTCTTCACAGATTTTACCCAATGATGAGGCATTCCTCTGGCCACCCAATAAGAATAATAAGTCTGTAATATTTGAAAACCAGTTTGAATATTTTATCGATAACTTGTAATGTTGATTAATATTTAAAATACAATAATATTGTAGTAAATGATGGTATCTTATTCATGTCCCAGACAACATACATGCCTTTTTTTATTTTATGTGTTTTTGGTACAGAATCTCATATTTGAGTTTCTTTATTATACATTCATTACACTTATGTGTTTTATTTTTTATCCCAACCATATGCTTCCCATGTTGAATGGTTTTATCAAAAGTCCATGGGAGTTGATTCAGCGAAATATCAGTTTTTTTTTTGTGATACTTTCGAATGGTATGAGATATCGAAATACATGTTCGGTTTAACAAATTAGTGTATAACATCTTTAGTAATAGTTTAGTCTTAGTTTCACATGGTGTTCTCATCTAAATTTCACTTGCACCTTCATATAACACTTTTTACCTTTTGGTTCAGCAACTTATTTTGACAGGCGCTAAATGACCTCGCTGTCGATGCGCCTTAAAACCCTAATATTCATTCATTCATTCGAAATTCTGATAAAGATGGAACACAGATACGTTAATACTGTACCTTCAAGATGAAATAAGTAATAACTCTCCCTCTCATATTGCATAATAGTCACGCGCATTCCCGGTTAAAAGTAAAGTATGCTTTTTTCAGTTATGCCATATGAGGGGAATAGTTATTACCAGTGATAATATCGATTCTTAATTGATTCTAATGCAAATCAATTCTCAAATCAAACAATCGATTTGCAAAAAAAAAATTTGGGGGGGTTTTATTTTTGTTGGTGCTGTACTTCTTCACGTTACAATACGTGCTCATTTCGCTGTCCATATTATTCTGTATTGTTGAGATTTTACTATCTGGACACAAACTATCCCTTCGGTTACGTCTGACAGCCGAACGTTGACAGAAATACCCGAATGGTACAGTACAGTTCAAAAAAGTCTCTAGCAGCTATTTTTCACGTAAAACGCTGCGGGAATGTTGAAAAAAAAGTCTTTTTGGAGGATGAATTTTTTTTTTCAAATCGATTTTGAATCGATTCTGGAGCTTAGAGAATCGATTCTCGATTTTGAGAATCGATGTCATCACTAGTTATTACTCATTCTATTTCAAGATATTGGAAATACTAGTGTTTCCTCTTCATTAGAATTTCAATATCTCATGCCTTTCAAAAGTCAACACAAAAAACTGATATTCTGCCCAGATCGATTCTTGATGAGTTTTTTTTTTCAGTCTTGTACCCTGGAAACGTTGGATTCCGTTTTTTAGACGAGCTTCAGCGAGGATTCAATTTGACATACTGAAAAAATTGGTTTGTTTTTATTCTTTGTTTTTTTTTTGTTGTTTTTTTTATGTTTTTTTGACGGTTCTCCACAGGTCAAACGACTACAGCTATCAACTCCAAACTTTTTTCACCATGGTTCCTCATCTAACTTAGATCTGTATAGTTTTGTGGCATTATTGGGTTTCAATTTTTATTTTTATGAATTTTAGAAATTTCAAAAATACCCATTAGAATAACACAGCAGAAAAAAAGGAAATATTTTTATTTTCCCAAAACAATGAAATTTTGAGTGAAGTTGAATTACATTCTGATACACATTTGTGGAAACTTTGAGCTGGATCAGGTCAGCCATTTTGAAGAAAAAACATAAGATGTGCTAAATTGGTACCACTCGAAGCAGTTTTTACCCATTTATAACTTGAATGTCACCCAATAGGCAAATGTAGGCAAAAGTTTGGCAAAAAAGTCGACATACTACGTACTACCCATTACGTAGTACTATCCACTCGTCTAACAACGCATATATGGCGTTTTCCTAGTAATTTCATCATGGACTCCATAAATTTGATACATTTATGGGTTTTCCATAAATTTGGGATTGTGAAAGTTGATTTAGTGAAATATCAGTTTGTTGTAATAGCTTTCAAATGGTATGAGATATCAAAATTATAATACGGAGTCAACACAGCTATTTTTAATACCTTCATTCAAGATGGTATAAAATATAACTATAGCTGTTGTCGCCTAATTGTCAAGCGTATACTTCTGAAAAAATGTCTTTTCCAGCTGTATACGCTTGACAGTTATGCAATATGAGTTTAATAGTCACTATAACTTACACCATCTTGAAGGTATTGGGTCATCATAATAGATATTTGAATCTATGTTAGTAGACACAGGTTATTATTATTACAATGACATTTGTCTTCACAACTATTCAGCAGACTTATTTGATCAAGACTTCTCGCACACTACATATGGCAGAACACGATTACCACATAAGTCAAAACACAAATAAATGTAATGACAAATAACAATCATATGACATAAAGTCTCTGTGTTTCTTTCGTATTGAAATTTTGATATCTCATACCGTTCCGAAGTTTTTACAAAAAATTTATATTCCGCTAAATTGACTCCCATGGTCTCTGATCTTGTGAGTAGTTATCAATGAAGATAGAACCTCTCAAAAGCCTTTGTTTTAAATTGTGTCAACAGATTTTGGATGATTTACGTGTTTTCAATGCCTCTTCAAGCCAATTGTTACCTATTTCTTTCAACTTTTTTGACTTCCTTATCATCTATTGGAAACATACATTTTATGTAGATTGAAACTTGATCTGACCGGCACATGTAGTGGAGTGGTTAACGCACTTGCTTCGTGTGATCCGGGAGGTGAAGGGACATATCGCAGCCAGTTTGATCCCCGCCACCATCCATCTTTACAGGGGTTTTCCGTGGTTTCCCTCTGTAGTCTAGGCTAATGCCGGGATGGTTCCCACAATATAGGCCACGACCGCTTCCTTCGCCACGACCGCTTCCTTTGCCACGACCGCTTCCTTCCCACTATCCTTCCCATACACATAATACCTTCATCTCATTAATCATTCATCCGATGCCAATAGATCTTAATCATTACAGTACGTCGTTAAAACCCAATTTAGAGAGAGAAAAAATCCGGAATGCGTGCTTGTAGCTGAAGTTGTTGATCCTAGAAGAAAGTGAATGGCTGACACAGGTGGATCAGTCGCTAGCGTGGTTGACATTCATTCAGGAGACTGGTACAATTTTCAGGTAGGTCATTTCGATGAAGTTTTCTCTCGGCTTTCCTGTGACGCAACAGTAAATTTTGGAATGTTTATTGAAATTGAGATTGTATGAAATGATTATTATATTTCCTTCAACTGTCCAAAAGATGCAATGAAATAATTTTTCAACTCATCTTTTCTTTGCATTCTTTTTTTTTTTAATTGTTATCAATTTTTCACATAGATAATAAATACACTTGACAGTTAAAAAAAAAAATCCATCAAGTCTCCAAGCTAGGCTTGACAGTGGGAGAAAATGGAATATTATAGTGTGTATATTTTTAATTTCTCAATTTTTATATTGATTTCAAGAAAGCAATTAAGAAAATGTGAATGTGATTGATAAACGGAAAGGCAATTATGAATGAAAAAAAATAAGAAATATGATTTATACAATATACGGTTTAGTGGATCAGAATATACTGATTAGAATAAAGAATATACTATCACAAAAAAATGAAGAGATCAAAAACACCAATGACCGAGTGGATAGCACACTGAACCGTCATTTGGGAGACCAGGGTTCGATTCCCGCCATGGTTGACCAGCCTGACAGGGGTTTTTCGTGGTTTCCCTTTGTCGTTCAGGTCAATACTGGGATGGTTCCTCAACAACAGGCCACGACCGACTCCTTCCCACCATCCAAAACACCTAATAAAATCACCTTTCATCTCATCATCTCATTCATCATCCACCGACGCCAATAGATCGTAGCCATCAGTATAGTGCGTCATTTAAACCCAATATATAAAAAAAAAAACACCAATGAAAAATAAATTTGTGATCTTCCAATACATTATGGATGAATATTAATTTCTTAACTTATCACTATAATTTTCACAATGTATTGAATAAGCTATATTATAACTATTTCTTTGGAATAGTGAGATCGCCCTTGTGGTGCCTCGTTCAAACAATCCTGAACTTTCACACTTTACCTTTATAGGGAAACAATGGCTTTGTTTCAAGTTTTTGATATTGATGAAAAATATAAAAATCTTCTCTTTGAACCTTCTCCATCATTCTACAACGCTGATAGATCTCAGCCATTCACGAGAGTGCACGTTATTATTATATATATATATATATATTTTTTTAATTGGGTTTTAACGACGCACTGTAATGATTACTAAGATCTATTGGCGTCGGATGAATGATTAATGAGATGATAGGATGATGAGATGAAGGTTTTTTATGGGTAGTGGGAAGGATAGTGGGAAGGAAGCGGTCGTGGCCCATATTGTGGGAACCATCCCGGCATTAGCCTAGACTACAAAGGGAAACCACGAAAAACCCCTGTAAAGATGGACGGTGGCGGGGATCAAACCAGGTCCGATATGTCCCTTCGCCTTCCGGATCACACGAAGCAAGTGCGCTAACCACTCAGCTACTGTGCCGGTCACATTATTATTATCTGGATATAATTAACAACTCGTAAGTATTGCTTCAGAGATCCTTTATTGATTCCTCCGAAACTGCGATACAAGTAACAAGGCACAAGGCCTACCTTACCACCACACGACCTCTCTCAAAGAGGTTGGATGACCGACTGGGGCGAGCGTAAAGCGCTCCATCAGGGGTGGATGTTTCGGGATCCAATATAAATTCAAATATAAATGTGGAAAGTAAATCATTGGAGTATAGAAAGTGTTATTATTTAGCCGTGCTAAAATATTTTCTAGATGATCATAGCAAAAAGAGTATGGGATGTAGTCAGTAATCAGTTTATTTACTATATTAAACAGTGAAACAATTTCCTTTATTTGTCCTTGTTGTGAATGTTTTTATTTAAATTACTCCTGAAAATACATAGCCGGTATGCTAGCGTCAAAGATTAATATTCATATTAAGGAATCATCTTGATGATTAACTTTTTATTCATAGTATATAGTAGTAGTAGTGGTCAAGTTTTATTTCCATTAATTGTACATTAACATTACATATGACACAGTGTGAGCACAAATGACAAGGTATGAACACAAACCCTTTGGGATATGTACTATTAAGGGTGTATGGAAAGGTTTTTTACCATATATAACTTATTAAAAAATAAGTTGATAATATAATACAAGATAAATTATAATAATCATAACGAGTTGGTATAATATACTGACATGTATATTATGCACCTTTTGATGTTGTGCATATACTAGATTAACATATTGGAATATTTTAATACTGTTTTAGTGAAATATTAATATTAATAAATACATACTAATCAAATTTATATAATTATAGTTAACTCAAAGTATAATTAATAATAATTCTACTCAACAAACAATAAATCTCGAGGTAATCTATGGATGAACAATAATGATAATAATACAAACTAATGCCAACATCACGCCATTTAATATTTTTAATAGCTATACCGGTGATAATGATTTGTAGGATTAGCCATTTTTCACAATTTTGTAGGATACAATTCAGTTCACTTCATGTAGCCTATCATTCAATCATTCTGAATAATCGTCAAGATGCAGAAGACCAAGATGCATTGAGGGTTGCGCTGGTTTGCCTGTTGGAGATCCTCACTTCCTATCCCTCTCATGTTAAATATGTACCAATTTACAGATCATGTTTGAAGAACTATTGACCGTGCATATATATTTTTTTTTTCATCAAACAAAAGAACAAAGAACATATTACATGAGTGGTGATAAAAGGAACTAACCTTACGCTCTCGTCGGTTCAGCTGATAATAGCTGCTATCAAGTTTGCCAGCCTAGTAGTCATTTCTACAAAACAACACTAGATGGAGCAGCAATCAATATTTCTTTGAAAAGTACTCGGGAAGTGGAACGTTTTTTCGAATCAGTGAAGTCACCATCTCTAATTGGCAAACCAACACAACCCTTAATGCATCTTGGCATAGACCAAAGATATATTTCAATCTATGTTTAAACTTCAATGTCTCAGACAGCATTTTGTTCCAGTTCTTAACTCTCAATGGTTTTTATTCATCTACCCTTACATTCTTTTAATTCACTCAGTTATCGAATGTGGTTTTAAGTTAATTGTCAGGGACCATTGTTTTCTGTTTCACATGATCAGATATATAGTTATAAAATAATTTGGATGAGCAAAGTTAATTGACTCAATTTTACCGCACTGATTTTTTTTTCTGTTCGCTCTCCACAGGTCAAACGAAAGCACAGATATTGATTCAACTTGGCATGCATTTATGAGATGTGTCATCATTCAACTCGATACTGTACAGTTTTGACGCGAAATCGATTGAATCAATCTTGAGAAAAACTATTCTTAAACTTTGAAAATATTCATAATAATAATCCAGGGGGGAAAATTTGTAGAGAATATATTTTCTTTGAATGAATTCAAATTTTCACGATATCGAAGAACACAAATGCGAAATGATGGACATTATTTTAAAATTCTACAGAAATCGGAGCAGCCATTTCGAAGAAAGAAATCCCAATGTAATATTTTTTACATCAATTAAATACTTTTTTCACCTCTAAGACAAGCTACAAGTAAAACTAATTGAACAATCGCTCTATATCAAGAAACCAGTTTCTTTCAATTAATATTTCATTGTTTGTGCGTGTTCCAAGCCTAGGTTAAGTTAGGACTGAAATAAAAGTATATTTCGTTCAATTTTTGAAAATGAATTATAATTATAGCATCAACTTGATCCAATTATGTTTTACTCAGGTATGTAATCACCATGTTTCTTTTTAATTATGTTCATATTCATTACCTAATTTGTATTCATCACTTATTAATTACTTTGTTACTTTCTTGATTATGTTCAATTGTTCATATTTAATTTTGTTTTCAAATATGACCGATAACATAAAATTTGTTTAACCTTAGATAAACATGGGCGCGTGCGCAGGACTTGACATCAGGTACGGCCCAGCATAAACGGTCGCTTGAAAGAACATATATCCCACTGGCCCTGCCCCGCAGTGGCGGATTGAGGTCACATTCATGGGAAAGGGGGGGGGAGGGGGGGGGGTGATTTCAGTTTGGAAAAGAAAATGTCGCATGAGAAAAGTTGTATGCAACGGCCCGTTATCGCGAAGCCGGCGACCCGCGGGGAGGCAAGGGGGGAATTTTTTTAGATTACACCCATTTTTAATACGCGGTTCAGCGTGTTTCAGATGAGGTTCCGATGCCAGAATCATTCTACTTATGAAATTGAAAATGACGCCAAAACCAATATTTCTAGCTGTATGGCCGTTTCATGTCTTTTCAGCACCCCGGGCAAGCACCCAATTGTGCGCCTCCAGAACTGAGTGTCCGTATCAAAGATGAATGCAAGGATGGAACCATGCCCCGCAGGCAAATGTCCGAAAATTTCCATCCATAGTACAATTTTACGGACGTCAGGAACTACACGAAATTCCTGGAAAACATGGATTTCAACAAGACTAATTTTTTCAAATGGCTGTTCCAAGCAAATAAAACGCTGAATTAATTTATCATTCAATAACAGATAAAAGATAATTATTGTACTATTTCGAAGAATGAAAATTGAAATAGTTTGAACAATTATATAGCAATAGCTTATGAATTGTCTCAAATACATTGTCGAAATAATTTCAGACAAATTAACAAATGTTTGAAATAATTACAACAATTATATATATTTCTTTTAAAAATTGTGTAAGGCGCTAAATGACCTCGCTGTCGATGCGCCTCAAAACCCTAATATTCATTCATTCAAATTGTGTAACTGAGCAGTGCGACCGTACCATGCTTCACCGGAGCATTAGGTACGGCCTGGGCCCACTCGGCCGGCCCTGTGCGCACGCCTATGCAGATAAACCACATTTTGTAGTTTTGTGGGATACTGTGGATGTAGTGGTTGTTTTATCTGCTATGATTCATCATGTATATATTGTTCATGAAAATGTATTGTAAGCGATTTAGTTTAAATTTTAGTACCAGTAAATGTCGAGGGCGCTTAAAACAGGATATTGCGCGCCCTCTAGCAGCCTTCAGCAAACTAGCATCTACCCTTGTGGGACAACTTCCGTTTCTGTTAGTTTTTTTTAAGAGAGAATACTTTTTGTCACCACCTGGGTGACATCGTGGTATCTTCTGGCCACGTATTTTTGTTACATATTTATCCTGAATAAATATCAAGTTAACAGTATGAATGTCCATTATCAGTGAATAAAGAGAAGAAAAAAAAATCAATCAAAACGAGCAAAGATAAAACTGGATGACTGGACATAATAGTTTTAAAATCAAGGTGTGCGTAATGTGTATAGCTTTCTATTACGTTTCATATAAGCATAGAGTAAATAGTGTTCCCAGAGAGTAAATTGTATAGTTGCATAGAAAAAAGGAGCCCGCTATAATCCATAATATAAGTATACCCATATCGCTCATCCTGCAAGCTGCAACACAGAATTGCGTTTTCCTAGTTTATTCTATTCACGACAGGTGATGGCTCGAACCACTCGTGCGCCAGTGTTATGAGATGAAGGAGACGGTCAATCGTCTTTAAAATCCAACCTGGCGTTAGCTTCCAACATCTTTCTAGTCTCGTCCGATTTTCATTACTGACCGAGCCACAGCACCTTACATCTACCATTCTTCTCACTAGATCGCACCATGTATCATGCCTGGTGAAATCTACTTGTCAGTGCAGGAGGCCAATGGCAGCCTAATCGGTGTTTACGTACGGTGCAGTGATGTTTTTAATTAATTTCCCGTGATATTTCAATGAAAATTACTGATAATTCGTGTGCGTTTCATTAACTGTGAATTTCTCAAATGTACTAACCATGTGGATACCTACCAAGAATAAGAAATATGGCGTTGGTAAGTCAAAAAGTCGAACTCTTGCTCGCAGAATGACAATAATTGTACCAACATTTTATTGACAACCCAACCTCAACAATTACAAGCACGTATCAACGCTCTTCTCTTGACACATTTATTACAATAACATTCGGGTATCAACAATCGAAAAACGTGTTTCCTTTGTATCACCGGCCTAGGGCCAAGCCAAGCCCAGTGGCAATGAAAGTTGTTAATTTAGGCAGTACACACGCCTGTCACTGAACGTCCCATCCCTTTTCAGGGTCGGGCTTTTGCTCACTTTTACATTCATTAATATTGTCATCTCAGCCTTTAATCCAGCCATAACATTAAACGTCACTTCTTATCTACCGGACTGATATGATATCTGAGAGTAAACGTGTTAAGACTTTTCAGCATGTGGGAATGGGGATGACCTGTCAGAATCTAGGTTACGTAGGCCTACGCTGCACACGAGAATATTATTGTATAAGATTAGGCCTATCATTAAATTTGGGCCGAGTGTGAAAGCCTGAGCGTTGATTGTTTATTAATGTTTATCTTGATGAAATATTGGAAGAGAGGAAGTTGATATTATCTGTGAGCAGCTGATTGTTGATGCTTGTTTTCTTATAATGGGATGAGTTTTTGGACAACACACGCCCCTTAATTTACAAACTGTTGAGAAAACATTAACTAGTATTCATGTTACTGTCTTGCTACTAAAGTCCGTGCAGCATCTTGTTAGTTTATTGCTTTTTTTCATTGATTCGGTGGAACCGGTGGAATATAAACGCGTCGTTGACGCGCTGTAAAATCCCAATATTCTTTCATTTATCAGGACCTCGAAACTTGATAAAAAAATCATTGTTCACCGATGAAGGCTATGGGTGGAGGTAGGATCGTTTGGACGGGACACCACAAGGGCGATCTTGATTCTTGCCACACCATTTGAATTATATATAAAAAAATAATGATAATTTTGACACCAGAATTGCGCTGTCTGTGATCATACTTCTTCGTCGCAGATAATAGTATTTCAGTTTCCAAGTCTGGAACACATTGGAGTTATTAAACATTTTAACATGTTATTATTCTAGGCACGTTTATAAACTTTCTTTGAAATAGGAAATGAATGACTGTATATTCCTTGAGCGGGACTTCTGTTTGATAATTGTTTGGCCAGAAAATCTGGTAATTGTTTGGCCATTGGGAATTGACGACTCGAAATAGGCGTGGCTTTACCAGTCAGCCAGTTGGATCCATATCATTTGTACTCATTTCAAGATACTCCGATTGGATATTTAAATTTGACCACAGTTCTAACCGCGGTTCTAACAGCCCTGTTGATTGGACGGTATGATTTGTGACGTCATGTGGGCGGAGACTGCGAGTCGTCAATTGGGTGGAGCAGTTGGTGTTATTTGGAGTCCATGGGAGTCAATTTAGCGTAATATCAGTGTTTTTGTGTCAACTATTGAACGGTACATGAAATATCGAAATTCTGATATGAAGGAATCGGAGATATTTTTAATAACTTCAATCAAGATGGAATAAGTTATGAAAGTATTGAAAATAGCTGTGTTTCCTTCCTATTGCAATGTTGATATCTCATACCGTTCGCAAGTTGGGCCTAGCACAAAAACACTGATATTACGCTAAATTGACTACCAAGGAACTCTTAATAAGTATACCTTGAGCGGGATTCGAACCCAACCTGACTTTTATGAAGCAGTGTGCTTTATCCGTATGAAGTACGATTTACCTGGAGACCTTTCCCTGCTATGGCTAGTATAATTATTTTTCAACATTTCTTCTCTCTAAATAATTGATGAGCGTAAATGAAGACTCGGTTCACGTTCCAGAGGTCAAACGATTGTGATGAAACTTGGCACGCACATCTTACATGCACATATCATCAACTCATTACAACTTGAAAGTATAGTTTAATTACTTTTTGGGCGCAATCGGTCGAACCATTTCTGAGATTTTTGTTCGATTACCGGCAACACCTTCTGTGTCTGCCTATTTACTCAACAGGTAGGCCTATTGGGATGTAATGAAGCACAATAATGATGAAATATAGGCATATTGGCGTCGGAGAACGATGAAATCAATGATGAGGAAACTGAGACGACTTGAATTTAGGAAAAATAGAAGGTAATGGCATGAATGCAAATTATAATCTAGGGTATAATATTTTAGAGGAGGTGGATGCCTATAAATATCTTGGAATTTACCTACATACAAATTTGGGGTGAAGGGAACATATTAGAAATTTATCGAAAAAGGTACCAAAAATTACTAAATTTTGTAATGAGACAATTGAAGGGGACGGCGATTGATATTGAAGAGAAAGCATACAAGAGCTCAATACGTCCAATGATGGAGTACGCTGGCTCGGTCTGGGATCCCTACAGCATCAACCTGATTGAAGAAGTGCAGGGTGTGCAGAGGGGGCTGCAAGAAGGGTTCTAGGAAGAGAGAGAGGATTTAGAATAGTAAGAAATGAACAGGGTAAAGTTGAAAAATTGAGAGAAAGACCGCAGTGAGATGGTGAAAGAATTGTGGTGGGAAAATTTTGGAGGAAAGGAGCAAAAAGGATAGACTCCTGAACTTTTATAGGAGAAGGAATGACTTTATGGGGTGGGAAGAAGTGATACACAGACAGGATAGGGATGAGAGTTCAGAGGAGTGGGAGAGGAGGGGAACAGCTTGCTGTGGAGAGGGCCAACACAGAATTGGGAAGGAGTGGTTTCACCCAAAGAATATTAAGGGAGTGGAACGATCTGTGTACGGAGGCAAGAGGAGCAAAGAGCCTGGACGAGTTCAAGAAGACGATTGAGGATGAAAAAACAGCTGCCACGGCACAAACATGCGCATTTGCAATGAACAACAACAACATAGACGAGTGGCCAACACACTGAACCGTAATTGAGAAGACCGGGATTCAATTCCCATCATGGTCGATCATCTTCACGTTTTTTTTTCGTGGTCTCCCTCTACCACTGGGATAGTTCCTTAACAACAGGCCACGACCGACCGATTCCTTCCCACTACCGGTACCAAGAAATACCTTATAAAATAACCTTCCATCCCGACATCCCATCATCTCATGTATCATTTCCTCGACGCCAACAGATCGTAGTCATCAGTACAGTGCGTCGTTACACCCAATATATTTATAAATAATTGATGGGATATAATTTATCGAGTGATTTTGGAGGGTCAGGGTCCTGAAGGAATTGGCCGTGGCCTGCTTCTGAGGAACAGTCCCGATATTAACTTCAACGACAGGGAAACCACTTCTGGATGGTCGACCATGGAATCGAACTCTGGTCTCCTGAATAACAGTCCATGAGCGCTAATGGCCAGTCCATCCGTGTCGGCGTACGTGCGATATAGCTGCCAAGCGCTGTAAAAACAGTAGGCCTAATAACGGTGCACTGACAATAAAATACGTGGGAAATTTTTCAAGGAGGAAGAGGAATGTTATCAAATCACAGCATCAACTGTATATTTTTTGAAATGGAATGAAGCAAATTTATGTGTAATAATCCACGGGAGTCGATTTAGCGAAATATCAGTTTCTTGATGATAACTTTTGAAAGGTATGAGATATCAAAATTCTAATACACAAGAATCACAGATAATTATAATAGCTTCTTAAAAGATGATATAAGTATGACTATTTAAGTCACGGTGCATAACTGTCAAGCGTATTCAGCTGAGAAAACACATATTTCAGCAGTATACGCTTGACAGTTATGCGACATGACTTGAATAGTCATAACAAATATTATCTTGAAGCTAAATTATAATTATCTGTGATTCTTGTGTATTAGAATTTTGATATATCATACCGTTCAAAAGTTAGATCATCAAAAGACTGATATTTCGATAAATCGACTTCCGTGGAATCTTAAATCAACTAACTATACAATTAAATAATATCCAAAATGAAAATAATATGAGTAAATGAATATATACGGCCTATTTGAATAATGAATAATATGAATAATAAAATAATAATAATGAATAATAATAAAATCAGCATTAGTGATTATGCATAAAGTGCAATGGATTTATTTGTATTGTATTTTATAGGCCTAATGCTGTAGGCCTACTTGATATTAGCAGAGTCGATAAAGTAGCATACAGAAGGTAGAACTGCTTTATCGACTCTGATATTAGTCTCGATGAATGGATTTATTATGGGTCAAGGATATTAGGATGGGTCAAGGTTGGTCTTCCACCGACTAAATAATACAATTGTAAAATATCACGTTATTACAATATCTTGCCGCAACTTTCAACAATGTAACGCTTCGGTAAGATGACCTGTGTTTCTCAATTGAAAACTCGAAATAGGCGTGGCTTCACCAGTAGGCCAGTTGGATCTATATCATTTGTATAATCTGAAGATACCCCGATTGGGTATTTGAATTTGGCCATACAGTTCTAACAGCCCTGTTGATTGGACGGTATAATTTGTGACGTCAAGGGGGCGGAGACTGCGAGTCGTCAATTACAATATATATATATATATATATATATATATATATATATATATATATATATATATATCAATATATTCAAAAACTTGTACGATTGATCTGCAGTTATTAGCATATCATTTAGCTGATGACTGTAGATCAAAAGGTTGACTGGTTGGTGTTCGTTTAAAGCTCCATTACTACGACAAAGTCCCAACCATCAATGGAGAACCTCTTTAACTATAGGGTCGCAAACCCGGGATAGAGGTCCACATAGAATCCGTCAACGAGACCCTATGTGGCGGAGACCCAACAAGGTGGGCTAGGAATCGAACCTAGCCCTAGGGATCCTAGACCTAGGATCAACCTAGAAATGAAAAGCTTCAAGGAACGTTTCATTTCATCACCGACTACCTTTTCCATTACAATCCTCCAGCTGACAACCTTATAGCTTGGAAGCTAAAAGTTGTTAGTTGAACGAACAATAATGGAAAGACAGCCTGAATTGTGCAATATGTGCATCTATTGAGTGAAAAATTTAGAATGATTGAATAACCAAGATTACGTTGTATCTATAGTTACTCAAACTTATTATTCAACATGTTATCAATTGTTGTTTATTTACTTTCAACATGAACAACAGTGAAAATGCATATTGCCTAGCAAATAGTGTGAACAATTTTTCAACAATGTTTGGTAAGTATAGGCCCTATGACAAATTGACGACTAGTGATTGACCCGCCCATCAAACGTCACAAAATAAAAAAATGTTCAATCAAATGGGCTGTTTGTTATGTCGGAAAATTGACATTGCCTATCAGAGTATAAATGCCCACATGAATCAAGATCAAACATCATTAGATGTTCAAACATCAAACATCTTGATGTTTAACAATGTTTGATTGTAAACAATCAAGATCGAACATCTTGATCACATCATAGATCAAGGTGGCCTGGCGATAAGCCACGCCTATCACTGGTGGTCAATTGTAAACAATTCAATTATTAGGCAGGACAAACTGTCTACTTTTTGCTAAAAAAACAGTTGTCTAGCAAGCTAATTGGATGGGCAGCCGCTTCTCAGACCATCAGTCCATGTCATCACATACGGACGTTGTTGTTGTTGTTGTTGTTGTTTTGGGTAGCCCTAACTAACCCAATGAACCCAATCCAACTACTTTAATGGACCTAACCTATCCAAACTAACCTAAACTATTTGACCTAATCAAACAAACAAAACATCAGTTGACATACCAAACTTATATAATTATTAATTAAATTATTTCATATATATATATATATAGGCTTATATATATATATATATATATATATATATATATATATATATATATATATATATATATATATATATATATATATTTATATTTATATATAGGCCTATATATATATTTATATATATATATATATATATATATATATATATATTTTTTTATATTTATATATATATATATATATATACCGGTATATATATAAATATATATATATATATATATATATATATATATATATATATATATATATATATCATTTTCATTTTCTCATTTGTTAAATATTTATAAGAAAAAAAACATAAAATATAGGCCTAGCCTATATAATGCATTCGCCTCGCCTCTGAAAATGCCGCCTACCTACAGGAAGACGCGTCACTATCATTTATCCGTTATCACAACCACTTGTTTCTTATGTTAGCCACGACATGTGTATTTCCGGTATCTCACGTGACCTCCCCCCCTTCCTACCCCTTCACCTCAACGTACATCCTCGGCCAACTCATTCATTCTCTCGTTCGAGTGACGCGTCGACCGCCCGTCCTGTCGTGTCGGCCAGGATTGTCGACCGCGGGTCTCGAGCTGGCACATGTCACACGTTTAGAGGAGACTAGACTGGTGTCTCGGGCATCGGTAACATAAATGGCTTAATTGGAACGAAATAATGAAATAATCCTAGTAATTTAATGTCACAGGCTGTATCCATTTAGTATACCACCGGATTAAGTGACTCTTTGTGGACAACTTCATTGTTGTTGTTGTTGTTGTTGTTGTTGGTGGTGTTGTCGTGCGCGCTCCAAATTACCATGAAAATGAAACCAATTTCCAATTCAAGTTGATAATCTCGTAAGAGGGCATAGGAACAAAAATGATAGCTATATAAAAAAATGAATAAAAATAGTAGCTGAAAATAGTAGCTAAAAATGCGAAAAATAGTAGCTAAAATAGTAACAGAACCATTGCTGAGATTCACGGCTTTCTAGATTGTGTAGTTGACGCATAGGCTTCTGTCAAGTATACAAAAAAGGACCACCAATCAATATACCGGTATCCTGATCATTCCAACTGGTGGACCTTGTTGTCTGTCTCTTTCAACAATAGATGACGTCACTTGACATGGGCCTATGAGTACATGTTCAAGGAGTCAAGGTGTGGAGAGTTTTCGATCATACTTCGTATATATGTATCGCTCATCGTACGTACCGAGTATATTTTGTTCCGGTATACGCTCTTCAGCGTCCCCGTAATATTTCCGTATAGCTGATGGCATTTTCGAGGCTTGATAAATGTTTACTGAGACGAGATGTCACGATTACGAACACAACTACGTCGTTCAAAAGCATCAAACATTTGAAGCGGCGTGGATTTCTCTTCATATAATCTTAATCTATGAAATCGTTCAGAAGTCGTTCAAGAACAATAATTATTGGATGAGGGGAAAGAAAACTCAAATACCGTGATATAGGCCTAGGGTATTCTTTGGTCCATGCATCCGGCAAAAATACAATTATCAAAGCAAAAATAAATTATCATTAGGGGCCTTCAAATGAAAAATGGTTGGATGACACCGGGCAAAGAATAATCAATAACATTAGAAAAAAAAACACGAGCTCAGTATTTCAAGATTGAGTGACATTATTTAGCAATAATGGCAATTTGTAAAGATAAAGATAAAATGTAGGTACGAAATTGAAAAACCTGTTTGTGGATATCACAATGAGTTTTTTCGAGGTGGGTAATAATACCCAATTCAGCACCTACAGTGGTGAGTGACTGGTGACCAACCTTTTTGGGCAGGGGGCCATTTAAATTTTCCAAATATCACCGCGGGCCACACAAGTTCCCTTTAAAAAATGTATGCATTATATATAGGCCTATATCAGCAGCGTGCGGTGATTATTTTGCTGGGTATATGCTACTCTTGATAAGAACGATTACCACACACAGGGTATAGTATGTGCGAAGCCGGTGACCCGCGGGGGTTTGGGGGGGACCAAGCATTCACCGACGCCAATATATCATGAGCATTACGACAGTAGGTCGGAAATTTCAATATATAAATACAAATGAGATATACGAAAGATAAGATAAGAGAGCTTATCATCCTCAGGTTTAGTGACCTATAAACCTCGGGCGTGATTGATGATATTAGTGCTAGGTGTGAACTTGTGCAAGAGGCCATTACACAAGATTGTTCGATTGTGGCAGTGTTGTCACTTGTCATTGGAGATAAGAAGATAAGCGCTCAGAGCCCAAGACGTCCTCAACATCCATAGGGCAAACAGTTCCCACAGATATAGAAGATCGTTCACCTTGGAACAGTAAAAGATCCTTAGCCTTAATTGATGATTAGCTTCTCTTCTGTCAAGTAACAAATGACAAATAATAGTTACCATAGCATACAGCGAACACCGAGACGCGTGGCCGAGTCATACTGAACCGTCATTCGGGAGACCGGAATTCGATTCCCGCCATGGTCGACCATCCTGACAGGGTTTTTTCGTGGTTTCTCTCTGTCGTTCAGGTTGATACTGGGATGGTTCCTTAACAACAGGCCACGACCGACTCCTTCCCACCATCCAAAACACATAATAAAATAACCGTTCATCCCATCATCTCATTCATCATCCACCGACGCCAATAGATCGTAGCCATCAGTATAGTGCGTCGTTAAAACCCAATCTATATAAAAAAAAATACAGCGATCTGGTAGACTACCAACTATTCTGATTGTTTGATTATGGAGTTGTAATGGTTTAATTTCAACTGGTGGACGTGGCTGTCTTTCTCTCAACAATGACGACACTTGACAGAAGCCTCTTTCATTTTCCGCCCCGTTGACGTCACAAAACAAAACATCCGATCAAGAGGGCTGTTGAAGCTGTAGTCAAATTCAAAAATCGAATCAGGGTATCTCTCAACGACTTTCAATTATATCGATCTCAAGATTTCCATGTTGATAAAATCATATAAAGAAGACATGAATTTTCGTGTCACGAATATTTCTGCGGTTCCTATGTACGGTATAGGATAGGTAAAACAAATTTGTATATGCTTAAACGAATGTTCGTGTGAAGTTAAGGTTAGCTTGGCAAGGTTAGGTCGATTAGGTCAGTAAGATTAGATTAATTTAGGTTCATTTTGCTATTTTAGGTTATTGCCCAGCATTTGCGCATGCGCACTAGTAGTGTATCTATCACAAGAAATTCGTGCCTGACCAAAGAAAATATTGATATATCTCATACCGTGCCAAGGATATTACCAAGGCAAAAACTGATATTTCGCTAAATCTCTTTCTACCCGAACGTTTGGTCATTGATCAGTTTGATATAGTAATCCAGCATAGCTTATCTCTTGGTAAACATTGCCAAGAGAACAGTAGGCCTACATCTGACGTTTGAATGAAGCGACTGGCATGTCGGCGTGACATCAAATGTGACTAGAAACTCGTGACGTAACTCTTGAGAACGCATGGGAGTCGAAATATCAGTTTTTTGGTGATAACTTCTGAACCGTATGAGATATTAAAATTCTAATGCGGAAGAAATACGGACACTTTTGTTATCTTCAAGAGGCTGAAAACTATTCAACTTATAAATATCACATCTATACAGCTAATATGCCTAAATGTGTTTTTTTTTAGCTGTTAGCTACCTCCGACAATTATGTGATATGAGTAAAGCTGGATTCACAATGCGAACTAATGATTAGTGATTAGTGATTAACTAAAGTTGGCAGATACGGAATCAGTGTTGACGTTCACATTGTGATTAATATTAGTGACTGACCTTGAAAGTTAACCAACTTTCAACTTTAGTATTAATCATTAGTTTTAATCATTAGTCTGACCAATCAGAAGTCGTGAATTCGAAACGACAGGAAGTCAATGCAAAAGGAAGCTATCCTGCTCGATGAACCGCTCGTTTACAGCCTTCTAACATGTAGATTTCAATTTAAATCTGTCATCTTAAGAAAGCTACGACTCATGAAAATTAATTCTTATTTCAAACCTATGTGAATGCTCAGTTTCTTAATTTTAGTAATTAGTACCGGTATTAGTCACTGATCATTAGTTCGCATTGTGAATCCAGCTTTACATAATACAATTGCCGATGATGAATCAAATTATTAATACTACTGCAAACCGGTTATGTGTTGCGGCGTTGATGGATGAGCTGGAACATATCAAGTTGTCTTTGGATTGGTTATTATATATATACATATATATACATATATATATATATATATATATATATATATATATATATATATATATATATATATATATATATATATCCACCTTGAGATCCAAACAATTTCGTCACTGCCATCCTATTTCCTAATTAATTTCTATGATAATAAAGCAGGCTTTGTTCTAATTGTTTACAATCCAATTGGTGACACCTGTTGCTTGGATTTAATTGTATCTAAATAGCTTTGAGTGATTTACAAAAATCACATTATACATTTTTTTACATCAAAACGGCTGATCCGATTTGAGTGAAAGTTCGTAATAATGTACACATTATTATATTGAAATTCCATGAGAATTTGTATTCTCTTTGATGAAATATTTTTAGCGAATTTTTTCCTCTGGGCTATTCTTATATGGGATTTTTGAAAACTTTGAGATGAGTTTTCTCAGAAGTGGAGCGCGAAAAAAAACAAAAAACAAAAACAAACAAACTTGAAAACAAGCACTTTTTTTCGAGTATGGTGAAATTGAGTCTTCGCTTCGCTCATCCAATTAAATTATTATACAACTTGTCTAAAAACTAATTATACAATACCCAGGTCACATAACCTATAATGTATAATACATAAAAAACGTATGAACAACGTATAAAACTGAATTGAGTTATCACCAGAATCGTCATGCAAACAATAATCATCGTTGAAATTCATTTCAGATCAGCTGACTATGTATTTCAAGTTTTCAGGATGATCACTAAATAATTATGATGGTATCATATACACATAACATTGTTCCCCCTCCCCCCCTTACATATGTAGACATTGTTGCCCCAAACACCTTTTTTTATTATTTTTTTTTATTGGGTTTTAACGATGCACTGTAATGATTACTAAGATCTATTGGCGTCGGATGAATGATTAATGAGATGATGGGATGATGAGATGAAGGTTTTTATGGGTAGTGGGAAGGATAGTGGGAAGGAAGCGGTCGTGGCCTATATTGTAGGAACCATTCCGGCATTAGCCTAGACTACAGAGGGAAACCACGAAAAACCCCTGTAAAGATGGACGGTGGCGGGGATCGAACCGGGTCCGATATGTCCCTTCACCTCCCGGATCACGAAGCAAGTGAGCTAACCACTCAGCTACTGTGCCGGTCCCAAACACCTATATACACAATACACTTATTATGTCTAGGCTAGACAAGTATATATTTCTTAGGTTATTTTTGATTACTCCTTTTAGAGAAGGAGATTAGGCAGACTTGAATACTATTTCATTTAAAAAAAATGATATAGGTAGGCCTAATTGATGAAGAAAATTAATAGTAGGCCTACTACTGATGTAGGCCTACGGTATATAGTTATACTTTCAATAGTAAAATATTGATTTTCACATACAATAAACTACTGAAAGCAGACTTGTCTATGAGAAGTAGTTGTGTAGGTCTATATGTAGTTTAGGGCTAGTTAACTGCAGCTGAGTGTCAACCTATTTCATCGTAAAATATGGGGCCAAATTTGAATTGTAACATTGTACGTTGTACCCCCACATACATTGCACCCCCTTCTCCCCTATCTTACTCACCCAACCCCAAATAGGCCTGTGCTAAGAGGTCGGAACCTGCCTTTTACATCTATATAAAAGTATGCAGGTTCCAACCTCTCACACCAGAGTCTGTTTTTAAATCGAGATTGTTGTTTTATGAATTGTCGACATGTTTTATAACCGTGACGAATCATAGTCGTCACTAGCATAACCGTAGGCGCTGATAACCAAACCGTTGAGCGCCTTAAAACAACACTAACTAACTAACCTAGAGCTGCTGATGAAGTTATTGAAACAATGTCAACTTGAGAAACGACCGTCTCACATTGTTTGTTTGCTTGTTTCAGCGGTGTACAACTGGCGCGGCGCCACGCGGTACGGACTGCCGCTGGAGATTGGCGAGACGGTACAGATACTGGAGGAGTGCGACGGTGAGCTAATAACACGCTCCGTACATTCGATCGGAGATATATGAACATCCAGCTTACCTTGATTGACAGGGTCGACTTATTGATAGAGTTGTAGGAATATAACATTCACATTCAGTTTTGGTGGTCTATTTTTATGTGAAATGAAGCATTTTGTAGCAAACTAATAGAAAAATTGGAGTTGAAAACTCTGGATCAATAACTACGGGATTATCAACGGAAATTCAACATTCTTTTTGACTTTTAGTCTGAGGCAGGAAGCTGTTCGAATACCTGTCCCACAATTTTACTGAACATTGATAGAACAACTTTATTCAAAGAAAGAGATAATGTTTCTTTCCAACTTTCCTATTTGGTTTCTTCACTTGTTTTCATATTTCAACACACCTTTCAAAGACAATTTTTGGTACATTACAGCTACCGGTAGCTCATTGTCTTGAAAACCGAGCATATTTTCACGAAATGTCCAAATGTAGCTAAATGATATGAAAAATACATTCATGGTGAAAAGTAGTGAAATTGAATATAATTATGTACCGGTAATTAATGTTAAAGGACATGATGTGGGCCTATAAACATGAAATGTGAAGAGACCCAAAATATATATCCTTGTGAAATATTTAGATTTGGTAGGCCTAGTGATTTCAATAACACTCAATTCCTACATATCTACGTATCGATAGTAGGTCTTGAAAGTATTTTCCAGGTCACATAAATTGAACTATAGTTTGGCTTCTGTCTCGGGCCCGTTAGAATTTCAAGTGGGCTCGTACTTTTTACGAGTTGGTGCTACTAAAAATGTAATTTACGCTTACAACATCATGAAATGTGCAATGTGGGGCCTACCGGTACTTGGAAGCATACTACCGGTATGGTGAATTGTTTAATTCATCATATTTTCTCCATTTTCACTTTCATATGAATCGTTTCAAACCTTTGTTATTATTGATTTGTTATCAACTTCTACATATAGATTAAATTAGACTACGGTATTGTCTATTACCTGTAGACCCTACTGATATTTTTCAAAATTAATTTAAACACATCAAATAGAAATAACGTTTTCTGCCAACATACCATTGAACACTAATATTCATTCGAAACTTACTGAATAAGATGCATTAAATACAAACAACTTTTGTATTTCTCGTTCTGTTTATTGTTCAGTTTACCGGTACATAGAGTTTCATTTTCTTTCTTCACTATTTGTACTGCTTGGAGGGCCACCACAGAATTGGGAAGGAGTGATTTCACCCAGAGTACACTAAGGGAGTGGAGCGATCTATGTACGGAGGCAAGAGGAGCAAAGAGCCTGGACGAGTGTAAGAAAAGGCCCGAGGGTAAAAAAACAGCTTCCACCGCGCAAACATGCGCAATTGCAGTGAACAACAACAACGACTGTCAGTATACCTGTTGTTTTTGTCTTTTCCAGGTTGGTATCGTGGATTCTCGACAAAGAATCGTTCTATAAAGGTATGCCTGCCATGTTCTTACAATAAGTACTCAATATAAATAATTATATTTGGGGGTGGTTTTGCGCCAGATTTTCGGTCCAAGACTATGCCTTATTGCTGGTGATTCAATACGCGAGTACCGGTAGATAATACGTAGCTCATTAATCAGTCCAGTGTCTACGTTCACTTTTGGAGCTTGAATTGCAATCTGCAAATTCATCAGAATAAACTGATGAGTTATATTACAGTGAAACCTCTATGCATCGTTCCCGGACCCATCATTTTCTTGCTTGTACCTTTCATTTTTTCTCACCCCACTCCCATATATAATAAATGTAGAATTTTCCTGGGTGGGTGGTTTTCCTTCATGAATGCTTTAAATGAATGCATGAATGTTTTATTTATCTGGTCTCTTGAAAAAAGGTTAGATAGAGGTTTCACTGTAGGCTACTCATAATAATTCAGAAAACCAACATAGAGACATATTGAGATTTTATTATAGGCCTACTGGTACTTCAATAAATCAGTGTCTAATTTATAATCAATCAAGAAAGGCTATTATTAATTTAGTGTCATCCATTGTAATTCAGATCACTGTAATAACTGTTTTGAAACTAATCTTCATTTAGGCGCCTAGTAAGATAATTTTGATCAGCCGATATGGGTATAAGAGAGATCAATTATTGAATGTCTCTTTTTGATGGAATGGCTATTCCTGATCAAGTAAATAGGCCTATATTATTAGGGCTTAATTTGTAAATGAAAAGAAACCGGAACGCACCTCACAGTGAACCGTTCCTTCTATATTTCCCCCCACCACCTCCACCACCTCGAAAAAAAATCATAAAAAAAAAATATAACAAATCCATAAATTCTTTGTCCTCGCACTGTATTCAAGAGAATATATTCAAAATTATTTCCATCTTTGAACAGAACGATAGATCACAATCTAACTTCCGTCCCATAATGTCGAATACCGTGAGCTATCCTATGGGCTATGAGCTACTATTTTTCATAGAAATGATACATAGAACCCTCACAATGCAAGAAAATATTTATCTGTCTGTAAAAAACAAAACATTATATTGCATGTTGAAAGTATTGATAAATGAATATAAATCCGCCTCAACATTGATTTGTCATAATCAAAAAAGGAACCGGAACGCCGTTTCGGTGC
Organism: Brachyptera risi; assembly: GCA_964007535.1. Classification (NCBI taxonomy): domain Eukaryota; kingdom Metazoa; phylum Arthropoda; class Insecta; order Plecoptera; family Taeniopterygidae; genus Brachyptera; species Brachyptera risi. Next base: position 14,007,360 of record OZ023338.1, on the reverse strand, counting down.
GTTCCAACACAAATTAACCACTGGAAATTGAATTTGTCCGGATATTCCTCGTTAACTGATTCCTGTCATTCTGTTGATTCCAGGGCATCTTCCCGATTGCGTACATCTTCCTGAAGCCGTGCAGAGTAGACAATGAAGGGTAAGTAGACTTTTTACCACGGTCTATAATGTATAGGTCTTGTATCGGGCTATCTCTGTGCCTTTGGAGGCGGATATCAACAGTGCTGCTAGTTTCACCAAAATCCGTGCGGAACGCTAGGAGTGAAGAGGTCACGTGGTCCAGTTGACGTTTGACAGCTGACGTCTTGCCGCCAACAATGACGTACATTTGATGCGCGCATGCGTAGGGCGTGGCCCACCGGCCTCTTTACACCTAGCGTTCCACATGGATTTCGGTGGAACTAGTAGCATTGTTAGCATCAGCCGAAATAGCTTTGATACAAGACCTCTCTACTCTAGACCGAGCTTTCTACAAGGAACAATTTAAAAAAAGAAGTGTAATTCAAACCACATACACTTGTTCATTCTGGTCAAGTTAGACAGACAACGCCATTACTAATCACGAGGAAAACTGATGTGGTATTTTCTTCTGTTCAATGAATAAACATACAGTCGACACACTGAGAGAATAGGATTTCCACCGTGGCGCATCCTGGTATCACTTTGGTGCACTGAATAATTTTCAACGTGACAACACTAAAATCATGACAACACTAGAGCATGTTACACTAATAGAGCTCTTTTGATTTCTTAAATCCAATAGATAAAGCCATAGATATATAGATGTAGATATATATATATATATATATATATATATATATATATATATATATATATATATATATATATATATATATATATATATATATATATATATCAATAGATATAGATATGTTAGTGAATAATCAACATTATTTTTAGCGGATTCGCATGGAAACATTGCTTGTTCCCGAACTTGTATGGTTAATAGAACCACAGAAAAACAGAGAAATGGTTAGAGAAAAACGGTTACAGAAAAACAATGAAATGGCCTACACATAAAACATACCCGTATTTTCACTGTTCCTTTCGCTTAAGTGCACAAGATACATTTTTATATTGCAAATATATTCATTTTCAATCATTATAATGATTAAAAACAACCAATAGCCTAACGAGTGTATTTGTGAAATATCTCATTTTTCTATATTGACGAAGTTTTCTTGTGGAGGCTGTAAGAATCCTACTCTCTTAGTGTGTCAACTGTAAGTATACAATAAATGCACCGATTGTAGCTCATTTTTGTATCGGCATTAGTTTTGTAATGTGCGTGAGACCTTTTCTATGGTGCTCCGTTCAAATCATCCCACGCTGTCATCTTTAGTCCTAATTGGGGAAAAATTACTCTGTGTCCAGTTTTGGATGTTGATGAAATAAATTTCGAATGCCACTAAATGTATGTTTCATCCCATTTATTCCAGACTATTTGAGTGCGTTGTTCCCATGGAAGACGCCGTGGTCCGGGAAGTGACGCTCGTGCTAAGGGAATGGGGACTTATCTGGAAGAAGCTTTACGTGGTGAGTACCGGCAGGCCGAATCCGTAGTTGCTTGTCAGGGGAGCATAGTAATACAGGAGTTCGGTAACCACCAGCTTACCTCGATAATGTGTCGAGCAACGTATCCCAGCCAAACTGTTGGCGATAACGGTTCGACGTTACAGTTTGTTTGATCACTTAGCAGCAGCTTACCATGAAAGTGTGTCGACGGCTAGAGACGGCTGAATGCTGGAACTGTCCAAAATCAACTAACCTGTCCGAGGTTTCTTGTGGTTCTCTGTCATCGTCGATCTAAATACTGAAGATATTGGTCAACTGTTCCAAAACTCAAATGTTTTAAAAATCAAGCGACTGTTTTAAAAACTGACCAACTGAACTTAACCAACCGTACCGTACTAAAAACAAGTTTCCTTAATTTCTACGTCTTGAGCAGCCTGTACAGATGTCAAAATGGGGAAAATGGGGAGGTTGGCTCCTCCCCTTTAGAAATTGTCACCTCCTATCAAATGTTCAACAGATTTTTCAATGATGGTTAAGGTCAAGGTGTATATAGTACTATACAAGGTTAGATTTTTGACGTGTTTTCCCGCGGAACGAAGAAGGCCTGTATTGCTTGGCCGTGACGTACTTGGCGACCTCGTCTACAGTATGCTTACGAGCAGATTCTAATACCAGCCGCGTTCAGGTCGCCTCGTAACGTCACAGCAACACCTCTACCCCGTCGAGGAGCTAACCTTGTAGCTTGTAATATATACCTAGGGTTAAGGTTAGATGGGTTAGGTTTGTGTCAATATTTTAAGGAAAGGAGCCAAATCTGTCACTTTGACTTCTGTACCTGTTGCTCAAGAAGTAGAAGTATAGGTCAGTTTGCTTTTGATACCAGTTGATTCTCAGGACAGTTGGTTTTCTGTACAGTCGGTACCTTCACGAATACTGGAATTGTTCTCTATGAACTGGCCATTACTGCTTTCTCCCCACTCGCTGCCTTCACTACATTTTTTTCACTCCTCGCTTTCTTCCTCACTTTTCTTCACGTTCAACGTCCATGGACGTCGATTTAGTGAAATATCAGTTCTTTCGGAATTTGAAATTGGAATCGAATTCAAAATCGAAATTCTAATAGAGATGTAACACAGATACTTTACTTTCAATATTTTCAGGATGGTTTAAGTTTCAACTAGGCCTCTTAACTCATATCTTACAATTGCATTCCGCGTATTCAGTGGAAGAAACACATTTTTCAACTGTATATGCTTGACAATTATGCGACATAAGTTCTATTGTTATTTTTCATACCGTCTTGAAGGTATTGAAAGTATCTGTGTTGCCTTTTTATTCAAATTTTGATATCTCATACCATTCAAAAGTTATCACCAAAAAACTGATATTTCACTAAATCGACTCCCATGGTCTCTTAAAGTTATCCATTTGGCTCTCGTCATTGTTTTGACATATGAAGTCAGATGGGCACGAGTTCGATTCCCGTTGTACGCACGGGTTTCGTGAACGTCTATTCACCTATCATCCCTCTTAACTATCACCCGTTCGTTTGCAAGGTTGGGTAGAATCGTAACAGCAAACTAGTTCTTTTCTTAGGTACTTTCGAAGGAATTTTTCCCTTGAGAAAATTCGACAGCATCTTGGTTACTAGTTTCATTGAACACAGGAACGCATTCACGTTACTTTGAAAGGAATTTTTCAACAAAACCGTACTATTCAGAATCGTTTTACTCTCTGGTAGATAATTATTGATTTCTATTTCTGGTTAAATCGTCAACAAAGCCAAGTCGTAAGTCGAGTGAACGTCAATAATTTTATCTTCTGATAGATCGCAACTGATCGGTAACTACTAATCGTATCCAAATCTGATCGCTATCCAATCTACTTTGTCTCACCCGCTCAGCCTAGTGACTATATAAGCCTAGTTAGATGAGCGTAAGCAAAGATTCCATCCCACTCTTATAGGGCTTTGTATGTGTGTTTTTTTTTTTTTTTTGTTTGTGTGCACTCCACAGGTCGCAGGGGTTGACTGATCGACATGAAACTTTTTTTGTACACGCAAACTTATCCAACTTAGAACTGTATAGTTTTTAGTATGAATTGGTCGAACCGATTTTGAGAAATATTATCTCAAAATTTCTAGAAACCCCAGCCATAAGATTAGGCTGGGCAAGAAAATTTGAAAAATAGAATCTCTTCAAATGTAATGAAATTTTCTGTGGATGTGTATACATAAATGATACAAATTATCACGATTTTGTATGCAATTCGAACCAGCCGCTTTGAAGAAAATAATTAAATTAACTGTTTTTTTTCATCAAATATCATCATAGAAATTAAAGCAGATTCAGGTTGCCGAGACTCACGGCTTTCTAGATTCGATATTTGCTCAACAATGAAGTATTTCTTTATATGCGTCAAGGTGTGTAGAATACCAGAGTCGATAAAGTAGCAAGGGTAGAACTTCTTCAACAACTTTCATACCTCATTCAGATATCTCCCTCATCTTACAACGCTTATGTTGCGTTTGGCTAGTAATTTTCCTAGGAACTTCTACCTATTTCGTAACTTACAAGTTCCTTTCTTCTTTGAGGAACTAGAAATTTACTGTGGGAACTCTTACTCATTTCTTTTCCATTAGAACTTACCCAACTCTGCCTATGTATATGTTATGCAGGCCTATAAGTTGTAGAAATGTTGCATTTATTTCCATTCTCATTCGAAATGTAGCATTTTGTAGCTAACTACTCAAAACATTTTCGGATTCTTTCGGACTTTTTCATTCAAGGCGAGGAGTTCTCCAAAAACCACTCACGGTATTATCGACAGAAAAGGATGATGATTCTTTTCCATTTGAATTTTGTTTTTCCAGTCGATATTATATTTATTCACATTTTTTTTAAATGATGACATGCTAAAGTCCTCAATATTTTCAGAATTGTTCATGTAAACGTGGAATACCAGACAGTCAGCTCAGTGTTCTGAAAGACACTCTCAGTGAAAAACAGTGGAATAGAAAATGATATAAGATGAATCAAAATGACATGAAACAAGAAGAAAACCAACAGAATATACCGTTTTAAAATAATTAGATTTGATTGCATATTTTTTATTTTTTTATTTTGTTTTTATTGACATTTCTTATGAATAAGACATATATGTATGTATCCTACACTAGAGCCCACAAAGCCTATTTGGGCTTGTCTGTGGCATGAACATAATAAATCAACAAATAAATGTGAACACAAAATAAAATGTCAAATTATAGTTACAATAGCATCATCAGGAACAGGTCTAAAAATGAACAGTACGTTCAACATAGAATATGATAGTACCTAATATAAACAGCCTTAAGCTGCTTAAGTTGTCGAGCCGTCAAAAGAAACGAGCCAATCGCAAACTCCTCTGTTTGTCGTCCAGTATGGCCTTGAAAGTGGGTTGAATTTGAATTTTTGCTGGTCGACAAACTTGCCGTGATGACCTATAGGCGGCATCACGGCCAGGTTTGTACTGAAACGGTATGTTCGACTCATCAATACCGACTTTCAAGCTCATTATTAACCTTGTCGTAGTATTCTTATCAATTTGATTCGATATACACATCCAATACTCTATTGACAAGTGCATCATAGCAAATTATAACGTCAATATGTGCAACAACTATTGATAGCAATGGTGAGCATTCCGAAAGTAATTTGACAGTTGAAAGTTTATCACGGAAACCAATTTAAATCGTAATTATGCCAAAACAAGTTGTGGACACAAGTCATGCCCGTCGAACAATGAGAATCCAGCGGTTGCCGAGGTAGTATGAACGGTACGAATCTTTTGACATCGTGATGAACCCTCAAGATTGCCGGTCAGTAGTAATGCCGTGTTCTTTATCGTTATCTTTGAAACGTATTTTTAGCCACTAGGCAAACGCGTTATGTGTTGCCGCGTTGATGGATGAGCTGGAACATATCAACGTATCTTTGGTTTGGTTATTATATATATATATATATACACCTTGGGATCCAAACCATTATGTCACTGCCATCTTATTTTTCCTCATTAATTTATATGATAATAAAGAAGGCTTTGTTTTGATCGTTTACAATTAAGTGGTGACACTTGTTGCTTGCATTTAATTGGTATCTTAATAGCTTTGAATGATTCACAAAAATTACATTATACATTTTTTTCATCAAAACGGTTGATCCGATTTGAGTGAAAGTTCGAAATAATGTGTATCATTATTATATTGAAATTACATGAGAATTTGAATTCTCCGAGGTGAAATATTCTTCACGAATTTTTCTTCCGGGTTATTCTCGTGGGATTTTTGAAAACTTTGAAATGAGTTTTCTCAGAAGTGGTTTGACCGATTGTGCCTCAAAACCATACAGTATCAAATTAGATAAGGACACTTGTGTACGCCAAGTTTCCACTGATTTTGAATTTTCGTTTGACCTATAGAGTGCGAACAAAAAAAAAAGAAAAAAAAAGTACTTTTTTTTTTCGGGTATGGTGAAATTGAGTCTTCGCTTCGCTCATCCAATTAGCTATTACATTGATGCAAAATTCCTACATCTCTACGTATTCATACTGGTACTCCACATGACCTAGCCGTTTGTGAGATCGTAGAGCACTGTTATAACATTTCTTTTATCCAATCTTCCTTTCGTCTCATTCAACATTCATCAACACGTGTAGATCTTAGTCATCACACATTACGCTGTAAAACTCAATACAATGTAATTATGAATAAATAAAGGATGCATATTCAGTTGTTCAGATTTCAAGGTCAAGTTCAAAGAGTTCAAGTTTCAAGGCCAAAGAGATGATATCTGATGAATCACTCGAAGGTCTGCTATTTCGATTGTGACAGTTTTTTAGTCGTAGTGAATCACTGTTTGGAAAGGAAAGTCATTCAACTCCAAACTTGAGAGGAAGAGATTAAGAGACAGGAGTGGAGAGAGAGAGAGAGAGATAGAGAGAGAGAGAGAGAGAGAGAGAGAGAGAGAGAGAGAGAGAGAGAGAGAGAGAGAGAGAGAGAGAGAGAGAGAGAAAGTAGATTATCCAATTTGTCATTCTCAATCATATTTGGATGAGTCATGACCAAGATGTATTGAGGGTTGCGTCAGTTTGCCGCTTCTTTACGGTGACTTCACTTGACTCTAAAACACGTTCCATTTCCTGAGTACTCTTCTTTCTCAGAACCAACTATTCTCAGAACCAACTATTCTCAGAACTAACTTTTCTCAGAACTGATGGTAAAACGTCCAGCATTTCACTGAAATGAGCGGCCAAGTGGCTAGCAGACTGTACCGCCATACAGGAGACCGGGGTTCGATTCCCGCCTTGGTCGACCATCCTGACGGGGTTTTTCGTGGTTTCCCTCTGTCGTTCAGGTTGATACTGGGATAGTTACTTAACAACAGGCCTCGACCGACTTTTTCCTACCATCCAAAACACCTAATGAAATAACCTCTCATCTCATCATCCCATCATCTCATATTTCATTCAACAACGTCAATAGATCGTAGTCATCAGTACATAGTGCGTTGCTGAACCCAATATAAATAAATAGAAAGGTCAAACATAAACTAGGATCTTGCATGAACATTCCAAGATGCATTGAGGGTTGCGTTGGTCTGCCGGTTGGAGGTGGTGACTTCACTCATTCAAAAACACGTTCCATTTCCTGAGTACTTTCCTGAGCAATATTGATCACTGCTCTATCAAGTGTTGTTTTGTAAAAACGGCTGTCAGGCTGGCAAACTTAATGACTGCTATTATCAGCTGAGCCGACGTCATTGAGTAAAGTTAGTTCCTTTTATCACCACTTATCTACGCACGGACAATAGTTTTTTGAACGTAGACCCTCATTTGGAACATATTTTCTACATGGCAGGGATAGGAAGTGATGACACCATCTCCAATCGGCAAACCAACGCAATGCATCTTCATCCTAGCTCTATATATCACATTTTCAATTATAATTGACGGTACTGATGAAGTCTTGTGCGAGGATATATGCATGAAGGTGGAATTCCGGAATCACTACTCTTTGATATTTGAGGAAATCATTGTTTTATTTCAATACAAATGATGTTACAAAAAAAAAAAACAGTATCAACTAACCAACACATTATTTCATCAGAATGGACTAATTTTAACAATAAATAAATAATTTAAACATACACAACTTGCTCGGTTACTGTGGAAAAAAAAATACACGAAAATTATCTCAACCCCACAACGTCATATTGTTCCTTTGAGAATGTTTCTAAAAACTTCGTTGGAGTCTTCCATACAAACTCGTACTTGTGGACTGCGTTGTTTCTATTCTTGGTGCCGTTCATATTTTCTAGATCTTTCAATTATTTCGTTCGTCAGGGAAAGGCAAATCTTGCGCCGAAATATCGTATTCGTGTTACAGCATTCTATTTTTCACTGATTCAATGACATTTTCAAAGGATGATTACGTACGATATTGTGAAGTTGAAATATTTCGTTCTGCGTCGTCGACGATATTCAACCTTCCAATCGTTTACTGTTTCTCCACCCAAGGTTCGTGATCTTTGACATGCGTGTGTCCGGTGCCTCCTGGCGGTCCCCTCGATCCCTTGGGACCCTTCGCCCCGTCCTGCCCATCCAGTCCATCCGCCCCTGGCGGACCCGCTGCCCCCGTTGCCCCCCTCGCCCCCTTAGCGCCCTTCGGTCCCATTGGTCCTTCCGCCCCGTCTTGTCCGTCCGCCCCCGCCGGTCCCCACGGTCCTGGCGGTCCGTGCGGTCCCGGAGTCCCGTTGATCCCGTCGTCTCCCGGCTCCCCCTTGGAGCCGTCATCTCCCTTGGGACCGGCAGGACCGGCATCGCCCTTCTGGCTGTGTCCCCAGCCGTGGCCGTGGGTCGTTTCTCCGGGATCGCCCTTGGGTCCCTTGGGTCCGGTCACGGAGGGTCCGGCAGCTCCCGTCGCTCCCTTGGGACCAGGTTCGCCCTTGGAGCCATGATGGCCGCCGTGGCTTGGTCCCTTGTCGCCTTTGTCACCCTTGGGGCCTGCTGCTCCGGCTGCTCCTGTCGCTCCTTTAGATCCTGCAAACACGATTCGTTGGGAATGATGTTTTTACAGAACTGAGTGCCTCATCTAGAGACATGTAGATATAGCTTCTATTTTTTCATTTCATAGCATTTAGAATTTGAAAAGTAGCACTTTGGTGCATCTTTTATTTTGAAACATCGTGTTTTGTAGTGCAACAGCATTCTATAGCATAACAACAGTACGATACCGGTAAAACCACTAGATAACGTACAATAGGCATACAAGAGAAATATCCCAATTGATTACGTGTTTAGAAAAATAGTCTCCACAAGCGGGTTAAATCTACGCCTCATCTGCCGCCTGCATCTGCAACTGTACTTTTATCCAAATTCCCCAATTAACTTGACCCATTTACACCTCAAATGAAAAATGTTTGAGAAAAATAGTATCTATAATGCTTCTATTCCAAATATAGCGTCTATATCGCCAATACATTGAAACGTAGTGGATTTAGACAATTGTAGCGCTTTGTTGCGTTTTCAAAAACATGATAGAACAACATCAAATGTATTGAAACATGAATAAATATCATGAAAAACATGTGAAAAAGCACTTTTAGATCTCATCACTTTTATAGCAATTGCTATTTTTATATGTCTACTCATAGCAAAAGCATAACTATGGGATGGCTTGCTCAAAATTCATGTGACCGCAACCGTATCATCTAATCGATACGAATTACGACGGATGTATCGGAGTAAAGAAAACTTACCGTCACTACCGGGCTCTCCCTTGGGTCCGTGCCCGTGTCCATAAACCGTCTTTCCCGGATCGCCCTGATCTCCCTGGTCGCCCTTGGCCCCCTTGTCGCCTTGCGAGCCCTTTGGTCCTACCTCACCCTTGGGTCCGTGGTGGCCTCGCCCTCTGGAGCCCTTGGGTCCCTGTGATCCGTCAGCTCCTGTGGAACCTGGAAGAAAGAATAGCAATTTAGGAAGGTGAGAATTTGTGAGAATTCTGTAGGCTTAGAATTTCTTTACACTATCGTTGAATGAACACAAAAGTTGTAAATTCATACTTTGATGCTGCGTTACTGTGATCTTAAATTTTTTCTCGCACAGCCTTTTGAAATTTATTTCATTCTTTATTGCCATTTTATTTGAACATTGCCTAGGTGGAGACTTGTAACAGTATGAGATATCAAATCTCTAGTAGGCCTATGAGGAACACACGGATACGGTATTGTTTTCTGAGGCTGTGCTTCTCTAACGTTGATAGACAATTTATTTAATCTAGAGAAATACGCTAGTTATCTTTGGCATGCGGAAAAGTGAAAGTTGCAGGGGTTTATTCAGAACTTTTAACATTTTGGCAATCACATCATTATATATCTTAGAGTTGTGGACTTTGTGAGGAATAATCATAAATTAGAGAGAAAAGTATGCCATCTACGTGACACCAGATTCAAAATTTTGCCTATGATTGGTAAACATTGCACAGCCCTGTATGAGACCAGATTGTCACACAATGGTGTGCAATTTTTCAATAAGATTCCTGACCATCTGAAATGTATGACTGATCAAAGACGATTTCGTTCGGAAGTGAAATGTCTTCTCGTAATTGAAGAATTTTATAGTATAAATAATTCTCACTATAAAACTACTTTATCTTCAAAATGTAAATACACATATAGATTGATAGATAATTCATACTACATTACGGTATATTTTTTTACATTTCTCTACATATAGCTGATTGATTAAAAACTAAAGCTACCAGTACATAGGATAATGGCGACAGTCAGATTATGCCTATATATATATATTTCGAAACATAGCATTACCAATGTTTACTGTGGAAAATAAATTATCATTATTATTACTAGGCAAACGCGTTACGTGTTGCCGCGTTGATGGATGAGCTGGAGCATATCAACTTATCTTTGGATTGGTTATATATACACCTTGAGATCCAAACCATTACTTCACTGCCATCTTATTTTTCATTATTAATTTCTATGATAATAAAGAAGGCTTTGTTTAAATCGTTTACAGTTAAGTGGTGACACCTGTGGCTTGGATTTAATTGGTATCTTAATAGCTTTGAGTGATTTACAAAAATAACATTATATATTTTTTTACATAAAACGGCAGATCCGATTTGAGTGGAAGTTCGAAATAATGTGTATCATTATTATATTGAAATTTCTTGAGAATTTGAATTCTCTCAGATGAAATATTTTCAACAAATTTTTTCCTCTGGGTTATTCTTATGAGATTTTTGAAAACTTTGAAATAAGTTTTCTCAGAAGTGGTTCAACCGATTGCGCCTCAAAACTATACAGTATCGAGTTAGATAAGGACACTTGCGTATGCCAAGTTTCAACTGATTTTGAATCTTCGTTTGACCTGTAGAGCGCGAAAAAAAAAAAAAGGTACTTTTTTTTTCGGGTATGGTGAAATTGAGTCTGCTTCGCTCATCCAATTATTATTATCATTTAATATTTTCCATATCTATATTCTATATCACGTGGTCGTACCTTTAGCCCCCGCCGCTCCGTCGTTTCCGGGCGGTCCCGGCGGTCCGGGGGGACACTCTAGCCCCCAACCCGCGCCCCCGCTCCTCCCTGTCGCGATCATCTCGTCCACCAACGATTGCACGTATTGCTTCAAGTCGCTCGGCACCGCCGCCTCACCGTCGGTGTAGTCGTCGTCTTCCGATTGGTCGGTCATTGAGCGGCCCGATTTCTTCCCCGGCACGGCTTTCTTCGGCGCCGTGACTTTCGTTGCCGCCGGGACTGTCTTACCGGCAGCGGGCTGTTGGCTGGAAGGGGAAGTGTCGTTTTGATGTAGTGTGGAGAAATGTTTTGCGTTTTAGTAGGGTTGGAAACACACCGTGAAAATTGAAACCTTGAAAAAAAGCGTATATTTTTCCATTTTTCTCCCTTGAATTCAATTTTGAGCCGATAATTGATCGTGGGCTTACTATTGTTCAATAATAATTCTCAGTAGGCAACATTTTACTAAATTACTTTTATTTTTTTATTGAACCCTCACCATTTTGTAGACCTACGTACATTTTTTTCAAACGCTTTCCTCGGTAGCTCAGTTAAACGCTTTTTACACGATCAATTTTAGTTGCATGAAATTGCAAGAATTGCACGGAATTGCAAGAAAATTTCAATGGTGTAAAGGCGCCCGCAACTTCTGATGCGAAATTTTCATACTAGTAGCGAAACCGGTGGCAACATCTGCAAGTTAGGATCGATCGACTTTCGACTTTAATGCGCGCTTCCAGTGTCAATTTACCCCAACTAGCAATCGAATTCAACCCGTTTCGCTTGATTAGGCCTACACAAGCTGCTGCTCTTGCATCCATGAATTCGGTTTTTGTCTAGACATTCGAACAATAACAATAACATAACCTAAAACGCTGATGTCACATTGGCGACACACATAGTCACGTTGTCCAAACGTATACAGTCTCCTTCTTTTTTTTTGTATGTTCAATGGTGAATGACGATGTACGGTTTGCAGATCATACGGAGTCAACGGAAATGCACGTGACCAAAGGCTCCTCGCTCATTGGTCAGCCGGTGAAAGATTGCAGTAAAAGTTGAACGTATTTTAACTTCGTGAAATTCTTGTATGCAAGTGCAAGATTTCCTTGCTCATGTGTAGGCAACATAGGAAACGTGGGTATTCTACTTTTCTGAAATTAATTTCAGAAATTAATTTCAGGGAAAAGTTGATCGTCTAAAGTGGCTTTTAGCTGAGTACTGTAACTGCTTTAGAAACTGAAGTCACCGTTGGGGGTAGGTTCGAGTCCCGCCTAATGGGATAATTTTGTAAACGTCCTTCAACAACTTATCATTACTTCATAGTTTCATAATCACCTGCTCATTTGTACCCCTGTATAACCTAGCTATTGTTGGAGTCGTTAGCAAACAATAATCATCGTTTCATTCATTCTAACAAATGTAGGCTTATTCATTTTTTCTTTGTATTCCATGATAAGTCTTGATCTAATGCTTTTGTTGATTTTATTCAATATTTTTGTTTTGAAAAAATATGTGACTTTTGCTTCTAATTTATTTTTAAATTATACTCTTCCATTTTTGGTGGATTTTCTAGATTTTTCTTCACTATGGTCTGTTTTTCCGAAGCTTCATTCTGTTCATTTTTCCGAGTCTAGTGGCTCGCAAACTTCTTTGATACCGTTTAGGATCATGACTTATCAACAGTTTCTAGTTGGATATGCCTACCTGTCTTTGTCGGCTATCTGAGCAACGGGTAGAACTTTGCCGGCCTGCGATTGGTCAGCGATGAGGTCGTGCGCTTGCGATTGGCCGGCGACGACGTCGGTTGGTTGGTTGGGGTAAGCGTGGCTGGAGGTCATCAGCACAACGGCCAACTGCGCAACAAGTATTTTCTGCAACCAATCAGAGAGTCTGTTTAGTAGGATGATTATTTCGTTGTTCGGGCAATGTTTTTAGACGAGACATAAATGCTTTTTGATGCTACTGGATTATTTATTACAGTAGCTCTAATGTCTGACCTTTTGTTTAAAAAAATACACAGTAAAGATGAATCAATATAATAATATATGGCAAGTAGAAATAATATGAAGTGTACCGGTATCAATGTAAATGGTACTATTATTTTATAATATTAGCCCTACTTATATAAATTTTGCAATATATTTCAAATATTTCAAATGGGATTCTAAATTTGTATATGATTCAAGAAACCCGCGAGACAAAGTCTTGTTTTTCAACTGATGCTTAGACTCAATTTCACCGCACTTGAAAAAAACGTTTCCTCTTATTTGTTCGTGCTCTGCAGGTCGTATTCTATTTGTATTCCATTATTTCATTCAAATATTATGTACTTTCTGTATTTTTTTTGTTTCACAAATATTTTTCAAGTTGGTATATTTAGTATTTATAATACAGTAATTGTATTTTTGAATTTCTTGATTTATCATCACTTGGATAATCAAGAGAAGTAATATTAACTGATCCATTATTTTGTCATAGTATTGCCAACATGAATAGGGCCTATGAACTTATCCGGTAAGATTTTGTTATTACGCGGGCTTCTCTCTTCTTTTCGACCTTGCAATGTTAGTTTACGTAATATATTTTGTTTACTTCTCTACTCTTTCGTGTTGTTTTACTTGTTCACTTCACAAGTGCATTTGCATTTATGTACGTTTATGTTTATTATTTTCACATTTAGGCCTGTTTATTTATTTTTAATTTTCTTGAAAAATTAGTTTCACCAAATATAAAAATATGTTGATTAAGCTAATCAGTGAATATCAATTAAGATACATTGGTTATCATTGCTAACCAAGGGTAATAACAAGTGGATCCTATAATCATCTCTCAATCAACAAATGTAGCCTATTATCGTAAAACCAAACCTGCAAAACTAAATGGGTTATATCTAGAGACATGTAAAAATTGCAATTGGTATGAAAGCGATGAAATCTAAAAATGCTTTTTCACATGTTTTTCTAATATTTCTTCAAGTTTCAATACGTTTGATATTGTTCTTTCATGTTTTTGAAAACGCGACAAAGCGCTACAAACGTCTGAATCTGCTACGTTTCAATGTATTGGCGATATAGACACTATACTCAAAATAGAAGCATTATGGATGCTTTCTTTCCCAAAATTATTTCAATTGAGGTATAAACGGGTGAAGTTGTTTGGGGAATTTGGAGAAAAGTGCAGTTGCAAATGCAGGCGGCAGATGAGGCGTAGGTTTAACTCGCTTGTGGACTATATTTTTCTATGAATATCAATTGTAGTTTTTCTCTTGTATGCCGACTGTACGTTATCTAGTGGTTTTACCGGTACCGCAATGTTGTTACGCCACAGAACGTTGCTGCGCTACAAAACACGATGTTTCAAAATAATAGATGCACCAAAGTGCTACTTTTCAAATTCTAAATGCTACAAAAAAAAGAAGCTATATTTACATGTCTCTAAATCCTTCTAATAATCACACTTCTTTATTGCATGTCCTAAAAACAATCATAGTTTAATCAAGTCCTGACATCACTAAATGAAAATATACTCTTTAATTTTCAATTGTTTCTGAAACTGTCTCTATTTCCAGCTTGCGTGAATTAAAATAAATTCATAATGATTTGTTCCAAACTTGAGTTAATAAAGTTTGGCCTTGTTACATTTTGAAATTATAAATATATTCCATCGACCAACTAGAAAATAATATATTGAACTCACAGATAGTGAAATTGTCCCCATAAAACCACCCGTCAAATCAATTTCAAATATTGAATCCATTCAAGGACTTATGCATTACCAACAAAATTCCACTTCAAAAGACATCTTTCCATATAAAAGTTCACTCACTATATATGCACAATAATTGCTTAATACTCTCATGACCTTCTATTGCACTTTATCATTAGAGATGTAGGCATTCATGAAATAAACCGTGAATCCCAAATATTCTTTACAAGGATATATATTTTTGATATTCATCGTGTTTCATGGTATTTCGACTCATTTAACATCATATTCTATCTCACTATTTTTCACTATAAAAGTCTTTTCCAGACTATTCAGCTACATTTAGCTATTCCATGAAAATTTGCACGATTTTGCAGATATTGAGCTGGATCGATAAAATGTTATTTTTTAAAAGTGTGTAGAAATATAAAATTAACTGCAAGTCAAGTTTGAAAGAATTGTTACATCTTTCCTTGAATACATATCAAAAATAAGTTGTAGTTGTAAGTTGTAGTTGTATTGACAACTTCCTGCCCCAGACTGAAATGTCCGAGAGAATGTGTAATTTTCGTTAATAATCCCGTAGTCGTTGATCTAGAAATGGCAGCTTCTGTTTTCAATAGTTTGCCACAAAATTCTATATTCCACATAAATGTAGGTTACTAAACATTGAAAAAATGGTATATTCCTACGACTCTATTTATCAGTTAACATTTATATTTTGAAATTGTTTACAATGAACAAACTGTAGATATAAGGGTTGATCACCCCGATGTTGACTTACCATAAGCCAGCCCATGTTGGTTTCTGTCTCACTGTGCTGACTCTAATCTGTCCGTGTCGTTACCCTCCCGATTCTCTTATATACCATTATATAAGCTCTTATATATAACCTCTTATACAGTTGGTAAACTGTGACTTACGACGGCTGTCAAACTGCATCGGGCTGGCAGTATTACGCAACGCGCACTCTGCTACCGGGGGTTTCAGCTGGGTGGAACCAGGAGTGGACAAAATATTGCCGGGACCATTTTAAGTGTGGGAAAAATTTCGATGGTACTACGGGACCGCAGGGGGACTGGGGGAGGGAGGGGAGGGGGGTCCAAAGAGGCCACGAAAATTACATATTGTATTGGAAAAAGTATGTGGTGATAGAAGAAGGTTTTTGACAAATTGGACAATTGTGAAATATTTGGTACTGGTACCGGTAATTAATGTCCTAATTTTGTTGCAACTTTGGGAATTTATTGCTGTTGAAAAAGATGTAATAACCTAAAAAATACCACAGCCATACAAACATTGATATTTTATTATTTGTAACTTACAATTTAGAGAAAAATGAAAAAATGAACATTTTTTCATTATTTGCATTTCAATTGTTGAAAATAATAATAAAATGAAGAAAGAAAGATCTAAACTAAACTTGTAGGCAAAGGTGAGAATTGGATATATGCATATAAGAGGCTGGATCTTTTTCAAATCTCGTGGGGGGAGGGGGGTTAGGGGGGTATGTGATACATATTTTAAATTTATTTTTCTCAAATTGGGCTTAACGACGCACTGTAATAATGTGATACATTTATGGAGAAATAGTTACTGGGGAATATCAGGTAGCCTACATTTCTTACATTTTTTTCCATTTTGAAATGAAACTCGAAGTTATTATCAACTCTTTTATTTTCCACCCAATTTTTTATTGAAGAAATGTTTCAGAGAAGAATGGCACTTGTAGCTCCTAATTCGATCGCTCTACATGACCGGGAGATGGAAGTAGATGGGGCCTTGGTTCAATTCTCGCCACTGTCCATCTGTGATGAGATTTTTCGTCGCTCTCCTCTGTTGCGTAGGCTGATGCCAGGATAGTTACCACAATGCCGGTCACGACCGCTTCCTTCCCTTTACCTAAAACAACCTTCATCTCAACATCCCATCATCTCATTAACGATTCATCGGACGCCAATAGATCATGATTATCGTTGGAGTGCGTCGTTGAATGCATATAGAAAGTTTGAGAAAGGTTTAGGGCAAGGCTTCCCAACTGGCAGCCCGCGGGACCTTTTAAAATAACCCGCAGTATGACTCATGAACCAACGTAAAATCACCGCAATTTATCATAACTTTCTGTTTAGTCAAGATGAGAATATATTTGGTAAGAGTTGAACTGTTGTCACAAGCCAAACGGGAAGGGCATTATACACAACTGACATATAACTGACATATAATATGAATGATATATAACTTATATGATTTATATAACTGACATAGTTGATGATTCCTGACAGAATATTCTTATTTTGTCCTACCGTTTGGCTTGTGACAACAGGCGGATTCATTTTGCAACCTTGTGAGCTTTCCTGCTTGCGCCATAGCAGTAATAGACCTAAATGAAGGCATACAGACGAGAAATACAATTCAAGTAATTGAATTTTGATTCAAAAAAAAAGTTCAGTTGCAAAAAGCTTGAACATGTGTGTATTGAAGATATGTCCTTTGTATACTGGCATACTATATTGACAACAAGTGAAAAAAGAATGGAAATCATTGAACAATTCAACTGTGTGGCCCACCTTAACTTTTCCCGTACAAAAATTGCCTCTGAGGTGTCTAGCTTGAAACACCTGGTTCAGGGAATAGAATAGAAAGGGATAATAGTTTATTTTCATGTCAAATAGTTGTGAAGCTAACACGACGATCCAACATTCCGCTACATCGACCCGCGCGTGCTCCTGGATGAAGATTGTGATAGTATTGTCTTACCAGCAGCTTACCTAGTGTGCGGTTCCTTGCAAGCCACCGATAGTTCGTATTTATTGATTGAACAGTTTATTTACGTCAGACGTCTTTCTAACACCGGTATTATCATTTTTTTTTTTTCGAGTAGGGTAGCAATGGTGGTATGTCTTTTGTAGCTTTGTTATTTTCTTCTTGATCTACTGGAGGAATATACTATTTGGATTTCGTTTAAAATTGTTACTTTTTGTTTCAAACAAACAAGAAATCAGTGTGACATGTTTCCTGAACTGAAAAAATACATTAAACTTCCTCAAAGAATCAATTCTAAAAGTTCATGTAGGCCTAGGCCTATTTGAAGACAAATTAGACAATATTTTTTTCAACAAAAATACTGTCATTGAAAAATTGTCCACAAAAATAAAATATTTTTCAAAGTATGGTACCGGTACTGGTTTAATCTTAATATTTATATATTTGGTCATCCTTGTGTAACTTTCAACAATTCCATAAAAACTAGAGAATAATATAATTTATAGACATTTTTGTGTGTGTATTTTTTGTCAGTGTATAAGTTGGTACTATTAAAACCAGTTGATACCAAGGTCAACAGGGTTCATGGAACTTTTATGAAATTAATATATGAAATCATGAAGAATATTTCGGATGATATATTTATGTAAATGAGCGGTTAAATGGTTGAATAGGAAATACTGGACACTGTGGGAAATGTGCCGAAGAGGAAGTGATGCTATCTGTGGTGTCAAAGGCAGTCGAGATCGACTCACTCGAAAATACCCGGCCAGGTCAATTTATAATGATGAATTTTACGAGTTTATTATTGATTGGTACCATAATTTTTTTAATTCCTGATCAATATATTGATGACTGATGAGTTATACCATACCCAATTTTTTTGGGGGGGGAGGGGTTGGTAGGATCGCCCTTGCAATGCCTCATGGATTCAAATTATCGTAACAATTGTCATCCTCCGCTCTAACTGGGAAATTAAGTCAAGTTTCCAATTAAAATACCGGTAGGCCTATCACTCATTTTTTCCATTTTGTATAGTGATAAACTTTACATCTGTTGTTAATGGAAAGAAGTGATCATTGCCCAAGAGACTTAGTTTGAAGTGGAAGATATCAACATTCGTGTGTTTTGTTTACTCTTAATACCAATGCTGGTAATGTTCGGATATATATCACAGAAACGGTTTATACTTATAATGTGTTCCGGACTATCGGAAACTGAAAGACTTTTATCTGCAACGGAAAGTTATGGTCACCAACAGCGCAGTCCTGATGTTGAAGTTCATTGGTTTTAAATAATTTAAATGGGGTGGTAAGATCGCCCTTGTTGTGCCCCGTCCAAACGATCCTACTTTTCATCCATAGCCTCAATTGAGGAACAATGATTTTGTATCAAGTTTCGATGTTATTAAAAAAAAAAGAAAAAAAAAATGGAGTAAAGATTCAGTAATTCAATGCAAGCTACTATTTTTTCATCATTAATTATATCATTTGTTGAATTATTGTTGGTTATTATATTGAATTGATATGAATGCATATGCATTTTAAATATTTGTACTTTTAGAACTGAGACAAGTGGCCGAGTGGTAAATACACTGAACCATCATTCAGGAGACCGGGGTTCGATTCCCGCCATAGTCGACCATCCTGACAGGGGTTTTTCGTGGTTTCCCTCTGTCGTTCAGCTCAATACTGGGATTGTTCCTTAACAAAAGGCCATGACTACTATCCCCCCTAACCAAACACCCACTATCCAAACACCTAATAAAAAAAAAAACTTCCATCTCACCACCCCACCATCTCATATATCATTCACCGACGCCAATAGATCGCAGTCATCAGTGCGTTGTTGAGCCCAATATGAATGAAAAATTGAACTTTTGGGTAGAAGCAAATATATAAATAGGCGTATATATAAATGATAGAATGAAACTGATTGGATTCATAGTTGAAAGTATCCATTATTAAAACTTCATAGTATCAAGATGAAGATAGATATATCATTAGTCCTAATTATATACATGAAATTGAAATAATATGATTCAATTTGATGAGTGTAAATGAAGACTCAAGTTCTTTGTACTCCGAAAAAAACTTTGCATGCATGTATGTCATTTCTAACTTGATGCTGCAGAGTTTTGGACTACAATTGATCTGTCAGCTGGTATTTGGTATTAATAGAATGATTCCAGACAAATATGCTGAAATATCTTACAAAAGAAGTGTCAAGAAAGCATTCTATCTTTCTTTTTTCTTTTTTTTTTTAATAACATCGAAACTTGATACAAAATCATTGTTCCCCAATTGAGGCTATGGATGAAAGATAGGATCGTTTGGACGGGTTTGGGTTTTATTCTGTCTAGAATATTCATCATTAATTGAATGATGTACTCAACTTACTTTCTTAATAAAGTACATTTTCGTAAAAAAGTTGGACCATAAAGTGCAGACGTCGATGTATTGAATGAAGAATTTTTGGGAGAGCACACTTTGAATATTGAAACAAATACCAGGCCTACTTTTCTATACATTTTATATGATTGAGTAATTGATTACAATTCCATAATATAGCATTTAAACCATCATGTCTCTCTCTCTCTCTCTCTCTCTCTCTCTCTCTCTCTCTCTCTCTCTCTCTCTCTCTCTCTCTCTCTCTCTCTCTCTCTCTCTCTCTCTCTCTCTCTCTCTCTCTCTCTCTCTCTCTCTCTCTCTCTCTCTCTCTCTCTCTCTCTCTCTCTCTCTCTCTCTCTCTCTCTCTCTCTCTCTCTCTCTCTCTCTCTCTCTCTCTCTCTCTCCCTCTCTCTCTCTCTCACACACACACACCAATATAAATATAACTTGTTATGTCTTCACACACCAGTAGTTACCAGATATAGTTTCACACCATTGGTGTGTAATAAATAATAATTAATGTGTTCTTACTATTTTTCTCACCACTGTCAATTTATAATAAAATTCAAGTAACCCAGAGTGTTGAGCGTAGGAACCTGATTGGCCCAATCTTATTGGTTGGTTTGTATTCACTAATAGAGCCAAGTACCATAGCAACAATACGTCCAGTATTTGTGTATTTCCATTGTTAGCACAAAATCCCAGCACTGTTCTTGAGGTGGGTTGAAAATGGGCCACATTCTTGCGTTCTAAGAGGCCTTGACTCTGTTATATCTTCTATTGTCATGGTATTTAGCTCTTCTAGAGAACATTATGCAATCAAAGTCCTCAGTCTCTTGGAGCTAGCCAGGCCTAGGACGTTATTTGAAGCGTCAGTGACAGTAATGGCCAGTTCATATGAGGCATTGCAATGCCACCGTTGGAATGCTAGCCTTCCAATGCTGCCGTGTGAATGAACAAAACATTGACATTGGCGGGCTGAAATTGTTCAGAGCTTGGTTCTAACTGGCATTGGAACCACAGCCTTACAATGGTGACATTGCAATGCCACCGTTGGAATGCTAGCCTTCCAATGCTGCCGTGTGAATTAACAAAACATTGACATTGGCGGGCTGAAATCGTTCAGAGCTTGGTTCTCAAACCTGGCATTGGAACCACAGCCTTCCAACGGCGACATTGCAATGCCACCGTTGGAATGCTAGCCTTCCAATGCTGCCGTGTGAATTAACAAAACATTGACATTGGCGGGCTGAAATCGTTCAGAGCTTGGTACTAACTAGCATTGGAACCACAGCCTTACAATGGTGACATTGCAATGCCACCGTTGGAATGCTAGCCTTCCAATGCTGCCGTGTGAATTAACAAAACATTGACATTGGCGGGCTGAAATCGTTCAGAGCTTGGTTCTAACTGGCATTGGAACCACAGCCTTCCAACGGTGACATTGCAGTGCCTTGTGTGAACAGGCCACAAGGTTTCAAGTAGATAGAAATAGTTCAGAAACCGAGCACGGTATTTCACGGCTTTGTGGACTAGCAAGATTAGCTTGGTATGAGATGAATTGAGACGCAGCAGGCAGTTATTTTTTTACAAGTATAGGTGTAGGTGCAGGCCTCTGTGGTCTTTGTTTTTGATGTAGTTGTTCTTGTTGTTGTTGTTGTCCGAGTTGTGGTGTGGGCGCAGGCAGCTGTTGTTTGTGCTGTTGTTTTTTTTTGGATTGTTTTTGTAGCTGTTTGCGGTGTAGGCACAGGCAGCTGTTGTTTCTTGTTGTTATTGTTGTTGTTGTTGTTGTTGTTGTTGTTGTTGTTGTTGCTGTTGTTGTTCGAGTTGTGGTGTAGGCAGCTGTTTTTTTTTTTTTTAAATTGCGGTGTAGGTACAGGCAGCTGTTGTTTCTTGTTGTTGTTGTTGTTGTTGTTGTTGTTGTTGTTGTTGTCTGATCTGTGTATGTGCTTGTCGACAGGAGCGGGAAACGTACAAGTTCACGACGCTGCGCAAGGTGATGCGGGAACTGCTCGAGTGGCGGAGACAGCTGCTGACGGGCACGCTGACTCAGGACCAGACGCGGGAGCTCAAGCTCAAGATCACGGCCAAGATCGACTGGGGCAACAGGTAGGACTCGATTCACTTGTCGACGCCGATCGGGCGGGATATCCGTCTTTTGGTGATAACTTTCCAACGATTTGAGATATCAAAGTTTGAACACGAGGGATATAGATATTTTTAGAGACATCACAATCCTGAAACTAGATTTCAACGTGTAATGGCAGTATTTATGTCCCTAATTTTAGAGAAAAACTAGAAATCATCATCTCCATTTCAGACATTTTGATTAATATTATTGTTCTCCAGAGACCATATGTCATGACGTGAGGATTACCGATTCTGTATAGAAACGTAAGCAGAATCAAGTATTGTCTGCGTCACGACTTGGAAAAAGGACCGGGATAAATAAATTGATTACAATTTCTGGAATTGAGAAATGATTTCTAGTTTTTTCTAAAATTATGGAAACAAATATTTCCACCATTCATTAAAATCTAGTTTCGGGGTTGTAATGTCTTTTAATATCACCTTCAAGATGGTATCCCGTATAAGTTCAACTCATATCTACTAGGGATGTCGGTGGGTAGCAATTTTTGGAGTCGGGTACCCGTCATCATTACCCGAGCATTACCCGAGTAATCAATTTTTTTAAATCTCAACTATGCTTATCTACTTTTCATTTAAATGTATTTTATCGTCTTATTTACCATCTTTAGGTTACCATTATTAATGTTGCAACTATAAACAGTCTGCTCATACCATATCACTGACCCTCTCAGCACAACACAATCTACCTAAACACATTGGTTGAGTCAACTTGAGTGAATGTGGCATGTCCCTCTTTTTTGTGAACAAAGGGCCATGTGTTTAAGTGGTGTTTAAACGGTATGCAGAAGTGTTAGAACTGTGGTTGCTACGAGTGCCAGAGTGTTGGGGGGGGGGGGGAGTGTTTATTCGTCTCTCATCATTGGGTCAGTTGATGATAATAGATGATATCTATGGTCTAAAGAGGAGTAGAGGAGACTTAAATTCTTTCGTTTTTCCCCCCACACAAGCGCGCTTTGTTTAAAAGTTATATGTCAGTGAAAATGAAGAACAAAAGCTCGCGTTGTAGAAAGTGGCGGGTACCCGGGTAAGGAGTAGCCGGGTACCCGCCGATACCCCTAATATCTACGCTTATTCAACTATTTATTTAGGCCTAACTAGTATTATTTTTACCATTATTCACTACTACCAGACCTATTAATCTATTATTCATTCATTTATGATTTCATCATTATTATTATGATTCAACTATTCAACTGATGTCACATGATTGCCAAATGTATTCAGCTGGAATTAACATTTTTTTAGCTGGATACCTTCATCAATGATTATGTGAGTAAGTTGAATAGTTGTTGAGAGTTTATACCGTCTAGGTATAAAAATACATCCGTTTCAGAATGTTGAGGTCTCATACCGTTCAAAAGTTATCATCTAAAAACATTCATTTCGCTAAATCGACTCTCGTGAACCCTAAAATTGTTTGTTGTTTTTTTTTTGTACAGGTGATATTTTTCAACATAAGTCGTCAGTGAATACAAACAAAAGTTGAAAACAACCACCCTGATCATTATCGGGTTGCGAGTGAAAATATTGTCAAAAATGTCGATTTTCAGCTGAAATTCGATTGGAGGGCAGCACTCATAATTTTTTTATTTGTATTTATTTATTTATTTGAAACTCTTACAATTGCACATAAATGCGCGGTGGGAAGTTCCCTAACTATCCCTATCCCACCACCTCCCTAACCTTCTGACGGAATAACTTCAACCCTATTTCATCCCCTTCAAAAACACTTCTACTAAGCCTATTCCAGTCCCTACCTGTCCTATTCAAGAAAGAGAATTTACCGACATCTAATCTAGCCCCCTTCACAACTACGGCTCTATCATGACTTCGCCTACCTCCATAACCTCACCTACCTCCATAAACTATCTATTTTCTAGTTTGATTACTCTATTCATACGAGTGATTTTGCTATTTTCACGTACGATAGTATAGTATCACCTCAATCCATCTCATAATTGATTCTTCTTCAATGATAATAACAACAACAATAATAATGATAAATTGTTTATTCCTTCATTTTTTGATTATAGGCCCTACGTATCACATGAAATCGGAAATGTCTAATATGTTATGAATATAGATATAATATGAAAAACCTTATTACTATACATAGATTCCACTTATGCTGTCCCTCTATTGCACCAACACAATGATAAAGATATGTATTTGGCTGCCAGCCCATACATTGATTACACATTTCAAAAATCGTGCTGATTAGGCCTATACAAGCAGTCTGTTGAAAAATCATTGACACTATAAAAACATTTTTGCAATAGATACTTTTTGAGAACTCTTTTAAATGTGTTGATATATTTATTTTCCCCCTTCCTGATATTGAGGCGGAAACTATGAAATGCTTACAAACAGAAAATATAGAGCCCTTATTACACATTTCCAGTCAATATTTTTTCATGCAAAGGTTATTTTTATATCTAGTTTTGTGGATATAATTAGATTTCAACTCGCAAACATGACTTGTATTTATTTGAGTCAAGTAGTTGGATCAGAGAATCCTGTCTAACGTGCCGCAGAAATCCGCCGATGCTCGAGTTGTTTCAAATCTCTCGACAGTAGAATTTACGAGTTACATCTGTCGTTTGATGAACAGCCCGAATAACATCTACCAATTTCCTTTTAACTATCTACATGAAATTGAAATTCTTTGAACTTCTTTACTCATCCATTATTAATAGTAGTAAATAAGAGATTAGTGTCAAATGTTTTAACGTCAGTATTACGAACCGAAGGCATTTTGTAATGATAACTTGGGAATAATTGAAAGAAACGGCAAGATCTCTGTGCAGCTAGAATTGGGTATATTGTAACCTGTGGCAGGCGTTGTTGTTGTTGCTGTTAGTCATACAAATTGAAGAAAAATTATGTGATCCAACAAACATTTGAACCTAAACTGATTTATTAATCATCAGTATCACCTGAAACTAACATAATTCAATCCAAATCAACAGTTTTACCATATAACAGTGCTGTTTGTAGGTAAAGAAACATTGAATAAAGACTATATATAGTTTTTACAATGGTAGGACGGTCAGAAACTCGAATAATACTGAAAGAAATTGAAGTGAAAATGAATAAGACCCTGAACGTCAAGTCTTATCAGGCCAATTAGGCAATAAACAACTTCTGTAGCCAAGGGTGATAACAAGTTGATAGTTCATCACTTTCAACGAATATTGAAAAACTTGGCCGTACCGCATCTGGAACTCGAATCACCGTCCCAGGCCTAGCTAGCTCCAAGAGATTGGGAATGGACCAATCAAAATCCCATCCACTTTGAGCTGGAGCATGGGACGTTATTCCAAGTGGCAGTTGTAGCACGATGTAGTGATACCAACTTATTTCATCATAATATAGAGATGGTGTACCAACTCACATACTGATAACATGAGAGGCATTTGTGGTTTCTTGCGGTCAATTCAGAGCCGAAGGTTCCGATTGCCTGTCGCGATTTAGCGGATACCCTCGTGAACTAGATGTAGATAAGAGTGGCTACGGCACAGGTGGCATTGTTCAACTCACAAAATCTATCATTTTCGTAAAAAACAAATGCAACTCCCAACATCATAATTCTACTGAGCCGTGTATAGCATTGTTGAGCATTGTTGTTTTATATACCGTAGTTCGATTTAAAAGCGATGGTTGCGCTACAGACAATCGGAACCCTGGACTCGGGAACTGATCCCGGGAATATTTCACTTTCAAGACCCGAGTAGAGTAGCCTTCTTTATTTTATGATAAAATAGGTTGGTATCACTACATCATGGTTGTAGTTAGGGATCCAGGACTTTGTAGAACGTGAATAATATAAAACTGGATAAAACGGGAAGGGAGGAATAGATAAACAAGGAATATTGTAATAAAAATGGACATCGCATATTTCCAAACATATTCTTTATTATTAAAAATAGTATTTGAAAAATACATCCCATCAATTCTGTTCATCAAATATCCTCAACCTTGATGGGGCTATACGTAGATATATTCTCATTTTGAACGAATCCGTAGCTCTTTCAACTCGTATTTACGATTCTCTCAAAGCCTAGTCAATTCAACTCGTTCACCCTTATTAACTAAATATCACTATTAATTTTATTAAATTGCATTATCTCTAAATCTTAAGTCTACTACATTGATAGCTTGAACTACTAATTGCTTCACTAATTATTCATCAATACCATAGAAAGATTTACATTAACTTATTCATATAGCTTTATAATATTTAGGCTCTGTTCGTAACATATGTTTAATATTTAGAAGCAAACAGGAAATGTTGGAACAGTTTTTCGGTGGTGATAACGTTTCAACGTATTAGAAGTCTCCGATCTTGTTCATGTGTACCAAATAAACTAACAAATTTAATCGTTAGACTTCAAAGGCCTATATCTGGCAATTATTATTTTCAGTCGTAGGCTAAATAAATGACAAGCCAATTGCATACATTGAGATTGGTTCTAAATCTATTCCATTTGGTAGGTTTAAAAAGATCCAAGTTCTATATTTGAATATTCATATCTCTGATTGTGAAACGTTTTCACCCGTAAAACTGATATTTCTTTTGATCATTTCTTGCCTACTCGTGAGGTTCGATTGCAGAGACAATGCTCGAATTGAGTCAGCGGTAAAGATATTATCCACCATTCTTCCCGTATCGATCACATGGTTTAACCTCGATAATTTCTCAGAATCTTCCGATATCAAACGGAACGAGTTGAACCATTCGTTCACATTTCAAACTGGAATTGTTCGAATCGAACCTCACCGTTCTTCTCAAGCCTAGTTGATAAGTTTCACTTGAATCCTGCTACGCTCGTATTCGCGAGAGTCGGCAATCGTCCACCAACGGATCAACAAATAATATCGTCATGGTATTAGTACATTTTCCCGGGCTATATAATCCGGTTCATCCCAGTTCTTAATATCGGGTTGAATACGGGTTTTAGGTTGGCGTAGGTTCATGTAGATGAAGGAATGCACCCCGTCTGATATTTTGACGGTAGTATATGTGTCAACAAGTTTCTATAAGTGAAGATAATTTTGTGGTTTTTCGTTGGTGAACGACAGTTGTAACCGCAACTACCAGCGTAACTAGATATAAATTGATTAACGACTTGGCAGTCGGGCTGCAAAGTCACTGTCCCACTTCCCAGGCTGGGTTATTTGTAGAATGCACTGCACCGATATTTATGTTCATGTGGCATAAATGTTCATGTGTGGGTTCATTTTCAGTGGAAACAAATGGTTTTATTGTATCAATACCGATATATTTATATTGATAGGCCTATATTCATATCGATATAACAATAAATTTGCCGATATCACTGACATTCATGGGCTTGTCAATTTGACACATTTAAAGAAAGCATTGAACGAGATTCTGAAATAACAGCCGGCCGCATTATATTATTTGTCAATACAGTAGTGTAGGCCTATTCTATCGGCAAATATAAATTGACACCAATTTCTCAATCCATCTTTTACATGTCAGTACAAGTCCCTTGTCAGAGCGACGTAATATTGTCGAGATGTTGAATGTAACGTATTGGAAATTGTGAGAACCTACATATGCATGGACAGCTTGACAGCGGGATTGTGCTTGGACGTGGCAACGGCCGTCAAGTGGTTAATTGATCAACGATAATCAATATTTTATTGATTTTATACGCTAATAATAATACGGAAGCACGCGGAATGTTGTTATATTGTAAGCACCTTATTGTAGTAACAGCTGTCAAAAGATACTAATATGAATAATTATTGAGATAAGGGAATATATATTGACGATAACTCTTCGCTATGTTTGGATTTTCATCCGAATGTTGTCATCGAGTCAAGAATAGTTACTGTACGACCTGGCGAAACAACTTTTTCAAACAATCATGTTAGCAGTGGTCAAATGATGGATACATAACTGAAATGTTTGCTCATTTCAGTTCAAGTTATATATTCTCATATATTTAACAGTGTAATCGTTAATTGAATTTTGAATGATTGAAATTATATTATTCTTAGGCCCGGTATTACCAAGTCTAGTTAGCCTTTATCTGACAGTTCAAACTTGTTATCACCATAGTTACCTGTGGTATTTGTTTTCACCAACTCTTAGATAAATACTAACTGGACTTGGTAATACTGGACCTTGGCAAATAATCTTTTTTATAGAAGTTTGTAACAGACTTATCCGTCTCTTTTAGTTTTATTGTTGTCTATTGGATTCATGTAGACCTACGACTACAATCGAAAGAGAGAGAAGAGATGACCTTGACTTCAACAGAGTCCAGGCCAATTTCCGATTAGACCGCAACAAGAGGGTTCTATTGTATAATCTTGAATTACATATTTTGGATTACATCTTTAGGACTACAAAAAAATCTTCGTTAGTTATGAATTTATGATAGGCGTATAAATATTTCTTCAGTTTCATTTTTTTGTTGACAACTGGCAAAGATTTACACTGAACTACCCCCAAGAAAATAAGGAACATATTAGTAGAAATAATATTGTAGGTTGAATAAAGTAGCTCTTCTCAACCTTTTATTAGTTATTTACTGTGTTTAATTCACTGATATGATTTGCGAGACTCTTTCTCGAACTTATCGTATTCACGAAAACGGTCCGTAGACTTGAGACACGAAGCTACCTCGGCTTCGACCCATCGACTTCTCTTTCGAAACGGGCCGATAACTTAGATAATAATGAGATTTAAAAACCATTCGTGGTACGCATTTCGCTGTTTGAGATTTCTTCGTTATACAACGTAAATAAACATTATACATTTAGAGATTATTAATTATATATTTATAGAATTAAATTACAAATACAGACTTTTATTATGTCAAATGCAATCGAAAAAAGTTGACAAATATGATATCATGTTCTGTCTCATTCGACAAAAACTCCCGTCTGCCCTAGTTACGGCAGAACGTAAAAAAAGTGTAATTATAGTAATACTTTTCCAAAGTTTTATTGTTCGTATCCGCATTTTTTCTTCCGTGTAATGTGTGTATCCTGGTCTTCCTTTCAACGATATAATTTAAATAACATTGCTCATCATTTCTTCACCATGGGTTTCGATATAAAGCTAACGAGTATTGAATGTGATCAAGTAGGGTTGCCGTTGATGCTCTATCATTTTGCATCTTATCATTCTATCATTTTCGATATACCAATCATGATTCATCAGATTGGAAAAACATGTCTCAATTCTTAATATATTGAATTGATACCATTTCATTTCACTATCATTTTAATTATTGTATATAAAGGCTTTGAATTTATAGTAGAAATATTAGTTTTCTACTCTACAAACCTTACAGTAGTTGTTCAAAGTAGATATAAAATTCTATATATTCAATAATAAATCGATTTATCCATAATGAGATTTCGGTTCCTTTTGATTTTCTATCTCCTCAATATATAAAGACGTTGAATTTATATTAAAAATATATCCTACTTTCTCAAAAGCTCAGTTGTTCAAAGTGAATATAAAATTATATTCATAATACATAGCGACAATAATAAATTTAAACAATCCATCAGTAAAGAGCGTTTGATTTCTACTCCTTTCCGTGTCGAAGCGGCAACCCCATTCGCGCGCGTCTCGAGGGCTGCCCCCCGAGCAGGGGCAGACGTTATGCCTCCGTCTCCTTCGGGAAGTTCTTCTTGGACGGGTAGATGGGCGACATCTCGAGCGTCGACGGCGCCGTCGGCAGGTTGTTGTGCATGTAGTCGTTCAGCTTACGACTCAGCTCGTCCATGATCTCGCCGAACACAATCATGTTCACGTTCTGGCCGAGCAGGTGCAGCAGGAGGAAGTCGCCGAACTGATGACAGAACGACAGAGACGGTTAAGAAACGCGATGAAAATCAAACATCCGGCGGGAGAAAGACAAAATGATTTTTTTTTTAAATAACGTCGAAACTTATACAAATTCATTGTTCCCCAATTAAGGCTACATGGATGACAGATAGGATCGATAAAAATGAAAGAATATTCAAAAAATAAAATGAAATGTAGCAGAAACTTGGTTACGATCAAAATATAGACCAACTCGATTTTGGCAAACTTATTAATGATTACATTCATATATATATTAACGTTTGTAATCGCTCAAAATGTGAGAAACTGTACTTCCAGTTTATGGAACTTGGAGCCTGTGTTACAAATCTTGGTTAAGTGTTAATCATCCAACTATTAGTTGAAGAACGAAAATAACATTCGTAACCAAGGGCGATTTATAACAGGTCAATCAGCTAGCAATCAGTCGGTAAAACTGGACCTCAATTGTTTTAAGACAAATTAATTCCGTGATTCCGTAATCAAGGACCTGGAATCGATTTGTATTTGTGATAATGATGTTTGTTTGCGTAAGCATCCCACCAACAGCTAGGTTGTACGGGGGTACGAATGGGCAGGTGATGATGGAACTATTAAATGATGATGAGTAAAAGAACGTTCACACAATGCAGGACTCGAATCTTTGCCCAACGGTGACTTCAGTTCCTAAAGCGATGCCTTAGTTGACTGAGCTACAGACAGCGGCTCAAACTATCATTATGCAAAGCATTGTTTGAATATAGTACGTATTATCCAAAGGCATGATTATATCATACATTATCTGTATTCCTACCATTCTGGTATAATATCACCAACCACTGTGAAACTGCCTACGTAACGCTTGCAAGACATCGAGGTAAGCTGTTGGTTTGCACCAAGTATATCACCATAGAATACGTATTAGGAAGGGCAACAGATATCTACGTGGAGTCAATTATAAAGTTTAGATGGTCATACAATCTCGATGACCCATCAGAAAACAACTTATTATTAGATTCAAGTATCGAAAAAAACTCAGCCTTCTGATTGGCTACTAGAATTGATATTTGAGCCAATTTAGTCGAGATATTTTGAAGTACTTCCATCGTTTTTTTCAGCCAAGTTGAAAAATAATTTTGAAATAATTCTGCATCAGAAGTCACATACAAGTTGAACTCGATTGAAGAACATTCTTGAATAGAAATCGTACCAAGAACAACGTCATATTGTCATTGCCGAAAATACAGCACTCGAAAGGAATATTTTGCTATTTTGACTTGATTTTTGTGAAAAAATATACTATTTTTTCCTACTGAAGTGAGGGTAATTAATAAATGAGGATGAATACCTATTTATTTTGGCCTAATTCTATTCACAATATCTTCATCTATATTAAAACCCATTTTTTGATCGAATGTAATTACTTTTTGTATATTTTTACTGTCTGTTGAATAATGAAAACAAATGCAATTTGAAAGCTGAATGTTGAATATTGGGGAAATATAATGTATACACATAGCTTGAATTGATATCAGGTAGTCCTACTGCATCTTGAAAGCAGTTAGCCTATCATTTGCAACGTACCGACTTCATAATTTTCTCCTTACAATAAAGTTATGATAGATATACTTCAAACCGAGACGCGTGGCCGAGTGGTAACACACTGAACCGTCATTCAGGAGACCGGGGTTCGATTCCCGCCATGGTTGACCATCCTGACGGGTTTTTCGTAGTTTCCCTCTGTCGTTCAGGATAATACTGGGATGGTTCCTTAACAACAGGCCACGACCGACTCCTGCCCACCATCCAAAAACACCTAATAAAATAACCTTTCATCTCATCATCTCATTCATCATCCACCGACGCCAATAGATCGTGGCCATCAGTTTAGTGCGTCATTAAAAACCCAATATATATAAAAAAAGATATACTTCAAGAATAATAAGAATATGAATGACAGTAGGGCCACTACGTAAAGAAGTGAGCATTGGTTTTACATATTTCTATACAACTGTAATGCTTTTTTTGTTTTTGTTCTTCGATATTGGATTATTAATCTACCCATACTGTGCACACATGTATGAAATGTACAATGCACAACCTAATAGAATATAAAACTATTTGTTTGGGGCTTGTTCTGAGAAGATTTTCTTGTTGGAATATGTATTTTTTGACCTTAATGTTGCGTACCGACTCCACCAATAGCTATGAACACGGCTACAAATGGCTACGAATGAGCGGGCGATAATGAAATGATGTTGGGTGAAATAACGTTTACAAAAACCCATGCTTTATGCAGGACTCGAACCCACGCCTAACCTGACATCAGTTCCTAACGCTGTAGCGATAGTTGACTTGAGTCATGAGGGCGGCTTTGTTATAATAATAATGACTGGCATTTATGTATTTTTATTGGGTTCAACAGAGCACTGTGATAATAACCAAGATCTATTGGCGTCAGATAAGATTAGTGAGAATATCAGATGAAAGTTTCTCAGGTAATGAGCTTGATAGTGGGAAGGATGAAGCCGTGGCCTGTATTGTATGAACCATCTCGGGTTTTGCTTAACCCTGTGAAAACCCCTGTGAAGATGGACGGAGGCTGCGATGGAACCAAGGTCCGATCTTCCAGGTCACACGGAGCAAGTTTCTACAAAACATAAATACTTTCTACAAAACGTCACTGGAGCGAGCAGCGATTGGTAGATTCAGTAGAGTAGCAACTCTTGAAATAGACCAAGATTCATCATAAGTTTTGTTCTGATATGTCATTTTTTCCTAATGTAGGCCTACTAACCTACTTGGAAAAAAAAATGAAAGACTAAAATTTTCCAATTTTTCTAGATTAATAGGTACCGTACTTTTTCATTTTTTTCTGTAATGTAAATTTTTTCCATCTTTCTCATCTACTGAAAAAAAAGGGATTGATTGATTATTGTTTGCTCAACAACCCAACAACAGCTGGGGTTATAAAGGGGTTCGAATGAGCAGGTCAAAAAACGGGAAATACGTGTTCTTTTCCAATAATTCTGGATTTCAATCTTGAGTCGAGAGATCACTTACAACAGTCACAACATAAACCCTAACGTCTTCGCCTACCTGAGTCTTGCCGACGACGTTGCTAACTCCGGCCGGCGTGCCGAAGCGGAACCGTCGCTTGAGCACGGTCTCTCGGATGCTGGGCAGGACCAGAATCACCAGGCTGTACGAGATGGCCAGCGCAGACAGCACCGACAGCATGATGAACCAGAACCAGAGGAAGATGAAGATCTTCTCGTTGAGGATGTTGAGCGCAAGGATGCACACAGCGTCGTGTTTCTGGATCGTACCTGACGAAGAGGAACGCAAACAATAATGTAGTGATACTAACCATTTCATTTTAATATAAAGGTGCTCCAAATTGCATCTTGAAAGTGAAACATTTCCGGGGTCAGTTCCCGAGGTCAAGGTCCCGATCGCCTGTAGTGCAACTATCACTTTTATATCAAACCACATAAAACAACAATATCCAACAATGCTAATACATGGCTCAGTAGAATGTTAGCAATTGCATTTGTTTTTTATGAAAATTATAGATTTCGTAAGTTCAACAATGCCTTCAATACCGTAGCCACCCTTATCTACATCTAGTTCACAAGGGTATCCGCTAAATCGTGACAGACAATCGAGACCTTTGGCTCTGAACTGAATGCAAGAAACCACAAATACCTTTCATGTTATTAGTATGGGAGTTGGAGCACCTTCTTTATATTATGATAAAATAGGTTGGTATCACTACATCGAGCGCTAAGAATAATCATGAACGTTCTGTAACGACTGCAACCGGTAGCTAGGTTATTTGAGGGTGTGGAGGGACGGGTGACGGGCGAACGATGCTCAACCCGCCATGGGCCCTCATTCGGTAACGTCACAGATAATCATTTATCTGCGGTAACGTTATAACGAAATAGTAGCAACCCATTTTCGTTTGTCCCAACAATTTCCTATACTCTCGCAAGGTGTATCAAAAAGGCGCCGACATTTTCGTCACACTTTCATGTCGTTTGCTTTTATAGAATGAGGGCACTTATCCTGACTTTGGTTTCGAATGTAATATCTTGGCTGACCAAGTTAGATGAGCACCTATTCATATACGTAACCACTTTGGATCACTCACGAGTACTTGAAAGACTAGAGCTATTTTGACCACAAATTCTATTTTATCTATTTATTCATGTTGGGTGCAACAAACACTGTACTGACGACTAAGATCTATTGGCGTTGGTGAATGATGAAAGAAACGACAGGTAGATGAAGTGAAAGGTTATTTTATTAGGTGTTTTTGGATCGTGGGAAGGAGTCGGTCGTGGCCTGTAGTTAAAGAAATATGCTATAGTATGAACCTGAATGACAGAGGAAAACCACAAAAAAAATCGTCAGGATCGTTGACCATGGCGGGAATCGAAGCCCGGTCTCCTGAATGACTGTTCACTGTATCAGTGGGATTGATATCAAAAATCCCCTTGAATCTGTTAGCTTTTAATTGATGCCATCAGATAACAAATCGAGTCATTTTGCACAAATAGTTGCAAAAGTATTAGAATTTCCTCTTATTCTTCAGTTTAACATTCAATACCGGTACTTCCGAAGAATAGAGTAACCGGAACAAACTCTTCATGAAACTTTCCTAACTCTAGACATGTTTTAATTTTTCTGATGATTCCTTTTTGACATTTCGTGATTAAAGGAATTGAACTAAATTCGGAATATTTCACGAGTTTTCATGTTTTGTTTGCTACATTTTCAAAGAAACATGTTCGAGAAAGCAATCAAAATTACATATAGGCCTATTTCAACACTTTTCATTTTGAAGTTTGATCACGTTCTACAGGCTGTTTGAATTTGGTGGAATATTTCTATTGTACCGGTACAAGCTTTGTGGACATACAACTAAATTTCAGCAACGCTACACTAGACAAGTTTATACGTGTTTTGTAACTTCAACCCAAGGTTGCCATTAGATTTCGATATTTCCTTTAGATTCGATATTGATTATCGATCGCCTAACGACACTGCCAACAGCCAGGTTATTTCTGATACCAATAAGCGGGTGTCAAACCCTTACACGGGACTCGAACCCAAGCCGGACTTCACTCCAGTTTCCCTAACGCACATATGACACTAGTTCGATTACTGGTAAAATAAACTTACCCGAAGCTCCGAACTTGCGGAAGGTGCACTTGGTGACGCGTGGGAAGATGGCCACCATCGGGTCGGAACGGTTCTCCTGGTTCATCTCGGAGAACTTGAGCACCTCGCTGCCGTACGTAAGGAAAGCCCCTCCGAGGAACAGATCCAGGAAGAAGATGTTGCCAATCTGAAGGAACAAACAAGCTAGGGTTAATGACTGAGCTAAACTATTATTTCAGATTTCTAATGAACTCTCTGAATGTGTGTAAATTATTTGTATAATTCCTTAATCTACATATTCAATTTCATTTCAACTTATTGACATTGAAATTACAACCATCAAATATATTCCTTCGTCATGATTATTGCTTGCTTAACAACCCCATCAACAGCTAACTCTTTTGGGGTATAAATGTGTAGCTGATAATGAATCTATGAAGTGATAAGTGAAAGGATTCAGGGTTACCATGGAAAACCTCTGTCAGGATGGTCGACCATGGCTGAAATCAAACCCCGGTCTCCTGAATCACAAGCCACTCACTAGCGTTAGTACATTACAACTCTTTTCCTAATGAATTCTTGACGACGCTCTATAATGATGACTACGATCTATTGGCAACGGCAAATGATGAATGAGATGATGCAATGATGAGATGATTATTATTTCATCAGGTGATTTTGGATAGTGGAGAGGAGTTTCGTGGCCCTGTTGTTAAACAGCAATGGAGGGGAGTGTGTTTGTACGTACCCTCGAGAGTGACTGGAACCTAGGATTATAGCTATCTACAATGGATACGCAATTTCGACGTGTCCCATGTTATTCGGATTTAAAGAACAGCTGACGACCATCTCCAGTGCTAAGAAACCTTGACGTTGGCAGCTAGTAGCGACAATATAGAATACTAATGCAAAATCAAGATGGACGTCAAATTGAGCAATCATTTGCGGGGCATAAATAGTTTCGGTTGTGCATGATGGTTAAGGTTCAAATCTCATCGTTTTATTTGGATTACTGTTATCTACTAGTTTAATTTGATCACCATATGTTATATTGTTTTTTCATTTATATAAGAGAGATGTTCTACAAAGAAGAAGTATAAATGCTGTGTAGGCCTAGCGATGTTCGATTTTGACGCCACTTAGACCGCCTATATAAGCTAGCTGATGGTCTGAGTCGTCGATCTTGGTGGCTAATGCAGGTATCGTAGATCAAGAACAACCTCGCTCTCAGTTGCGTATCATCGTAGATAGCTGTAAACCTAGCTAGAGCTCGAGCCCGCCTCGAATTTGGTTCCCGAAGCCGAATGAGCCACAAAGGGGGAGTGGGGGGGGGGGCTTGTACGTACTCTTGAGGCAACTAGAACCTAAGCGAACCAAAGTTGAATGAGCCACAAAGGGGGAGGGGGGGGGGGCTCGTACGTACTCTTGAAGCAACTAGAACCTAAGCGACTTTGATTCTCAAAGTCGAATGAGCCACAGGGGGGGGGGGGGGGGGGGGGGGGGGAGAGGAGGCTCGTACCTACCCTTGAGGCGACTAGATAGGACCTAAGCGACTTTGGTTCCCGAAGCCGAATGAGCCACAAGGGGGGAGGGGGAGGGGGCTCGTACGTACCACGTTGACGAAGTTGAGTATCTCGCAGATGAAGTAGCCGGCCGCGTACGAGTTGTGCAAGTGCAGCGTGTCCATGATGTACTGGACCAGCCTCGTCTGCCTGTCTCGTCGCTCGTCCTTGTTACCGACCATCGCCCCTCGGATCCCGTCGCTGATCATCCGGATCTTGCCCTCTTCCCAGTTCTTCCAGATCCAGTGCGGCACGTAGAACAGGATACCCTGGACACACGACATTTCAACAGTTAGAATGGAATGAACGTACTTGTTGTTTAAGGAGTTATTTATTCATTTATTTCATTTATTCAATTTCATCCAAAGATGACGTTACATTCTCAGCATTTTACGAGGAAATAATTATTTATAATTTTACGTATATGGATAGTCTAAAAATACATTCGTCACATAGTCACAACATATATATAAAAAATCAAAGATACATTGAAATATATCAAATTAATTAAAATATGTCAATAAAAGAGTCGATTTAACATTTGTGTCTACATGCGATTACGTGAGAAACTTCCTAAATTGAGGCTAAGGCACGACTCTGAGTTGAATCCATCATAATGATGCAATCGTTTTTATATCATCAAGTTTGTTTGTAGTAGGCCTACAGTTGAACAAAAGTGAAAGTCTTTTTCCTACCTTGCTAAGCTGGTCACTTTAAGTGATATTGCAGAGGTTTCAATAGGTATCGGATGAATGTGAAACGTACTTCAACTTTTGTTTCAAAGCTGTACGTGTATAGGCTTATTCGTTTCAAAATAATATTAAATTGACTGTGAAACATATTAGGCCCACAATAATTACAAGGGTGGGCCTGGTCTTATTGCAAACTGTGATTCATCATTTATCTATCTTATCAACTTTCAACTCATAATTTATTTGTCGCTATCAGTATTTCGTGTTTATGATTTTCCTTCAACATCATCAAATATTGACTTTGATAGCAATCGAACAGTTAACCCATAGTGATTGATATTAAAGAGAAATTGTCAAGGTACGCTGATCATAATTTCATTCAATTCATAATAGGCCTATTGGTTGCAAGATAGGCTAGTTCATTTCTTTATTTTGGTTTATTTAGTTTAGTTTATTTAGTCGATTCAAAGTTGACTTAATGAAATGTCATTCATCCATAACTTTCATTCATTCATTCATTCATTCATATTATTTGAGACATGTCTCAATTCCAAAATAATAGAAACAAAGATCTTTTCAACACCACCAAGAAAGTTGAACTATTCAACATATTTCATATATATATATATATATATATATATATATATATATATATATATATATATATATATATATACATATATAATTTTCACAGGTAGCCTACACAGCTAACACTACGTTTACATTTGAACATCACACTTATAAATCACATTTAAATGATTTAATCAATATAGTTCTAAATCTTACTACTGTTTAGTTACGATCGTTGATTGTGTGCTTTCGAAAGGTTTGATTTGTGTTCCGAGAGCATAGAGCCGGCTAACTAGCATGATAACTAACAGTGATTACAAGTAAATCCGCTAACTAAAAGCTTTTAAGCCACTAACAATCAGTTCGAAAAATTAGACCCGTAAGTAGAAGTATTGATTTAGACTTTTGTATTTGTTGAATTACCACTTTTGATATGATTCATAGGAGATGCGAACTGCATCTGTCGAGTCGAGGCATTGATAAACAAAACGCTCGGTGACTCACTGAGCCTCTCGTAGGGAGAGAGTTGTGGATCGGAAGATCTTGAAAATCTCTAAAACGTGCTCACTTCATTTTATTTACTACCGTAGGCCCACATGTCTCCTTATTTTCACGAGTACTATTATTTTTGTTTCTAAATAATGTGACGTCACAGTATAGAACCAGTAGAAACCAGAACCTCATATACCTACTCAACAGAATGACTTGAGCAAATGTCAAATAAGTTTCGACTATCCAAGAACTTTGCGACAACAATAACGTAAGCCAACATGTTCACGCAATGGACAGTCTTATTGAAACGACAGCCAATTTCTGACTACTTAAGAATTGTTTACATCCACAGACGCATGCAGTTGCGAGGGGCAACAACAAATGTGCGCGCTACTACGTGTGTTTCGATGAACAAACACCAGGAAGCAACTTGATATGCGCCGACATATTTTTACTGCAAGCATGGCTACCAAAGTGACGCACACAACTGAAGTGTAGCATAGCCACGATGTAGTGATACCAACATACTTCATCATAATAGAAAGAAGGTGAACCGACTCCCATACTGATATTTGTAGTTTCTTGCGGTCAGTCCAGAGCCAAAGGTCCCGATTGCCTGTCATGATTTAGCGGATTCCCTTGTGAACTAGATGTAGATAAGAGTGGCTACGGTAACTGTTGAACTCATAAAATCTATGATTTTCGTAAAAAACAAATGCAACTACTAACGTTGTAATTCTACCGAGCCGTGTATAGCATTGTTTAGCATTGTTGTTTTATATAGTTCGATATAGAAGCGTTGGTTGCGTTACAGGCAATCGACCTTAACTCGGGAACTGACCCCGGAAATATTTAATTTTCAAGACGCGAGTTGGAGCACCTTCTTTATATTATGATGAAATAGTTTGTATCACTACGTCATTGCATAGCTAAGCCAATTAGGTGAGGCCATATTGATTCCCCGTCATTTCTGATTGAACCGCGTCTGACGTAAAGTTACCTGGAAGAACAGCATGAAGGGCACCCACTGGTAGTACTGGTGGTATCGCGTTTCGTTCTGGTCGTCGACGTAGTTGCCGAGCCCCGGGTGGGCGACGTGCGTGCCGACGGGCTTGCCCTGCTGGTGCGGCAGCGTGAACGTCGACGTGATCCAGCAGAACGTGTTGATCACGTGGCCCGGGATGGCGCCGTCGTTGATACAGCTGATCGGGTCGCCTGGACGACGAGAACGAAGCGTTAGATGTGATAGTTTTTACGATGCAGAGGATGTTTACGTTTTTTGTATCCACTTTAAACATTCTTCACTTTTATTTTTGTCCGATAGAGGATTTACAAGATTATCATTGGAATAACAATACGGTAATGAAATCTAAAAAGAATTGAATCGAAAATCAATGAAATAAATTGGGAATTGAAAAGACTTTTAAAATGTCCAAATATATTTTGGATGCTATTTTTTATAAATATTTATTTAAATATTCTATAATAATTGAAAAAGCACACACACATGTATGGTGATACTGAAGTGTACGGTAATTCGGTGAGTTATATGGACAGTCGTTTAGTTAAAAGATTACACAATTCATAAAATTATATACGCCTATATTGTAGATGTAGTGAAATCTCCCAATAGAATAAAATGAAAACTAATGGATGAAATTGAGAAAATCTTCTTCACTATGTTTTTCTATGTTCACGTACCAGTGTAGTTGAATAAAAAGTACATCAAGCCCAAGATAATTTCTTGCTTTTTGATCGTTACTAAATAATATGTTGAAATGATGATGGAGAAATTTGTTAAACGGCAAGACAAAAATCTTACAAATACCGTACTATACACTAGAAGAAAACCATTTTTTTTCATTTTTCATATATAGGCCCTACCTTTTTTAATTAAATTTTAAATTTTTAAAATTTTTCAAATTTGCCGCCTCCTGAAAATTGGCCAACCTAGGCCGTACTCGTGCAACGTACCGATGAGACTGTTGGCCGTGCATAGCACGCAGCAGAGGAAGAGGATGGCGGAGGTGACGCGGTAGTGAGCGCGGAACACCATGTTGTCGATCACAGCCTTGTCGATCAGGTAGCGCACCTTGACGAAACCGGCAATGCCGGACACCATCCCTAGCACGGCCATCTTTATTCACGAGAAGGCTACCAGCGCCTGGAAAATAGAGAGAGAGCGTTGATTATTGTTTTTGTTTGCTCAACGATCCCATC
Source organism: Brachyptera risi (assembly GCA_964007535.1). NCBI lineage: Eukaryota > Metazoa > Arthropoda > Insecta > Plecoptera > Taeniopterygidae > Brachyptera > Brachyptera risi. Next base: position 13,966,695 of record OZ023338.1, on the reverse strand, counting down.
TACAGAGAAGATGGAGAGCATATACTGAAATTGATAGAGAACGTTGATTATTGTTTTCGTTTGTTCAACGACCCCATCTACAGCTGTGAGCTTCGAAAGCGTATACCGAAATAAATGGAGAACGTTGATTATTGTTTTCGTTTGCTCAACGACTCCATCTGCGGTGGGGCGCTTCAAGAGCCTATACCGAAATAGACGGAGAACGTTGATTATTGTTTCTATTTGCTCAACGATCCCATCCACAGAGAAAATGGAGAGCATATACCAAAATTGATAGAGAACGTTGATTATTGTTTTCGTTTGCTCAACGACCCCACTTACAGGGGGTGCCTGGAGAGCCTGTACCGAAATAAACGGTGAAAACAGACGGAAAACGTTGATTATTGTTTATGTATGCTCAACGACTCCATCTAGGCCTACAGTGGGGCGCCCGGAGAGAGTATACTGAAATAAAGCAAAGTGAAACCGGCACAGTAGCTGAGTGGTTAGCTCACTTGCTTCGTGATCCGAGATGTGAAGGGACATATCGGACCCGGTTCGATCCCCGCCACCGTCCATCTTTACAGGAGTTTTTCGTGGTTTCCCTCTGTAGTCTAGGCTAATGCCGGGATGGTTCCTACAATATAGGCCACGACCGCTTCCTTCCCACTATCCTTCCCACTACCCATAAAAAAACCTTCATATCATCATCCCATCATGTCATTAATCATTCATCCGACGCCAATAGATCTTAGTAATCATTACAGTGCGTCGTTAAAACCCAATAAAAAAAAAAAGCAAAGTGAACTCGGTTCTGTGACATAGGTTTGGGTTTACAATCTTACCTAAAACCTAAAGACTTTTTACAACCATCCATTCATAAGTACCCCGAAGGCCATGTCACAAGACCAAGTCGACTTTATTCCAGTATACGTTCTCTTCAGCGTCCCCCCCCCCCCCCCCAGCTACAGCTAGGTTATTTGGGGGTACGAATGAGCAGGTGATGATGAAACTGACGTGATAAACTTGTGAAAGAATGTTTACAAAAGCCGATGCCGTACTTGAGACATACGCCCGACCTGACTTCAGTTTCTAAAGCGATGCCTCAGTTGACTGAGCTACACAGGACGACAGGATAGTGGGAAGGAATCAGTCGTGGCCTATACTGTAGGAACTAAACCAACATTAGGTACAGAGAGGAACCACAAACAAACTCTATTATATATATTGGGTTTTAACGACGCACTGTAATGATTACCAAGATCTATTGGCGTCGGATGAATGATTAATGAGATGATGGGATGATAAGATGAAGGTTTTTATGGGTAGTGGGAAGGATAGTGGGAAGGAAGCGGTCGTGGCCTATATTGTGGGAACCATCCCGGCATTAGCCTAGACTACAGAGGGAAACCATGAAAAACCCCTGTAAAGATGGACGGTGGCGGGGATCGAACCGGGTCCGATATGTCCCTTCACCTTCCGGGTCACATGAAGCAAGTGCGCTAACCACTCAGCTACTGTGCCGGTCTATTATATATATAGATCTATACATGAACGATGGTGAGGGATTGAACCGAGACCTGATCCACCCTCGCCTCCCTGTCACATGGAGCAAGCGCATTACCAACTGAGCTACCAGTGCAGATTTCCTAAAAGTTTTAATCATTTTTTTTATTCCTAAAAATTTCATTTCTAGGCAACTACTGCATTACAGGATGTAAACGATCATATTTTTCACAGAAGATAATGAGGGAAGGTAGAATGGGTAAATGAGAGGCCCAGATCTACCATGCATTACATGCCATGTCCAAAGTCAAGGTTGTTAGGGTAGGGGGAGGAGGGAGGGAGGAGGGAGAGGATGCATGTAATTACGGATGCACTGAATAAGGCGTAATAACATATGTAGTACATGGTAGCATGACACTGTATACTCGCTGTAGGGTCTACGATAGGGTCTGTAGGGGATTCCCTGGAGCAATGCCAATCTCATATTATAGCCATGTTGCTGGTGCATCATTCATTTGTTTATTTATTTATTCAATATTGTTTTTATGATGATAATACATTTGTGCATCACATCAATAACACAATTAGTACGCCTACATTGATTATTGAAATTGAAAATCTTGAAGTGGTAGAAATACAACTTAGGCCTACTAATTTTCATTTTTTCATTGTTATTTCAATTTTTGAACCGACTATTTTTGCTTAAAATTTGAAGAAACGAATGTAGTGTAAATGTGGATCCCCCCCCCCCACACACATACACGAATTGTGGATGTCAATTATGGACAGCCCCTCATTGCTGCAACAACATTTATTCATTTATATATTTTATATTGGGTTTTAACGACGCACTAGGTGTTCTGGATGGTGGGAAGGAGTCGGTCGTGGCCTGTTGTTAAACCATCCCAGTATCAACCTGAACGACAGAGGGAAACCACGATTAAAACCCTGTCAGGATGGTCGACCATGGCGGGAATCGAACCCCGGTCTCCCGAATGACGGTTCCACTTGGCCACGCGACTCTTGTTTCTATATATTGTGTGAAGAAATTATGAAAATGGACGGTACCGGTATACAGTTTTAATAGTGCGAAATATCTTTGGACCATGTTCCATATACGCGACTGCCTTTTCCTCCGTATGTACGCACAAATATATAATTCGTTCGCCTAATCCTCCGAATAAGGCTAACTGGACTTGATACCCGGTGATAAATCGGCTCGTGTAACTTGTGAATAATGCGACTATTGTCACGACTAGGTCGGGTCTATTATGGGACTATCGACACGGAACCGAGAGTGACGAAAGGAAAAAGTTGAAAAAAAAACCGTGAAAAACAAAAGACAATCAGTCGGATATAATTTACAGTTAAAACCATTAGTCCACTTTCGTTATCAGGAACTACCAGGCGTCAATGCTCACCAGATATGGGAGACGACCGGCCATTATGACACGTGCTTTTGATAAGAAGCAAAATGCTATTTTGTTCTTATAAATGTATCTATATTGGGTATAATGACGCACTGTACTGATGACTGAGATCTATTGGCGTCGGTGAATGGTATATGAGATGATAGTTTATTTTATTAGTTCATTTTGGATAGATGGAAAGAAGTCGGTCGTGACCTCTGGTCAAGGAACCATCCCAGTTAGAACCTGAACGACAGTGGGTAAATAGTAAATACGATCTCCGTAGGCCTATAAGGATAGGCGACTATTACGGGAATCAAACCTAGGCCTCCTGAATGACGGTTTAGGGTGCTAGCCACTGGTTAAACCACCCGTCTCGGTGAATGAATTGTGTAGACCTACTAGTAATTAATCAAATGAATACTTGATTTTTTTTTCATGTTGATGCCGTCAAATTATAGGCCTAATTTGATGTAAGAAGTCGAAAGAATCTCGAATCGAAACTGCTAATCGTCAATATTAAAGGATAGACACACCAGTGCGAGACGGCAGTCGTCTGGAATCCTTAATTTCGCCTCTAATTGGAACAAAGAGGTCTCAATTAAACCACAACTTCGTGTTATTGCCACCCATTTGTCAATAATGTGTTTAGGTTCGTGTCAATCGTAAATGTGATATTAGATAAGGATAGCGTTTCCGACGGTAACAATCGACCGTCTCGGCTATTAATTAGCATTGCCAGTCGAGTGTTTCGAGTCTGCAAACAGCACCACTTCCTTGACGTTATCACCGCAAAGGTTCCGTTAGAGTTATACAGACACATTTTGTTTATCACATTTGAACAAATCATTATTTCAAATTTTGTTTTGGTTAATATTCATGTTCACCATTTTACCGCATGAAGTATTTTTTTCAGGCATGGTTATCTATATTAAGTTATTTGTAAGGTACTCTTGTTTATTTTGTGCCTGAATTACCAGCGTGCTCCAACTTACAGTTCAAAGTTGTTAACACCATGGTTACCCTTCTTATTTGTTTTCGCTAACTCTCAGTTAAAGGCTAACTGGACTTGGTAATGCCGGGCCTCTGAATGAGATAGGCACATGTATGTCAGCTATGTCGTTATTGTTTTATCAGTTGTGAACGCATTTACCAAGGGTATAGCTTTAACTAGCAGTTAATTGTCAGTTATCCTCATGATTACTCATTCCATTTGTGTTCACCAACTCTCAGATTAGGACTATAATAGGATTTTGTCTTAGTATAGTTGGGTCATGGGGTGGGGGGGTTCGATCCGCCATATTTGATATTTACACGGGACAATTGACTCTATTTGTAACTATTTTTTTTTATTTATATTAGGTTTAACGATGGACTGTATTGTTGACTTCGATCTATTGGCGTCGGTGAATGATATCTGGGATAATGGGATGATGATGAAAGGTTATTAGGTGTTTTTGGATAGCGAGGAGTCGGTCGTGGCCTGTTCCAGCACCATCCCAGCATTGTATTGACCTGAACGACAGAGGGAAACCACGAAAAACCCGTCAGGACTCAGGATGGTCGACTATGGCGGGAATCGAACCCCGGTCTCCTATCTGACTCGTGGCTGAACAAGATTGACCGAGTTTGAAGCTCGGTTTAAAAAAAGAATGTCTTTATTCAATTTTTGAATACAATGTGTATCTGCAGCAAATGAATAGTCATTGTAAACCCGCTCATTAGAATACTTTGGGTTCGATTCTTGGTACAAAACATGGGACTGGGAGCTTTTCCCAGATAAAATACCGAAACAAAACCTACCTCTTCACGATTTAATGAACTAAAAACATGCGAAAAATAACAAATTTCAATTAAAATGTGTGCAGCAAATGTATAGTCACCGTAGACTCGGTTGAGAGAATTCCGGTTCGAATCTCGATATGTAAGACATGGACTTAAATCACTAAATCACAAGTAAACACGGAAAATTGTTAATTTTCAACGAGTAATAATAACGAAAATTAATACGAACTTGTATCAAATGTATAAAATCAAAACGCAATGTATATATATAAATTGGAGGAATTCTCGTTCTGATCCCGACCAATACAACGCTGTTGTCTATACACCAGTGATGACACAAAGACTGTACAAGCATTGTAAATAGTAAATAAAACATCGCAATGGATACAAAAATACAAGAAAGGGTAAAGAAATTATAATAATAGAATTATAGAACAGAAGAAGTAACCTAGAGGTTTGTTATCACTCACCTAATATAAGAATAATCCGCTAAAAACACATGAAATCTGTAGGAAAAAGCGCGAGACAATTGCTTTTGGTGTTTCGCTTTGATGGTGGCTTGTGACTGACTAACTAACTCTTGACGGACTGCCTTCTGTACCTGTGTGTGTGAGAGAGAGAGATATAGTGTAGGTACCATCAGAGCGAGTGAGACAGACTGTAGCGATATGCATGTGAGAGAGCGAGACTGAGTGTAGGCACTGAAGAGCGAGTGAGAAAGAAGTCATGCTCGTTGAAGACTGACTTATACCCCGTGCGAGTGTGTGTGTGTATGTATGCAAGTTAGAGAGAGATGGATAGAGTGAGGGTACCATAAGAGCAAGTGAGAGAGAATTTATTCTTGTTGAAGACTGAACATACCCGTGCTGGTGCGATAGAGAAAGAGAAAGTATTGTAGCCGAATGCATGAGAGAGACAGATGTCGTTCTTGACTGACTTGTACCCCGTGTATGTGTGTATGGGAGTGACAGAGAGAGATAGAGTGATGCTGCCATGAGAGTGAGTGAGAGAGAATGTGTGTCTGTGTGAGAACGGAGAGCAAACTACACAAGGAATGCCGTCCTACAGGTATCTTCGAGTCATCGGACGAACGATACGGACCGATTGGCGGTCTCTTGTATTCAATATCATTTAACGATTAGAGGGTTCGATCTGTCAAACAGGTTTGTTAACTCACTGGGATTTAATAAGACGGACCGATTATCCGTCCGGTTGTATTATATAGTATTGAACGAACAGGTGTGTCGATCTGTCATTATAGAAGAAACAAACGATTGTCTTGGGAGACAATGTGACGATTGGAGGGTTTGCTCGACACGTATGATCGACTAGTGTTGAGGGATAGGGGAGACGGGCGATCGTCGAGTCACGTGGTACAGGGTGAAAGAGAAGGGAAACTGCAAGAGAAGATTGCTGTTGCAAGTTGCAACCTGATCATGTCTGGGCTCAACGGGGCAATATATTAATATTATTAATTACTTAATATCGTTTTACACTGACAATATGAATAAAATATGTAGGCCCTATGATGAGTGAATGCGATATTATTATTTTACTAGACACATACAAAAACCTGAAACGAGTGACCGAGTGGTTAATATACACTGAACCGTCGTTCGGGAGACCGGGGTTCGATTACCGCCATCGTCGACCATTCTGAAAGGAGTTTTTCGTGGTTTTCCTCTGTCGTTCAGGTTGATATTGGGATGGTTCCTTAACAACAGGCCATGACCGACTCCTTCCCACTATCCAAAAATACATAATAAAATAACCTCTCATCTCATAGTCCCATCATCTTACCGGTATATATCATTCACACACGCCAATAGATCGTACTCATCAGTACAGAGCGTCGTTAAAACCAATATAAATAAAATGAAGATTATACAAAAAGGATTGTGAAAGATATTTCATGAGGTGAAACATGATAATAATACAAAAAAGATTGGTAAATTCGGGGATTTTTTTCTGTACATTTTATTTTACGATGTATTTTCTTGAAATTGAATGTTTCCGGTTCTTTTTCAACAGTAGTCGCTCCCGTGACTCATTCAGCCAAGTCACTGCTTTAGAGAATAAATCCATGTTGAGCGTGGTTTGTCCTGCATAAGGAACGAAGTTTTATAAATGTCATTTCACCTTTTATTACTTCGATACATTACCAATTACTTATACGTATAGCCTTATGTAACTTCACACGAGGAAAAATATAGGGCCTATTCAACCTCATTATTGAAATTATTCCCATTCTTTTCGATAAGTTGATTTTTTTTTCGGTAAATTCGGTAATTATTTTCTTATTATAGGTAATAGCCTTAATTGACGACTCGAAATGGGCGTGGTTTAACCAGTGGGCCAGTTGGACCCATATCATTTGTAGTCATTTGAAGATACCCCGATTGGATATTTGAACTTCACAACAGTTCTAACAGCCCTGTTGATTCTGATGATCTGACATTAAATTTTCAAGAATGTATTTGAAATGTTTATATTGTTCAAGTCTGCAAAAATTGTTTTAAATTTGAGAAATTGAATAATTGACTATATACTTATCTAATGCTATTAATATGTCATAAATTCCATTACTATAATACTGTCATCTTGGATATTCCATTTAATTTAATATTTTCAAATTTCAGCCCACACACACAGAATTTTCTCTATGTGGGCTTCTTATCTTTATTAAAAAATTGTTTAAAAAAAAAAGAAAATTGTAAAGTGTGTAAGATGAGAATAAAATGAGTTAAGGAATGAAAAAAAGAAATGAAAAATGATTGGACGGTATGATTTGTGACGTCATGAGGGCGGAGACTGCGAGTCGCCAATTGAGAAACAAGGATTGTGTATCAAGTTTCGATGCAAGAAAAAAAGAAAAGAAAAAAATGTATTCTTTTAATTTATTTTTTGTTAGAAATCCATGTTTGATCTCACTGCGTCTAGCTCGTGGTGACCAAGGATGTAGGATAGGATGCTGCATGTGGACCGCTGGCATGGTAACCAAGGTGATGATGTCTAGTCGGCTGAAGGATGACGTAGCACTGACAAAGAGAAGTGTATACAACGGATAACCTAGTACCTACAACGTTTCGCTAAATAATTGAGTCATAAGTGTCACAGAAAACCAGAGTCGAATGAAAATTGAATGAAAAATCATTCAAATGAGAAACAACTTTCCCGACCCTTTAAGAACATCACAACCATGAAATTAGAATTTAGCGAATAACTGGGAAAACGCTATATATGCGTTGTTGGACGAGCGGATAGTAATAGTACGTCGACTTTTTTGCCAAACTTTTGCCCACATTCGCCAATTGGGTGGCATTCAAGTTAGAAATGGGTAAAAACTGCTTCGAGTGGTACCAATTTAGCACATTTTATGGTTTTTCTTCGAAATGGCTCACCCGATCAAGCTGAAAGTTTTCAGAAATGTGTATCAGAATGTAACTCAACTTCCCGCAAGATTTCATTTTTTTTTTTTAATAAAAATATTCTTTTTTTTCCGACGTGTTATTCTAATGGGTATTTTTGAAATTTCTAAAATTCATAAAAATAAAATTTACCTCCCAATAATGCCACAAAACTATACAGATCCAAGTTAGATGAGGAACCATTATGAAAAAAAGTTTGAAATTGATAGCTGTAGCCGTTTGACCTGCGGAGAACCGACAAAAAAACATGAAAAAAAAAAATGAAAAAAAACATAAAAACGAACACCAATTTTTTTCAGTATGTCAAATTGAATCCTCGCTAAAGCTCGTCTAATTAACCCATGGTCAGAAGCCTTTTTTTATTAAATTTGAAATGAAATACCAAGCGGTGGGTTTCGACCCAGTGCCCTCTGGTATAGCAGCCGTCTTATGCAACGCGCTATAATGTTATGACAGGTATTCACGATAAAATACAGAATACAAACAAAATACAACGTTCCCCACCCATAACTTATGGTCATATTAAAACCTTTTTATAATATTTGAGAAAAAAATAGCTTGGGGTGGGTTTCGTCATTCAACCGTCGTATGCAAAGCGCTATATGACAGGTATCGCTTTAAGGTATCGATAGATAACCACGCCCATCAGCAAAGCGTTAGCCGTGTTGTATACAATGCGCATATATATATATATATATATATATATATATATATATATATATATATATATATATATATATATATATATATATATATACGCACAACACGTGTAGGCCTATACTGTCTAGATAGTGTCTATAGTCTATAGATACTATCATCCTTTTCTGCATCCCTCTGCCTTGGAGAACTTAATACTATTAGGCTGTGGTCTAATCGATCTAGTTGTATCATGGGGTACAACATATATATAGTGTACACCAATAATATGGGTATATTTCATCATATTTAAAATTTATAGTTTTAATTGCGGAAAAAAACATTTTATTTGACCACAGTCCTTCAGTGTACTCTGTGATGTAGGCCTACATGATACGCGGCAGCCGCTGTACATCGGACCATCGGTCTGTCACCCATGCGAACGATGTTGTTGTTGTTGTTGTTGTTGCGCGCAGCTCAACAAAATCAACAAAATCTAGCCGACTTTGGCCCGGTATTACCGAGTACAGTACCGGTAAGTCTTTACCTGAGAGCTGATGAAATCAAAAAGTATGGGTTACCATGGTGATAACAACTTTTAACTGCCTGTTAGGGTTACTCCATCGTTTGTAACTTGGCACTTGGTCAACCGAACGTAACGTAACGCAAACTAACTAACCTAATCAATCAACCACTGAATCTACTAGACAATCATCGAAACAAACATCCTATAAACTAATTGAATCTGAACTAGAACCAATTCGGAACCCTCTGCCGACTGGCCTGCTCGGTAGATACGGTCGGCGAGTAGAGCAGTGAAACATAATGAAGCATGCAACGGCAAACTATTGTCTCAGTTTTCAGTGATTTTCGTGGAAATCCGGTGTTTAATTTACTTCAACATCCGTTCCGTTCATCTTCAGAGCCAACTGCAGACCTATCAACACTTTACACCTCGATCTCTGGAAAAAAGTTTCATGTTTTCTGTCATTCGCGCCCTTCTCTCTCTCTCTCTCTCTCTCTCTCTCTCTCTCTGTCTCTCTCTCTGTCTCTCTCTCTCTCTCTCCCCCTTTCTTTCTCTCTCACTCTCGCTCTATTCCTCTCTCTTTCCCCCTCTCTATAAATCTCTCTCTTTCGCTCATCACCTCCCACTCTATTTCCTCGTCTCTCCTTTATGATTCCATCCTCTACCCTATAATACCCTCTTCGAACCTCGATTATCCACTCTTTATTTCTCACTCTTTCAACTATAGTAATAACAACCTCTTCTTCCAGGTCTTTCCTCCGTAGCTCAGTGAGCTAAAGCATCACTTCAAAATGTATGATGTGAATGTATATAAAGATTCATAATAATGATAGACGTTCCCATGGCTTAGTCAGCTAACACACATCTGTGTTGGAAAGTGAAGTCACCGGTGGGCGTGGGTTCGAAACCCGCATAATGCATTATGGTTAATTGTAAATCACCTTTCACTTATCACATCAGGGTTTCATAATCACCTGCTCATTCGTACCCCCATATAACCTAGCTGTTTAACTGTTGGAATAGGGTCGTAAGCAGCATTAAAATGAAAAGAAATAAACAATTCATTTGCACATCTTTACAGTGTGAACATTGCCCAAGAGACTTTGTTCAAAGTGGAACATATCAACATTCGTATGTTTTGTTCACTCTAAATACCAATGCTGGTAATGTCCGGATATATCACAGAAACGGTTTTTACTTATGTTTTCTGGACTTTTGGAAACTGAAATACTTTTATCTGCGGCGGAATATTATAATCACAGACAGCACAGTCCTGGTGTTGAAGTTGATTGGTTTTGAATAATTAAAATGGGGTGGTAAGATCGCCCTTGTGGTGCCACGTCCAAACGATCCTACCTTCCATCCATAGCCTTAATTGGGGAACAAATGATTTTATATCAAGTTTCGATGTCATTAAAAAAATGAAAAAAAAAATAGAAAAAAAAATATATATATATATATATATATATATATATATATATATATATATATATATATATATATATATATATATATATATATATAAGTGCACATATTTTCCGCAAGTTTACATAATACATAGTAGCTCAGTGAATTTTAGTATCATTATGTTGGTAAGCGGAGTATTGTTGCTGCCTTTAGGGTGTTTTTCTTGTAAAACAAGAACAACTTATAAACTGCGTGCTGGTCAGTGCATCTCATCTCTTGTAGGCTATCATTAAAATATCTTGTAGCAAAGTGGCACATTTTGTTGTTATTCGCGTTTAGCTTCCTTGTTTACTATAAAACTACGTCATACACACTTTGATTCGACATGCTTCATAATAAATATACGTAACATTTTTTTTTAAATGTTTAATTTTCGATTATACTTCCTTTAGATGATGTGAAACCTGGGATGGCAGGAATTGGAAATACGGAGAAAGGAGGATCGTTTATGTAATTTCTTCAGGGTAATGGAGGGAGAGGGGTGATGGGGGGAGCTAATTGATTGAAAGGAGAGTCGGGGTATGTAGGTATGCGAAGTCATGATAGAGCGGTAGTTGTAAGGGGGTCTAGATCAGATGTCGGTAAATTTTCTTTCTTGAATAGGACAGGTAGGGACTGGAATGGGCTTAGTAAAAGGTTTTTTCAAAGGGGATGAAATAGGGTTAAAGTTATTCCTTCAGAGGGTTAGGGAGGTAGTTGGATAGGGGTAGTTGGGGAATTTGCCACCGTGCATTTATGTGCAATTGCATGAGTTTAAGTAATAATAAAAAAAATAGATATATCACTCATCTTATAGAACGCGTATGCTGCGTTTGCATGCCCATAGTATTAAAATAAAACAGAACAATAACGACGTTGGCATTTCTTGAACCGAAGTACCAGTGTGGTAAGATTAGATGTCAACGTCACTGTTTTAAAGGACATCACAACCCTAAAACTAGATCTTAACGAATAATGACGATATTCATTTCCCTAATTTTAGAGAAAACTAGAAATCATCATCTCAATTTTAGAAATTAATTGATTTTTAGTTTTAAGAGTTCACGGAAGTCGATTTAGCGAAATACCAGTTTTTTATGATTACTTTTGAACGGTATGAGATATCAAAATTCCAATAATACGTGAGAAACAGATGATTATGAAAGCTTCAAGATGATATAAGTTGTAACTATTCAACTGATATCGCCCAATTATCAAGCGTATTCAGCTTTTAAAAAAACATATTTTTAAGCTATATACGCTTGACAGTTATGCGACATGACTTGAATAGTTATAACGTATATCATCTTGCTATTATAATTATCTGTGTTTCTCGCGTATTAGAATTTAGATATCTCATACCGTTCAAAAATTATCACCAAAAAACTGAAATCTCGCTGAATCGACCATCATGTTGAGGTTTTTTCTTCGTTTCCAAATAATATCACTATACCGGTATCAAAAAAAATATATATACAATAGCCTTCCCCAACATATTACAATCATCTCAATCACATTCATCAATGGATATCTGTCATTATTATAGAGATGCGTTGCGTCGTTGGGTTCACCTCAATAATTCCTCGTACTGCATCATGTTGGTTACATGTTAGTAGGGTTTAACGACTTGTCAACGACGCCGTTAATCAAGTGATTATTTGATAAGAGTTCATATCGTCAACCGTATAATGTGTTCACCGACGTCAGATCTCATTGATAGGCTACTGTAGTGACCTACTTTACCGACCGTTATAAGTGTCTTGACTTGCTATCGTATTCAAATGAGTTCGTTTCAAAAACTTGTTTTCGAGCCAATTATATACCAACTTGAGAAACATTCATTTGGATGAGCGATAGCGAAGACTTCCATTCTACTATTATGGCACCGGCATATGTAGCGTGGTGGTTAACGCACTCGCTTCATGTGACCCGGGAGGTAGTAGGCATGTCGGAGCCGGTTCGATCCACGCTACCGTCCCATCTTTACAGGGTTTTTTCGTGGTTTCCCTCTGTAGTCTAGGCCAGGGGGTTAACAACTCCTGACATCTGGTGTACACTTGTCATGAAATCTTCCTGAAATCCATTGAAATCTTCTTGAAATCCATTGAAATCTTCTTGAAATACTTTGAAATCTTCTTCAAATCCCGTGAAATCTCACGTGAAATCCCTTGACATCAGAAATCAGGTGTGCACCAAATTTATTAGTTGTATACCCCTCGGTCTAGGCTAATGCCGGGATGGTTCCCACAATATAGGCCATGACCGCTTCCTTCCCACTATCCTTCCCATTACTCATAAATACCTTCATCTCATCATACAATTAATCATTCATCCGACGCCAATAGATCCAGTAATCATTACAGTGCGTCGTTAAAACCCAATATAAATAGTCTTACGGAGTTGTGTGTGTCTTTGTTTGCATGTTTGTTTGTATTTGTGAGCACTGCACAGGTCGCACGGTTGGACTAATCAGTTACCTTTTTCTGGACACGCGATGTTATATTCAATTTAAGTCCAAGTCGATTCAGAGAAATATCACTTTTGGGTCAAATCGGTCAGACTAATTTTGAGAAACACCACCACAAAGTTTGTAAAAAAACATGATACGCGTGGCCGAGTGGTAAGACACTGAACCGTCATTCGGGAGACCGGGGTTCGATTCCCGCCATGGTCGACCGTCCTGACAGGGTTTTGTCGTGGTTTCCCTCTGTCGTTCAGGTTGATACTGGGATGGTTCCTTAACAATATGCCACGACCGACTCCTTCCCACTATCCAAAACACCTAATGAAATAACCTTACTTCTCATCATCCCATCATCTCATTCATCATCCACCGACGCCAATAGATCGTAGCCATCAGTATAGTGCGTCGTTAAAACCCAATATAGACATGATAAAATTCGACCGAGAAGGGAAATAAGAAAAATAAAATCTCTTCAAAAGATTAAATCGGATTTATTGGCGTCGGATATATGTTCAATTAGATGATGGGATGATGAGATGATGAGATGATTAGATGATTAGATGAAGGATTCTCAGGTAATGATGAAGATGGTAGGAAAGCGGTCGTGACCTTTATTGTAGAAATGTTTGTTTGTAAACTTAATTTCACTTTTCATCGTTTCATCATTTCATTATAATTCGCTAATTCGTACCCCCATCCGAGCACTTTTATAAGCGCATAAGTATACAGTGTCACAAATATTCAACTTTTCTGTACCATCCGGCAACTAGACATTTTCCCCACTGTATACAATAAGTATACGTTTGTATCTGTGCTAAACTTCGCCCAATGGATTTGTACATAATACAATGAGGCTGAAAAAATAGCATAACAAGATTAATGAAATGCTTCAACGCTTGAGTGCAACTTTTACTGCAGTTTCATGCAACAATTCTCTCTTTCACCTTCTATCTCTCTCTCTCTCTTATCTAACTCTCTCACTCTGTCACTCTCTCTGTATCTAGCGTCTCTATTTCTCTCTCTCTCCCTCTCTCTCTCTCTCTCTCTCTCTCTCTCTCTCTCTCTCTCTCTCTCTTCTCTCTCTCTCTCTCTCTCTCTCTCTCTCTCTCTCTCTCTCTCTCTCTCTCTGCAATACTACTCGTGTGTACTCATTTACAACATGTAGATATCTACCTTGCAATTAACTGAATGCATTGTCGACCAATCAGAGGGCAGGACAGATATTGTTTCATTGGTCGAAATCATTGATGACGTCATTAACTACAAATAGAATAAGTCCAACTGTCTTCACTCAGAGATATATTGCATTTTATCACTACAGTCACTCAGAGAAATACTCGCAATAATATAAAGGTTAAACAAAGATAAAAAATCAAATAGTTCGTACACTTGGGACTCATTCCCGCATGCAGCTTCGTCCTATACAAGAAAGGTGAAGGTTCCGAGCGACCGTTTCCCTCATCCTACACCACTAGCGCACGGTTGGTTCGAGCCTTCATCTTTCATGGATCCAAATACAGAATGATAGATGTACCGAGACGCGTGACCGAGTGGTAACACACTAAACCGTCATTCCGGAGACCGGGGTTCGATTCCCGCCATGGTCGACCATTCTGACAGGGGTTTTTCGTGGTTTCACACTGTCGTTCAAGTTGATACTGGGATGGTTCCTCAACAACAGGCCACGACCGCTTTTTCCCACCATCCAAAACACCTAATAAAATAACCTTTCATCATCCCATCGTCTCATTCATCATCCACCGACGCCAATAGATCGTAGCCACCAGTGCAGTGCGTCGTTAACCCCCCCCCCCCCCCCAAAAAGATAGATGGGTTATATATCAAGATGCATTGAGGGTTGCGTTGGTTTGCCGCTTCTTCAAACCGGCAAACCAACGCAACCCTCAATGCATCTTTGCATCTTTGAATCATTTTCTATCCCTGGAATTATTGAGATTCATTGTTTGTTAGGTGAGTTAACTTATCAATAATTATTATTTGGGGTAAACTGTAAGATCGCCCTTGTGATGCCCCGTCCAAACGATTCTATCTTCCATTCATAGCCTTAATTGGGGAACAACGATATTGTATCAAGTTTCGATCTTATTAAGAAAAAACAAAGAAAAAAAATTGCATGAAGATTTAAATGTTGAAATATTCATCAAGTTGTGCTGCTAAAGACATCACACGTGCACGTCAACTCGGACCTCTTTGTCTGTCACACGGCTAATCATATGGATAAAAGAGTGAGATGACAGATTGTTACAGCTCTATCTACTCTGAAATCGTTCAACCGATACTGATATATTGTCCACACGTCCTATCCTCAGTGGCTGGATCGAAACACCCGATTGGCAATGCTCATTAGATGGGAGAGACGGTCGATCGGAATCAGCAACTCGAACTTGATGTAAATTAGTATACGTGATTCAAGAAACTCTTTTTTGTACGCTTTGTTTTCGTCCGGACCTGACTATGTTATAAAATTCATGCTGGATTTTTTTCCTTTTGTAGGAACCTGAATTACCTAAATCAATCTAATCTATCACTTGACCAACCCATTGCCATAGGATCTCTCTTTCTCACATACACACATGTGTACGACAGAGAGAGAGAAAGAGAGACAGAGAGAGAGAGAGAGAGACAGAGAGAGAGAGAGAGAGAGAGAGAGAGAGAGAGAAAGAAAGAGAGAGAGAGAGGAGAGAAAAGATGCGAGCTGAACGTATATAGAGGTTGCTTGCTTGTTCGCTCGTTCAACTCTCTTGACGGGAATCAATCCAATTCAATTGGCAGGGACTATTTCGCCATTTAGGCCCAGTATAACCAAGTCTAGTTAGCCTTTATCTGACAGTTCAAACTTGTCATCACCATGGTTACCTGTGGTATTTGTTTTCACCAACTCTCAGATGAATACTACCTGGACTTGGTAATACTGGGTCTTAGTCCTGGAGACAATTGCAGCTCATTCGGGCACATGGTAGTTCAGTTGGTGAAGGAACCATCCCAGTATTAATTCAAACTACAGAAAGGTCACCCAAACTTCATTGTTCATTTGCAAATTAGTTGCATTTACTTATATAGACTAAGAGCCAGATACTGAATCAGAACTGCGATTAATATGACTAACCACCGGTTAATTCCGTCGTCACTTAACTCGAGTTGTTCTCAGAAGGACAACCTGTATAGACAAACGGAGTTGATATCAGAAGATCGAATGTGCAGACATTTTTAACTTCTGAGTCTTCTGGTATTAGTAGGCCCACTCGACGATCGAAGTAGCTTAGAAATATATTGCATGACGCACTGAAATGATGACTGATATGACTAAGATCTATTGGCGTCGGATGAGATGATGGGATGATGAGATGAAGGTATTATGGGTATGTAAAGGATAGTGGGAAGGAAGCGGTCGTGGCCTATATTGTGGGAACCACCCCGGCATTAGCCTAGACTACAGAGGGAAACCACGAAAAAACCCTGTAAAGATGGACGGTGCGGGGATCGAACCGCGTCCGATATATCTCTTCACCTCCCGGATCACATGAAGCAAGTGCGTTAACCATCTCAGCTACATGTGCCGGTATGATACATTTTCACGTGACCGGGAGAGGATGGTAGATAGGACCTCGGTTCGATCCACCGCCCATCTTTGAAGAGGTTTTTCGTGAGCTTATGGG
>OZ023338.1:13854839-13947339 GCA_964007535.1 Brachyptera risi | reverse complement strand
GGCATTGTTGAACTTACAAAATCTATAATTTTCGTAAAAAATCACATGCAACTGCCAACATTATAATTCTACTGGGCCGTGTATATATATATAGCATTGTTGAGTATTGTTGTTTTATATGGTTCGATATAAAAGAGATGTTTACTATACAATACAGGCATAGTCAATACAAAATTAAATTTTGATTAAACATTCCATTAAAAAATATGAAATTTAAAATATAGGTAATATAGGCAATCGGGACCCTGGACTCGGGAATTGGACCCTTATTCGCGAGATTATGAGATTATGAGATGAGATTATTTAGGTGGAATTCTGGTAATCTCACTGAAAATGGCTGATTTGTATTCACGAAACACTGATTTCACATTTCATGTCATTCTACATTTCACTTGAAAATCTCACCACCCATTTGGTTACTGAAATGTCAAAGTGAGTTGTAAAATATTGTGCTTAGCACTCGAGATGGCTTTGCATCACTGCCACTAGGATAATTAACTGGAGAAGGCAGTGGCATCCTATTTGTTTACATTTTCACAGACCGTTATTGGCTATAATCTGCTAGCCTCCTAAAGCCAAAGGGTATCTCTCATATAATAAAAACAATTTCATTTCATATTTCACGATTTTTCAACTCGGAAATAGCAAAACGGTGAGAAGTGAGATAAAAAAATGGAATGAGATAATAATCTCATCTCATTTCACTCATCTCATCTCCTAATCTCCTAATCACAGGAATAAGGGCCCTGACCCGGAAATATTTCACTTTCAAGACCCGAGTTAATGTCACCTTCTCTATAATGATAAAATAGGTTGGTATCACTACATCGTGGTCACAGTGTAACGTACTGCCAACTGTAACCGGGCGAAGATGAACACACCTTGCCGTGTCTTGCTCGCCGGCTAAATATAGAACGCAAGAGGTCAAGCAGCGCGGAAAACGAGCTAGATGCGGTAAATACCGGAGGTATGGAACCCGGAAGAGAAAATCATTAAAGGACATCACAACCGTACGTGAGCTGGATCCTGAAGAATAATGACGGTATTAATTTTTCCAATTTTAGAGAAAACTAGAAATCATCATCTCAATTTCAGAAATTAAAATCGATTTCTACTTGTCAATCAGCCTTTTTCTGAGTTGCGACGTTATCACCAATCGATTCCGTTTGTTTCTATACAGAATCGATAATGCCTACGTCATGACTCATGATCTAATGGAGGACAAACAAAAATCAATGATGATTTCTATTTCTCTCTTGAATTAGGGAAATATATACCGTACTGAGACGCGTGGCCGAGTGGTAACATACTAAACCGTCATTCGGGAGACCGGGGTTCGATTCCCGCCATGGTCAACCATCCTGACATGGGTTTTTCGTGGTTTCCCTCTGTCGTTCAGGTTGATATTGGGATCGTTCCTTAACAATAGGCCACGACCGACTCCTTCCCACCATCCAAAACACCTGATAGAATAACCTTTCATCTCATCATCCCATCATTTCATTAATCATCCACTGACGCCAATAGATCGTAGCCATCAGTATAGTTCGTCGTTAAAACCCAAAATGAAAAAATGAAAAATGTTTTTTTGAAAGATTTAAATTCCTGTACAGTGTAGAACAGTGAAATTTATTGAAATACAGTGTATTAACACTTCACTGTATTACAGTGTAGAATTTATTTAAAATCAGCTTGAAGCGTACAATATTCTTTTCACATAATAAAATAACCTTTCATCTCACCATCCCATGATTTCATTAATCATCCACCGACGCCAATAGATCGTAGCCATCAGTATAGTTCGTCGTTAAAACCCAAAATGAAAAAATGAAAAATGTTTTTTTGAAAGATTTAAATTCCTGTACAGTGTAGAACAGTGAAATTTATTGAAATACAGTGTATTAACACTTCACTGTATTACAGTGTAGAATTTATTTAAAATCAGCTTGAAGCGTACAATATTCTTTTCACATAATAAAATAACCTTTCATCTCACCATCCCATGATTTCATTAATCATCCACCGACGCCAATAGATCGTAGCCATCAGTATAGTTCGTCGTTAAAACCCAAAATGAAAAAATGAAAAATGTTTTTTTGAAAGATTTAAATTCCTGTACAGTGAACACATTGTCAATTAGGAATGTTTTTAAAATCATTTTGAAGCGTACAATATTCTTTTCTTTCGGCAGGCAGTTGAATGAGTATGGTCCATTGTAGTTGGGATTGTTATTCGACATTGATAGATTGGTTGATCACCTGCTCAATCGTAACCCGATTTAACTAAGCTGTTGGTGGGCTCGTCAAGCAAACAAAATCATCAACAGCATGTCTCACTCGTACGTACCCCCGACTAATGTAGACTATAATGGGGTCGATAAACAGTATGACCTAGTAGAGTGAAGCATGCACATGAGCCTGCGACATTGAGATCACAGCCAGTTCGGTCAATCAGTGGCAATTGGAGGCAATTGCCTTCTATTGGACTTAATTACTTATTATGTACTTCTACCGTATTGTAGACACTTCACATGGCAGCCCGTCGGGATCGAATTACAATATTACATTCTTTCAGCAGACAATTATCAGAATAGAATAGAATAGTTTTCTTTGGTTTTTCATACATTCCATTATAAGTCTACACACACTGGGTATATGTATAATACGTAGGCTGGTCATCAAAGCCAATTCATATAATATAAAAAAATGATATTTTAGAGCTACATTTTGTTTCTAGAATAAACTATTGATTGATTTAAACTTGAATAATAATTTACAATATCATCAAAAAGCTCGACAAATATAAAGAACAACAAGAGGAAGTCTTTCACATCATAAATAACTTAATTTGTTAAAATTGTTTCAGTGTACTAAGATTGATGATTCAGTTGCTAGCGGGTGACTGATTTTTTTATTGTGCTCTAATGATAACCAAGTGAGATCTATTGGCGTCGATGAATGATGAATGAGATGATGGGATCTTGTAATGAAAGGTAATTCATTTATTCATATTGATATTTCATATTTTGATGAATTCATGTTGATGTATATCCATATTGATTTATTCACTGTAGTAATGAATAAGATATATTGGCGTCGGTGAATGAAGAATGAGATGGTGAGATGTAACGAAACGTTACTTAATCTATCTATATGCCGTTCAACGACGCTCGATCTGTACTGATAACTAAGATTTATTGGCGTCGAATAAAAGAATAATGAGATGCTGAAGGTGAAGGTTTTTCTTAATATAGACGGAAGGATGTGGAATGGAAGCGCTCGTAGCTCATGTTGTATAGGAAACATTCGTGCATTTACCTAGACTACAGAATTGAAACCACAAAAATACTGTAAAGATGGACGGTGGTGGGGTTCGAACCGGGGTTCGATATGCCTCTCACCTGCCGGATCACATGAAGCGAGCGCATTAGCAGCCGAGCTGAATCTGCCGATCATTTTATATTGTACGTCAATGAAATGGGCATATATACATCGACACCCGTCATTCGGGAGACCGGGGTTCGATTCCCGCCATGGTCGACCATCCCGACAGGGGTTTTCCCTCTGACATTATCAGCTCAATACTGGATGGTTTCAATTGATCATTTTCATAATTCAGTGCGCAGGCGCGTCCCGCCTCCTAGCAGCCGAGATCGCTGGTATTGCATTCTGGGAGTTTTAGTACTGTTCAAAAAGTCAGCTCGCTTATCCACAGGGTTAAAGGCAAAACACCAAGATATAAAACTTGCATCGTCTCTCATCTTACTCACTCTGACAGTGTCTGAATCTCTTGGTATATAGTAAACATATAAATTTTGAAACTATACCATCATATTAAAAATATAACTTTAAAACGTTCACTGTAACGCACAATAATATAAATCAAACGTGCCAAATATCATTGGCAGCATAGGACTTTCGAACTCGGGTAATAACATATCCCGTTCTAGTTCAAACGATCGCCGCTAGATGGCTCATTATTTTCCAAAATGGTCTATTGAACACTTAATAAAATAACCTCCTATCTCATCATCCCACCATCT
The DNA here is from genome assembly GCA_964007535.1 of Brachyptera risi. Classification (NCBI taxonomy): domain Eukaryota; kingdom Metazoa; phylum Arthropoda; class Insecta; order Plecoptera; family Taeniopterygidae; genus Brachyptera; species Brachyptera risi. Next base: position 13,943,297 of record OZ023338.1, on the reverse strand, counting down.
TATTTCTTATTTTTTTCACCGACGCCAATAGTTATCGTAAATTCGTAATCATCAGTACCTATACAGTACGTCGTTTAACCTCATATTAATAAACATATCGATCTTGACTCCTCATTACAGCTCTAGTAGGACGAATGTAAACATTGACATAACCTGTCTGTGTGTAGAAGCGTGTCCCATCTCCTCTCTGACCTTGCCGTATGTTTGTTCGTCTAATTATCCTCCTATTATATGTCCTACTCCTATTAAGAGCCCGTATCCTAGCTGAGAATATTTCTCTTCGACATGCGCGACCCAAGTTTGGTGTGCGATTTTGGAACTCGGTAGTGGACAGCTATCTCTCTCAGTTTCCTATGGCTATCTCTCTCTCTGGTAACTTGAAGTGTTCATCAAAAAAAGACGTGCACTTTGGAAACAACATTTGACCGTTCCGATTTACCGCCTTCTCTATAAGTTAACAAATACACTCGGGGGTCCTAGACCGTCATTCTGCGTGTTGTCACTAGGTTGTCACAAAGCCATCTGAATAGCAGGTAGTATTTTGAAGAGATATTTGGTAAACGTTTTAGCTATGGCTCTCACAATAAACTCATTCAGATTCCATCACAGATAATCGAGCTGTGATTCCATACAATATGCTGTTATTTCTGAAATCGAGGAAAGTAATATTCACAATTTTTTTCCTCATAACATTGATACTGGATACAAAATCATTGTTCCCCAATGAGAAAATATATACCACAAGCTATGTATTTCATTGATACTTATATTGGTTAGTCACAATTGCTACTTGTATTCGAAAGTAGGGGTATACGGAGAATATGTTGACCACAAGGAAGTAGATGCAAATTTACAAATAATCATGCTGATAATAACTAAGTATAATTCGTAGGAAAATATCATAACAAATGATGAGTGATCAATTATTAGACGAGCTTTAGCGAGGATTCAATTTCACATACTGAAAAAAATTGGTGTTCGTTTTTTATATATATTTTTTTTATGTTCATTTGTCGGTTCTCCACAGGTCAAAAGGCTACAGCTATCAATTTCAAACTTTTTTTCATCATGGTTCCTTATCTAACTCAGATCTGTATAGTTTTGTGGCATTATCGGATATCAACCTTTTTTTTATGAATTTTAGAAATTTCAAAAATACCCTTAAAAATTTAAAAAAATTAAAACTTTAAAATTTTTATTTTCCAAAAAATTGAAATTTTGTGTGGAGTTGAATAACATCTTGATACACATTTCTGGAAATTCTCAGCTTGATCGGGTCAGCCATTTTGAAGAAAAAACACGAAATGTGCTAAATTGGTACCACTCGAAGCCGTTTTTACCCACTTATAACTAAAATGTTACCCAATTGGCGAATTTAGGCAAAAGTTTGGCAATGAAGTCGACATACTATTACTTTCCGCTCGTCTAACAACGCGTATATAGCGTTTTCCTAGTCATAAACAAATGATAAGATGAGTGCAAAATGAGTAGTGAGACTAGTGGATCGGTGGCTGAACCGGCATTCAGGAGACCGGGGTTCGATTCTGGACAGAGACTTCCAAGAAGAGTTTTTTCGTGGTGTCCCTCTGTCATTTAGGTTCATACTGGGATGATTCCTTTGCAACAGACCACGACCGACTCCTTTTTACTATACAAAAACACATAATAAAGTAACCTTCCATCTAATCTTCTCATCAGTCATCACCTTATTCATCATTCACCGACGCCAATAGGTCTTAGTCATCATTCATTACTGTGCTTAGTTGAACCCAACATAAAAACATAAATGAATGCGTCAAAAGTACAATGTTATGTCGATTTTAGATTTTGTGTAAGCTTATTTTCAGTTATTATGCCCATACTAGGATCGCTTTCAGAATTATTTCATGCATATATTTAATATTTCATTGATTAAATTATCACAATATATAGTATTTACATAATAGTTGAATGGTCAATCGGAGACTAATTCTAAAATAATAAACAAATTCACACAATTTTAGCCATCAATCACAGTGATTTATTATTGGTTTAGTTTTTTTAAATGGAATGGCAAAGTGATGAAGACAACTGCCAATACAGCATGTATTTGTATATGATCTTTGTACATATTTCAAGAATAATTGTTTTCGCTTCGTATAGGCACATATGTGTTCTTTTTTCACAAAATCTGACAACAATGAACTGTGAGCGGAAAATTGTACAACCCAATATTCTGAGAGAATAGAGAGGAAATATATTTATTTTCAAAACAAGTGAACGCAAGTGTCAGGCCAATCAAGCAACTCATTAGTGGAAGTTTTCTCAGGACACATTTTTCGAAGAGAATAATATAAGATGATCGTGAAAAAATTCACACAGATCAGTCGTAGCTGCCTACACTGAAAATATGTGTGCATGTATAGGTCAACTTCACCTATTTGAACCTTGACTGATCCAGGCCCAGCTAAGGCACTGCTTCATACATTCCAGTCAAGCGTGGCTTAGGTTCGAGCCTCGCATATGACATGGGTTTTTGTGAACATCATCCGTCTCTCTTCTGCGAGCTCACTCGTACCCCCTAATAACCTAGCGAAATCTAAGGTAGCCGGCAAAAAGACCGCGAACAATTTTATCTCGCGGCAATAATATCGAGTAGGGTGAAATGACCGCACGTACATAAGGTCGCGGAGAAGAAAATATCGCGAGCCAAGTGAGCGCGGGTAAAAATACCGTGGAGGTAATAAGATCGTGAACAAATGATCGCGGGCAAAAAGATCGCGGGATCAAACAAAACTGGGCATTTTTCAAACTATTCGAATATGCGTGTGATCAAATTTGAAAGATGATCCATATATATATATTTATATATATATATATATATATATATATATATATATATATATATATATATATATATATATATATATATATAAATATATATATATATATATATATATATATATATATATATATATACATATATATATATATATATATATATATATATATATATATATATATATATATATATATATATATATATATATTCACATCATCAGAACCCTAACAATGTGGAAAGTAATCAATTTTGTTTCAAATATGAAGATTTTAAAATTCGTTTCAATATTAAATCTTACCGTAGTTTTTTCCTATATTCGTTTCTGTCTACAATAAATGATCATAGCATATTTGAAACTGATTAGGAATTATATTAATTATATTGTGACCATTTCTTGGAATGATTCAGCGATCAAATTTCAAATTTCAATTGTGAAATCACTCAATCAATGTGGAAACATGAAATGTGATAAATCGTGTTTGTTATATTTTGTGTCGTTTTTCACGTTATGTTTCTCATGTTATGTTTCACTGTAGAATATAATGATGGGCTACTAACAATGTGTTAAAAACAACTCGAGAAGTCGAATTTCAACACTCCATAATTCATCGAACGATAATGAATGTAATTGTAATAGTTTTAATTCTGATTTTGAGCATTGACCCAAAAAATGAGTTTCTACTTGGGTATGAAGTCAACTGGAATTATTTTCACTGAATCGGTGAGAAATGCACCTAGAACTAAAATAAAAAATGTATTCTTGTTGTAATGAGAATGTGAAGACACTTACAACTAAATACAATTGATTGGTGTGATATATCGGTATATTGGTTTTCAGCTAATCACTTTTATTCCGTTCCAAGAAAGGTTCATTTGGAGTGACAGCACTCATGGCTCGGGTCCACTTCCTACCTAGGTTGACAAGTGGAAAGGGGATGATTTTCGAAGAGTTCCAGTGTCACCGCTAGATGGAGGAGTTTTCCAACTTATAATTTGGACAAAATCTAGTTACTGTAAGGTACATGACACATTTTGACCAAGGAAAACGGGAAGACTGTTGAATTATAGGCAAATCAAGATTTTGAATATTGATGAGAAAGGTTGAACTTAAAGATGTACGTTTGTAATTTTTTTCTAGTTATATTCGGTAACCGGGAATTAGGCAATGAAAACCATCAAATTGGCACTTTTTGATTCAAAAATTGCTCCATATTAAAATTATTCTTCAATATTCAACTAGGCATATCCAATTGTGAGAGTATCGTTTATCAATTGCTTTTTATCGCAAATCCGTAGTGTTTGTAGTTCTTGAGATATATGTGATGGAAGTGCACCCTGTACTCAACATGAAATCTGTCTAAGATGCGGGCTCTTAAATACTCGAGCAATTTAAACTCGTATTAATGACTTTGTAAACATTAGTCAAGATTTACTAGCAATTACCACTGAGATGAAAGACAGCTCGTGATATCGGCCAAGGCACTGATTGATTGATTGATTTAGAACTGATTTAGAACTGATTTAGAACTGAAATCATTTCGGGTGTGGGTTCGATTCCCGCATGAGGTATTGGTTTTTTCGTAAGCCCGTGCGTTAGGATAGCTGTGAAGATGGACAAATTAACGTCATCTGCTGGTATTTTCAAGCAGAGTCCATAAGAGACGCTTTATTATAGCGAACTATCAATTCTTTTTGTGATAACTTTCGAACGGTATGAAATATCGAAATTATAATAAAAAGTAAACAGATATGTTCAATACCTCCAAAATGGTATGAGCAATAACTATATTTATATCATATCGCATAATTGTTACTATTTGATTGAAACGCAGCAGTTCAAACCCCCCCCCCTCCTTCAATACTTCCCCCCCCTCACCTTGTGACGTGTTTCAACCACCGCATACCGGAAATATTGCCGCAGGCCTTTACACCATTTAACATATCTGTGAATAAATGCTCCGAATGGAAACTGTATAGATATAGCGGTTTATATTTCCTTCTTTCTGGTCGTATTTTTTTTTTTCATATTGGGTTTTAACGACGCACTGTAATGATTACTAAGATCTATTGGCGTCGGATGAATGATTAATGAGATGATGGGATGATGAGATGAAGGTTTTTATAGGTATAGTGGGAAGGAAGCGGTCGTGGCCTATATTGTGGGAACCATCCCGGCATTAGCCTGGACTATACAGAGGGAAACCACGAAAAAACCCTGTAAAGATGGACGGTGGCGGGGATCGAACCGGGTCCGATATGTCCCTTCACCTCCCGGGTCACATAAAGCAAGTGCGCTAACCACTCAGCTACTGTGCCGGTATATATTTCCTTCTTTCTGGTCGTATACAATGTATAGCCTATATACAGTATCATGAAAGATATACACACACGAAATCTGTTTTTCGAAACCTTTTTGTATCCACGGGAAAAGAGGGTCGTCTAACAATTTAAGGCGCCTCCAGTCTCCATAAGGCAGGAAGTTCCCGCCACGGGAATGTCACAGATATCACAGATATGAATGGTCGTACAAGTTCAACAGTGCAAGATACAAAATTAACAAATACATCATAAGTAGCAGACAATATTTGTCGAAAATGAATTAGTCAAATTTTATAATGAACAAATTAGGTGAGAAATCATTTGTGTGCATATGTGATTGTCACACTCGATATTTTTGCTATTGATTTGTACCTCACCGCGTACCGTGACATATGAATAACACGTAGCATAATTGTTGTGAATGCTCATTATATAGATCGACAGTATTTTAGAAGATACTGCTCTGAATGGTGTGAAGCAGTTTCACTAAATAAATTACAATAATGTTCAGACGGAAATACACTATACGATCGTTTATATGTGTTGGGATGACACCGAAAATGTATACAAGCTGTGAATATTAGGCTTTCGGGTACATTTCGTACCCATAGCTCGTTCGTCTTGCAGCGTATGGGTCCTTTGTAGGACTAGATATACTGCATTTTCATGGTTCCAAAAACAATTGCATCTCTCTCTTTCTCCCTCTCTCTCTCTCTCTCTCTCTCTCTCTCTCTGTCGCGGTTGTTAATTAAACGACTGTAACACAATATAAAGACGTGAATGCCTCGTGTAAAAACTCACAACAAATTAAATCACTTGTATTAACTGCCTTGTTAAACCACGTGACAGTTGTTGTTGTTGTTGTTGTTGTTGTTAACAGGTCCAGCAGAGCGTGAAACCATTGTCACGTGCGGTCAACTATATGGACAACTTCACTATAGCGTGTGTTTCTTCTTATTCTATGCTCATCTAGTCGAGCGGTAGCTGGACGGCACACAAGTCCCGCGCAAAGCCAGCTACATTTAGAATACCGCAAGAAGCGAACTTTATGCGTAACTGAGCGCATTTGAGTCAGATTTGGAGAAATACCATTTTTTTTCTGCTGATTACTTTTGACACAGTGTGAGATGTCGTCATATCAGAACTTGTTTCATCCATATCCATTTTTCACTTTTTTTTGGTTTGGTAGTTTAGCATTTTTTTAGTGCCTATTTTAGTCATTTTCGTTACCATTGTGTAATTGAACATATTTTGACTACAATTGTACACAAGTCTAATCATACAATGGTCTCAGATATGACTGAAATGTGCACTGAAAAAAAATACAAACTATTGAATGAACAAAAGTGAAAAATGGATATGGCTGAAACGAGCTGAGACATGACAATGTCGCAATTTTGATACGGGAGAAACACAGATAGGTCTACCCTATTTTAAAAGGTACCTATATACAGAATGGTGTGAAAAAAATTATTCACCTATAGGATTCTAACAGTTTCAAGTTTGGAAGTGCTAGAAGGTATATATACAGCTGAGCAGTTTTCTTTTAATTTTAGGCGTACCTTTGAAAATTAGGTGACAAAAGTTTCAGGTCATCCCAACTATGAAACAAGATTTGAACGAGTTGACGGATGTTGAGTTTTAGAGAAAACTAAAAATCATCATCTCAATTTCAGAAATTGAAGTTGGACTAATTTATTTGTCCTCCATGACCCGCCCCAATCTTTCCGAGATGTGACGTAGGCGTTACTCGTTTCTGTTCAAGAATCGGTTATGCCTACGCGTCATGTGACTCATGGTCCTGGAGAAAAAAAATGAATATGATTTCTGAGATTGAGATTATGATTTTCATATAATTCTCTCTAAAATCAGTGAAATGATTTTTTTTTTTTTAAATAACATCGAAACTTGATACAAAATCATTGTTCCCCAATTGAGGCTGTGGATGAAAGATAGGATCGTTTGGACGGGGCACCACAAGGGCGATCTTACCACCCCATTTTAAATGTTTATAACCAATGAACTTCAACACGAGGACTGTACTGTTGGTAACCATAACTTTCCGCCGCAGATAACAGTCTTTCAGTTTCCGAAAGTCCGGAACACATAATAAGTAAAAACCGTCTCTGTGATATATATCCGGACATTACCAGCATTGGTATTAAGAGTAAACAAAACACACGAATGTTGATATCTTCCACTTTGAAATAAGTCTCTCGGGCAATGATCACTTCTTTCCATTAACAAACAGCAGATGTAAAGTTCATCATAATACAAAATGGAAAAAAATCGTAATAAATAAATATCGTAACTATAATCAAAATCTATAGTTTCAGGAAAAAAAAGTTATGCAAATATATCGAAAGTAGGCCTATAATTATTTTGAAAATGATTTTCGATTATTGATTATACATATGACTGCCTCAGTCAATCAGTACGGTCAACAAATACTGCAAATCTCCGCATTAATAGCTAGAGCAGGCGCATGCGCTTCCGGCAGCATCTCTTCTAAACATCAACAACAGCAGCTGCTGAGAATGAATGCTAGCTAAAGTGAAACAGCTGCTTCACTGATTATAGCTTTTCAACATCGACATTACCATTTACATTAATATCCTATGAGCCATGATTTACACACAATTCTGTGTAGCTTCTACTTATAGGCATATAATCGAGATATTCGAAAGAACCCTTTACACCGTATGCTTTTAAAGGGCACTACAAAAAATGTCTTCACTCGGCCCTGGCTATGATTAATGTAGTTATACTCAAGGGCCCAAATTCACAGAGTCCTCTTCAGGAAGTCTCAAGTTAGGATCATTTAACTGAGTTATGACCAATATTAGTCTCAAGTTGGGACTATCTCACTGAGTTAGGACTAATATTATATTCCCAACTCATATATGAGTTTTTTAACGACGCACTATACTGATGGCTACGATATATTGACGTCGATGGATGATGAATGAGATGATGGGATGATGATATGAAAGGTTATTTTCATTAGGTGTTTTGGATGGTGGGGAAGGAGTCAGTCATGGCCTGTTGTTAAGGAACCATCTTAGTATTGACCTGAACGACAGAGGGAAACCACGAAAAACCCCTTTCAGGATGGTCGACCATGGCGAGAATCGAACCCCGGTCTCCCGAATGACGGTTCAGTGTGTTACCACTCGGCCACGCGTCTCGGTCTCCCAACTCATTAAAATGGTCCCAACTAGGACGTCCTAAAGATAAGACTCTTTGTGAATCCGGGCCCAGGGATACATTTGTGCCAGTGCTCTTTATCATGACGCATGGAACCAGCGTGACGTCACGTTTACCGATGACGTGCTAGTTGCACCACATTGACCAATCAGCGTGCTTGTCTCTATCTAGTCGACACACACGACCGACTCTGCTTGTGTATAGAGCGGAACGACCGCTCGGTCCCATGCGATTCGGTATTGAATGCACGTACGTATCTCTTGGAGTGCCCTCAGAACAATGGCGTATTCTCTGTGCAGCCGTGCACTGTCTATATTGCAGCAAGAGTCTTGAGCTCGATGCCCAAACAAGGTCATAAATGCACACGCAAACATAAATTGATTTGTACCAATTGAAGTTGAAATTCCAGTTAATCTTTATACGGATAAATATTTATGATTATCTTGATTCTATATATTTTTCAATCTTTCGTCCATCATCTAGTTTATTCCGATGACAGTGGATCTTGGTTATTTTTACTGTGCGTCGTTAAACTCAATAAACATAAATTGATAAATATATACCTTTTTGAAGTTCGCCAGTGTAGGCCCATAGCTATTCAATTTATTGAATAAATATAAGTTTTGTGTTATATATATATATATATATATATATATATATATATATATATATATATATATATATATATATATATATATATATATATATATATATATATATATATATATATATATATATATATATATATATATATATATATATATATATATATAATCATGATAAGTATGAATATTATGTTTCCGTCATATGGACTGTATCTTGTTTATATACAATCAACTCCGATCATCAAAAATGAGTGTCAATTCAATTTGACCGCACATCTGAATGTGTTTGTGTGTGAGAGAGATGGAAAGGGAATGAATAAATGAAAGAGGGAGAAAGAGAGAGAGAGAGAGAGAGAGAGAGAGAGAGAGAGAGAGAGAGAGAGAGAGACTGATACTGATTAATTTAAAACATGTGGTGGTAATACCAAACATTGGCGTATGTTTTTCTAGCCATGTGTCTATTATTGCCAGATCGACACTGCCGACCGTTAATGCCAGCTGATAGGGGAAACAGTCGATCGGTTCAACACACGACATACGTAAAACTGATGCATGGTTTTTCTAGTACACCGCAATGCTGTGTGGTTTCCCTTTTTATTACGAAGTACGCTATACAAATGTTCACAATATTTACTGCTAATTAAGCGGGAAAACAACGTGCGAAATGTAATATTAAATTCGAACTAATAACGACCATGTTTAAGGGGAAGGGGACATTGTAAGTGAAAAAGTGTTTTTTCCTTTTTTTTTTTACATGTTAAAATAATTCGATCTTTTCGATCATAGAATCGAATTTCGATCATAGAAAGATTCGTTTTGAAAACCCAAATAGTTTGATTACAATTAAATATTTAGTAATGCATTGAAAACATCTCAATATCATAGCATGCCGGATTCTATTGTTGTTTTGGCTGTTTTGGAATAAATATAAGAAACATTATTTTCAAGTGCATTTATCTTGGAATTCAATATTTTCTCACTAATGTACCTTTTTCTCAAAAACTGTTGGAGCTAGACCCTTGAAATTTTTTCTGTATGTTTGTACATATGTGGACAGGATTTTATAACTCTGCAACGAATACATGGTTTGAAAAAAATGAAAACAAGTTGAAAAATGTAGCAAATTTTGGAGCATTGTTGAAAATTGCATTGTTGTCAGCATTGTTGCAATATGTTTATAAAATCCTGTCAGTGTGTACAAATACTATCAAGGTGCATGCATACAAAAAATGAGTATCCTAGGTAAAGTAGTTTCTTAGATAAAGGTACATAAAATTTGTTTTTTTAACATGGAAGGGATAGGGCTTACAATGTCCCCTTAATGTTAATCATAGTTGGGTAACAATTCTGATTATTGTTTGTTCTCTTAACGACCCCACCAACAGCTAGTTATACGAGGGTACGATGAGCAGGTTATTATTGAGACGTTGAAAGAATTTCAAGAGAGGGTTGTGCGGAGGGAAGTGTCAAGGGAGAGTATTCGAGAGTTTTTGTTGGTTGGGTTTATTTTTAATAATTATTATTTGTTTTCTCATCGTGTTCCTGTTTGAGAATCTAATTAATTTAGTTCAATTTAGTTTCAGTTAATTTATTAATTTAGTTTAGTTTCGGTCTTGTCACCGCATTTTTATGCAATTATAAGTGTAAATGATTAATAAATAAATAAATATTATGAAACGATGAAGTGATGATAAGTGAAAGGACGTTTTCAAAAACCCATGCCTTATGCGGAACTCGAACCCACGCCCAACGGTGACTTCTGCAACGGTTCTACCGAATCGGTTTAGACTGAAACGGTTCAAACATGCTGACAGCTGATGAACATGTTGATTTTGTGCCAAAACGAATTCCAACACGGTTTAAGATGTGATTTGACAGTCGAAATGCATCTCAAATGTGTGGTAAACATACCAAAACAGTTTGGAGGGCCGTGCCCACAAGTCTTAGCCAATAGGCTCCTGTCACGTAACAAATGACAAACAATCGTTACCATAGCAATACAGCGAACTGTTGGACAACCAAACATTCTGATTTGTCAATTCCAACTGGTGGACATTGTTGTCTGTCAATTTCAACAATGAGTGACGTCGCTTGACAGTACTCTATAAACAAGGCGGTGTGAATAAACAAATATGGCCGGCGTTTTTACAATTACAAACTGTTGTGACTAGAAGGATTTCATCATATAACGATCATGATAAATTATCATAATACGTAATTATCAAACAGTTGAGAATCTATTCAGCTTGAATCGGTTCAAATAAGTGTTGAGTGTTGTTATAATTTGGGTTATTGTTAGTTTAGGTTAGTTGGGTTATAGGTCAAGTTAGTCATAGATTGGGTTGATCCATAATAGTTAAGGCTGGACGCAAGAACAACAACAACAACAACATCCCAATGACACGACTGGTGACAGACCGATCACGATGTAGTTTACCAACATACTGTATCATAATATAAAGAAGGTGCTCCAACTCCCATACTAATAACATGGACGGTATTTGTGGTTTCTTGCGGTCAGTTCAGAGCCAAAGGTCCTGATTGCCTGTCGTGATTTAGCGGATTCCCTTGGGAACCAGATGTAGATGAGAGTGGCTACGGTACCGGTGGCATTGTTGAACTTACAAATTTTATAATTTTCGTAAAAAACAAATGCAACTACCAACATAATACTTCTACTGAGCCGTGTATATAGCATTGTTGTTTTATCTACCGTAGTTTGATATAAAAGCGATAGTTGCGCTACAGGCAATCAGACCTTGGACTCAGATTCTGACCCGGGGGAGATTTCTGACCTTTGAAGAGGTGAGTCGGGTACACCTTCTGACCGTCTTTATATCGGAAAATTATGGTTACCGACAGCGCAGTCCTGGTGTTGAAGTTCATTAGTTTTAAATAATCAAAATGGGGTGGTAAGATCGCCCTTGTGGTGCCCCGTCCAAACGATCCTACCTCTCATCCTTAGCCTTAATTGGGGAACAATGATTTTGTATCAAGTTTCGATGTTATTTAAAAACAAAACAAACAAGAAATGATAAAGTATGTTGGGATTACTACATCGTGAACCGATTGTCCGATGTGTAGCGAGCTGGCGGCTGCCAAATAAATAGCGTGTCTGCTATAATGAAAAGCCCTCATCATTATCTCAGGGCACGAACATGAACTGAGAACTATAATATTATTCAACTCGGCCGACCAAGAACCGAAACAAATGCCGGTCCCAGCATGGAAATGGTTCATTCTTTCAAATTCTTTCACAAAAGTAAAGTTAAAGAAATGGGAATAGAATAATGAATGAAGTATATTTAGACCTCAATATACGAAGAATGAAAATATTGTAAATATACTAATTAAGTTACACAAATATATTTGATGGGTCTAAATAGTCATATAGGGTGATAATCCGCGTTAATCTGATGATTAAACTGTAGTAATTAGGGTAATTATTGATTAAGGTACACAAATATTGAGGATCATAACAAGTTGAGGGCCATAAATTATCATATTTATGTACTAATATTAACGATTCGTAAAATTGAACTTAATCAAAAGATATTCTTGTTTGTTTCACTTGGTTTCGTAGATTTAATGCTGGAATTATCAACGTGGGAGTTGCTCTAACTGGTAGTTTACACTTGTTATCACCATGGTTACCCATGCTATTTGTTTCCATCCACCAATAAAGGCTAACTGGAGTTGTTGATACCCGGCCTTAATACAAGGCAACATTGTGACTAGAAATATGATGAAATATGTGTCATAATTTCTTGAATAGAATTGGTTTTGCATTAGTTTTACATACTAAATCACGATTCCTTTCAATTACCTCGTGGCAATTATCGTTCTATTATAATTTGTGATTGTAGGTAAACAAATTTCCTACCAAAAATATTCATTATGTGTGTAGGCCTATGTGGCATAAACCTAAATCAGACCGATTTTAGTTCAAATTAGACCGATATTATCCCAAAATGTTAGTATTCATTCAACGCTTTATAGACTTCAAGATATGTGTATATAGACATGGTATATTTGACACCGGATTTCATTCTGACATATGATATTAGACCACATAGACCAAAATTAGACCGATATTAGACCAAATTAAACCGATATCGGATCAAAATGTTCATAAAATGTGTGTGGCAGTGTATATGTTAACTTTTTTTTCATTAATGTTCGCTTAACCCCACCAACAGCTAGCTTAACAAACTTCAAAATATGTGTAAAAATGGCATTCATTAACATGGCATTAACATGTAAACATTGCATTCGACATAAGATCTTATCAAACGTGAAGTATCAGACCAAAGACCAAAATTGGACCGATTTAGACCAAAATTAGACCCATATTTGAGACTAAATTGGACCGATATTATACCGAATTTGACCAATATCAGATCAGAATGTCGATTACGTATGTGTGGCAGTGTGAACACTACAGAATGTTCATCTAAACATCGTATTTGACACCTAAATTGATAGACTTTATTCATCTTTCAGACATACAATGATATTATACCAGTAACAACACCCACCTGTTGAACAGTAACTACGTAATCAACGAAACACTTGTTTGAATAATCCCAATGTTCTGTGTATTGTTGTTGTTGTTGTTAAGTCATAGTCACTGGTAAAACACTTTGAATAGCAAGCAGCAACAGTTGGTCGCTGGTAGAACAACACTGGCTCTGGCTGTCGAGGATTCGACTCCAAGTGGCCTGGCAGGATGAGGGGGGGGGGGGGGGCTTGGTTGTTTGTGTACTAGCCGTGGTGCATAACACGGTCTGGGAGTGAAGTGGGTGGATCTGTCGCTGGTTCGTTGAATTAAATCGGGGCGCCTGAAGAGCGTATACCGCAATACAAAATACTCGATTGTGTGATGTGGGTTGTATATTGGGTTTTAACGACGTACTATCTATATACGCTACATCTATTATATCTATTATATTATATCTATATTATATTATACTGGGAAAACGCCATATGCGTTGTTAGACGAGCGGATAGTAATAGTATGTCGACTTTTTTGCCAAACTTTTGCCTACATTCGCCAATTGGGTGACATTCAAGTTATAAATGGGTAAAAACTGCTTCGAGTGGTACCAATTCAGCACATTTTATGTTTTTTCTTCAAAATGGCTGACACGATCAAGCTGAGAATTTCCAGAAATGTGTATCAGAATGTAATTCAACTTCGCACAAAATTTCATCCTTTTTGAAAATAAAAATAATTTCTTTTTTTTTTCGCCGTGTATTTTTGAAATTTCTAAAATTCATACAAAAAAGTTACTACCCGATAATGCCACAAAACTATACAGATCTAAGTTGGATGAGGAACCATAATGAAAAAAAGTTTGGAGTTAATAGCTGTAGCCGTTTGACCTGTGGAGAACCGACAAAAAAACATAAAAACAAAAAAACAAAAAACATGAAAAACGAACATCAATTTTTTTCAGTATGTCATATTGAATCCTCGCTAAAGCTCGTCTGATTACATTATATCTATTATAGGCTACGATCTATTTTTGGCGTCGGTGGATGGTAAATGAGATGATGGGATGATGAGATGAAAGGTCATATTATTAGGTGTTTTGGATGGTGGGAAGGAGTCGGTCGTGGCGTGTTGTTAAGGAACTATCCCAGTATCAACCTGAACGACAGAGGGAAAGCACGAAAAAACCCTGTCAGGATGGTCGACCATGGCGGGAATCGAACCCCAGTCTCCCGAATGACGGTTCAGTGTGTTACCACTCGGCCACGCGTCCCCGTCTCGGTTGAGCCGAATCAAAGCTATGACCTTTTGTAAATTGGGCCCCTGAAGACGGGGGTTCGATTCCCTGTCATGGATGACCATCCTACTGAAGCGGGTGGACCAGTAGGTAGAGTGTTGTATATACCGTCATTCAGGAGACCGGGGTTCGATCGTGGTCGACTATACCATCGGTGCATCGTGGTGGTTCTCTTTTGTTGAAGATGATTTTTTTTCTCTAATAACATCGAAACTTGATACAAAATCATTGTTCCCCAATTAAGGATAAGGATGATAATTATTGTAGTCGATTTAGTGAAATATCAGTTTTTGTTATCATGGTAGAATGGTTAACCCTTTTTTTCTTGGGGACAAGATGGTGTGTGTGACAATCTCTCTTTGAGAGGATAGTACCCCCCCACCCCCCCTCACCATGCAAATACCCATAATTCTAGCACTATGTAACTTGAACTAGTTGTGTAAGATTTGCACGCAACGTTACAATGCCTCGCTCATACTTGAACATGCGCGTTCATTTGAAGTGTTTTCCTAGTCCCTGATATTTATTGTGTGTATTGCGTGTCCGATGTGGATGCAAGTAGAGTAGGCCTAATTTCATCAAATATAAAATTTGAACATATCAATTAGGAGAGTATAGCTACATTCCCAAACCAAAGGTTATAGTTTTAGGAAAAGGGATAAATTACGGCAATCACAACGTACTAGTATATGAGGTCCCTGACAGATAGTATATTGACAATAATCAAATAGGAAACGTTGTTTTCTAATCTTCCATTGTATTGTTTATATCAAAACAAAATAAAGTTACTCAAAATATTCGTCAACTCTATCAATACATCGAATGTATAGTTCTATATTTTCACCTTTCCATTTTCAAAAATGCGCCTCCCGGCACATGCAGTGTATAGTGGTGAATGCACAATTGCTTCATGTAACCCGGGAGGCAGTGAGCATGTCGGACCCGGTTCGATCCCCGCTACCATCCATCTTCACAGGTTTTTTTCGTGGTTTCCCTTTGTAGTCTAGACTAATGCCGGGATGGTTCCCACAATATAGGCCACGACCGCTTCCTTGATTCCTTCCCACTATCTTTCCCATACCCATAACACCTTCATCTCATCATCCCATCATCTCATTACGACATTAATCATTCATCCGACGCCAATAGATCTTGGTCAACATTACAGTGCGTCGTTGAAACTCAATATAAAAAAAATAGGTGAATGGATTACATACGGCAATCACAACGTACAAGAAAGAGGCCCCTGACAGATAGTAGGCCTATAAATTGACAATGATCAAATTGGAAACATTTGTGTTTATCTTGCATTGTATTGTTTATATTTGAAAAGAAAGTTACTACTATATCAATACATCGAATCATATAGAGTAATCGAATGTAGTTCTATTTTCAAATTTCCATTTTCAAAAATGCGCGCGTATAAGTGAAGTTTATCTCCAGACCCTGCCTGGTATGTTATTGCAACGACGCGTACAGTTCACCCGTACATGTCGCGTAGGAGTGGCTGTCTGGCATGACTTTCACTTGGCCTGGTCTCGAACCCGGCCGTCTCTACATGGCATGTGGTCTCGAACTCGGCTCCCTCGTGACCAACTATCCGCCAGAGATGTGATAGAGGCGGCGGTCACTAATCTGTCTATCCTTTCATTTTAACGATTAGTAATTTCGGTCTGTGAAATTCTGTGGACTTTTTGAAAATATATTCGATTGTGCGGTCCCTATATGTAGCTCAGTCGATTGAGGCACTGCTTTAGTAAGTGAAGTCACCGTTGGGCGTGGGTTCGAGTCCCGCATGAGACGTGGGTTTTCCTAATATTCAATTCAATTCAATCTTTATTTGGTTCTGTTGATTACATGATAGTAATATAGTTATTTAGAACGAGTCATAAAACAGATGAACATTAAAAATAGATGTTATGAAAAATATATAAATATAAAAATAGTAAGTAATAACTCATAGTTTTCCAGTATTAAATGTGGTGGCCCCAGTTACGATTGAAATATTCGTCAAGTTTGTAAAATAGGTGAAGGAGAAGAAAGACTAAGACATCATCCGCTCTTATCTATTTATATATTGGGTTCAACAACGCACTGTACTGATGACTACGATCTATTGGCGTCGGTGAATGATGAATAAGATGGTGGGATGATGAGATGTTAGGTCATTTTATCATGTGTTTTTGGATAGTGGGAAGGAGTCGGTCGTGACCTGTTGTTAAGACAGAGGGAAACCACGGAAAACCCCTCTCAGGATGATCGACCATGGCGGTAATCGAACCCCGGTCTCTTGAACAACGGTTCAGTGTATTAACCACTTGACCACTCGTCTCAATTCATCCACTCTTCCGTATTCCCAAATAATCTAGCTGTTGTCGGTGTCATTCAGTGAACAGCGGTCACAATTTGATTCATTATTTAAACGCCTTTTTTTCATGGGAGTCGATTTAGCGTAATATCAGTTTTTTGGTGATAACTTTTGAACGGTATGAGATATCGAGATTTTAATATGTGAGAAAACACAGATAATTATAATAGCTTCAAGATGGTATAATAATCAAACTATTCAAGTCATGTCGCATAACTGTCAAGCGTATATAGCAAGAAAATGTGTTTTTTCAGCTGTATACGCTTGACAGTTATGTCACATGACTTGAATAGTTGATTATTATACCATCTTGAAGCTATTATAATTATCTGTGTTTCTCACATATTAAAATCTCGATATCTCATACCGTTCAAAAGTTATCACCAAAAAAATGATATTACGCTAAATCGACTCCCATAGACTCTTAAAGGACATCAAAACCCTGAGTCTAGATTTCTATGAATGATGACGCTATTTTTCCTCCTAATTTTAGAGAATTCCAGTTTCAGAGTTTATGAATAATAACTTATGCTTCAGGATCCCCCCCCCACCCCCACCCCCCTTTACCGACTCATGACGTAGGCATTACCCGATTCTGGTCACGTTTCGATGTACAAAATCGGGTAATGTCCATGTCATGACTCAGAAAAGAAAGCGAGGATCTGGAGGACAGATGATGTAATTATAATTTCTGGAATTGAGATGATGATTTCTCGTTTTCTCTAAAATTAGGGAAACAAATACAGTGAGTTATCATTCAAGTCCAGCCCCAGGGTTGTGATATATTCTTTAAAGGACATCACAACTATGAAACTAAAATTTAATGAATACTGACGATATTTATTTCCAGAATTTCCGAGAAAACAATGGAAATCATCAACTCAATTTCAGAAATTGAAAGTGATCTATTTGTCCTGAAAGATTTCACCCCTTTTTCTCAGCCGTGACGTCGACATTACTTGATTTTGTTTATATTTCTATACAGAATCGGTAATGCCTACGTCATGACTCACGGTCTCTGGAGGTGAGAAAAATAGATTTCTAATTCTGAAATTGAGATTATGATTTCCAGTTTCGTCTATATTAAGAGGCCGCAGGCGCGCTACACGGGCTCGTTGTTCGCTCGCTTCAGACTCGAGTTTAACATGCATCGTGTGCTAGGCGCAGCCCATAGACTAGCCCGCCGAACTCAGATTCTCGTAAACGCCGTTAATTCCCTTACTCACACTTTTGATATATTTCACAGTCCATATCATTTTTCGGTATTCAAAAATATATATCTAGGTTTCCGTAAACTAGACATTTTTTCATTTTCCATTTGAAGAATTTGAAAAATTACAAATTTGTTGTTCAAAATTCTGTGAATGCGATAACCTCCCTCTTTCAATTATCAGCAGAATGCAAAAACAATCATATTGATATCTCAAAAATTACGGCCGTGAGAATTTGCGGCGTGAAATACGAGCGCCTGCGGCCTCTTAAGGGAAATAAATATCGTCATTATAATTTAAAATCTAGTCTCATGGTTGTGATGCCCTTTAATGTACTCGACTTTTCATCTTTTCTCCCCTTCCCTTCAACTCTCGTGACCACCGTGCTCGGTCGGTATTACAGTCCTGCTGAAACCTGTCGGTATTACAGTCCTGGTAGAACCTGTCTCCTATCGGATAAGCCACGCAAGTGGTTCACCTTAGCATTCCAACCGACACAACTTCGGGACAAGTCATTACACATTCGGGAACAAATAATAATATATGTTTGAATACCCCATACATGGTGGAATATAAAGATACACGGGATACAATATATAATGATGGTATATATATATATATATATATATATATATATATATATATATATATATATATATATATATATATATATATATATATATATATATATATATATATATACATATATATATATAATATATATATATATATATATATATATATATATATATATATATATATATATATATATATATATATACATATATATATATATATATATATATATATATATATATATATATATATATATATATATATATATATATATGATATATTATTAATTTATTATTATTCAAAATATAAGATTGTCGTGTCTGGTATGTGGACGATGTTTGCAAGATGGTCCGGACCAATGTCTCTCGCTCTCTCTCTCTCTTTCTCTCTCTCTCTCTCGCGCGCTCTCTCTCTCTCTCTCTGTCTCACACACACACACACAGACACGCCGGCTCATTAATCTCGCCTCGAGGTCTTCTCAACCTTCAATGCCACCACTCGCAGTCCCGACCGGCCGTCCCCCCTATCTCCCAGCACTAGCGGTCGTTCGTGTCGACCCAGTAATCCACGAGCGACATCTTCACCACGTTTTGGACAATACCTTCAATTAACATCACCTCTACCTGGAGTGGACCAGTGGCTAGCACACTGAGCCGTCATTCGGGAGACCGGGCTTCGATTCCCGTCATGACTAAGGCGGGTGGATCAGTCGCTAGTGATTTAGTGTTACCAAGATGCAATGAGGGTTGCGTTGGTTTGGCGGTTGGAGATGGTGACTTCACCAATATACCATTTTCATAATTCAATGCGCAGGCGCGTCCCGCCTCCTAGCAGCCGAGATCGCTGGTATTGCATTCTGGGAGTTTTAGTACTGTTCAAGTTGTCGGCCCTCTTATACACAGAGTTAAAGGCAAAACATTAGGATATATAACTTGCATTATCTCCCATCTTACTCTCTCTGACAGTGTGTAAATCTCTCAGTATTTAGTAAACATATAAATGATGAAACTACTATCATATCCCTATAACTTAACACGTTCACTGTAACGCACAATAATATAAATCAAACGTGCTAAATAGCATTGGCAGCGTATAGGACTTTCGAGCTCGGGTAATAACATCCCGTTCTAGTTCAAACGATCGCCGCTAGATGGCTCATTCATTTCGGAAATGGTCTATTCGAAAACACGTTCCATTTCCTGAGTACTTTTCTGAGAACCATTGATCGCTGCTCTATCTAGTGTTGTTTTGTAGAACGGCTGATAGGCTGATATACTTGATGACAACTCTTATCAGCTAAGTTGACGTGAGCGTAAAGTGAGTTTTTTATCACCACTTATCTGCGCACTGTCATTACTTCTCAAAATGTGACCAGTGAATTGGAACATATTTTTAACATGGGAGGATATGAAGTGAGGAGGCAAACCAACGCAACCCTCAATGCATCTTGAGTGATACAAAGATACTTCGTCATAATATAAAGAAGGTGTACCGACTCGCGTCTTCAAAGTGAAATATTTCTGGGGTCAAAATCTGAGTCCAGGGTCCCGATTGCCTGTGGCACTACTATCGCTTTTATATGGAACTACAATGCTATACTATGCCACCGGTACCGTAGACACTCCTTTCTACATCTAAGTTCACACGGGAATCTGCTGAATCGCGACAGGCAATCGGGACATTTGGCTCTGAACTGACCGCAAGAAACCACAATTGTCGTCCATGTTATCAGTATGGGAGTCAATACACCTTTATATTATGATGAAGTAGGTTGGTATCACTACATCGTTGTTGAGCAGTGATTCAGGAGACCGGAGTTCGATCCCCCTCATAGTTGACTATCCTGATTAAGGTGCATCACATAGTGCGAATACTAGGATGGTTCCTTGAATAGTGGCGGGAGTCGAACCCGGTGCTACTGAATGGCGATTCTGCGCACTGGCGACTTACTAGGCTACTACTACTAGTAGTAGTACTAGTACCACAGATCTGTGCCATCTAGCCTCTAGTTCTTAATTTCATTAATCCTTACTGACGACCACCCCTATTACATTTGAGCAATGCGGGTAGCCTAGCCCAGTGCTACAGGCGTTCGGTTGATGTGTAACCACAGATAATCGAGCTAAATATCTGTGGTGTAACTTCCCACACTCACTGCCTACCTGGGCTTGTGGTAGTAGTAGTAACTTGTTTACTAGTCAAACGCAACATAAGCGTTGTGAGATGAGCGAAATATCCGAATGAGATATAAAAGTCGTTGAAGTAGTTCTATCCTTGCTACTTTATCGACTCTGGTATTCTACACACCTTGATATCTGAATAAGGTACATAAGTCGTTAAAGTAGTTCTACCCTTGCTACATTATCAACTCTGATATTCTACACACCTTGACGCATACAAAAATACTTCATTGTTGGGCAAATATTGAATCTAGAATGCAGTGAGTCTCGGCAACCCAAGACTGTCATTATTTTTCTGGTATATTTGATGAATAAATCCAGTTATTTTATGTTTTTCTTCAAAACGGCTGATTGGAATTGCATACAAAATTGTGATAATGTGTAAAATCTATGTATACACATTCAGAGCAAATTCCATCCCATTTGGAGAGATTTTATTTTCAACATTTTCTGCTCAGCCAAATTTTATGGGGTTTTTAGAAACTTTCAGATGATATTTCTCAAAATTGGTCAAACCGATTCATTTCAAAAAATATGCAGTTCTAAGTTAGATGAGTTTGCGTGTACAAAAAAGTTTCATGTCGATCCGTCAAACCCTGCAACCTGTGGAGTGCTTAAAAAAAAACAGAAAAACACACAGACAGAGCCCTATAAGAGTGAAATGGAGACTTCGCTACGCTCATCTAATTAGCGAAGATGTGCTATTCAATCACTTGTTGATACAATTTCACAAAGTCAATTTAGTGATAATGGTTTCTCTCAAACTTGAAATTGCAATGCGACACGATAAAAATACAATATCACCATTCCTCCAATTATTTTCTTCCCAAATATACTTCAATATATTTATACTCATATACTAATATACTTTATCATTCAAATTTGGCTCTGTGATCTTGAATAACTCTGTTAATGCACAATAATCAGCCCATACACAGGGACTCTCTTTCTTACATGAGCTGCTTGTGTTACTATTGTTTTTGTATGGAATGTATTTATACGCTCTGTATGATGAATGTAAGAATAAAATGATGATGGAAATGAAAAAAAAAAATAGTGACATATAATAACAATACAATACGAAGGGTTGCAACTGGTTTCTTTGAACCATTCATGAGACGCGGACCTGAGATTCGCTGGGTTGCTACGAGTGCATGTCGAAGGATTCTAGGGGAACGGAAGGATGCAACTGGTGGCTGACGAGAGTGTTTGTCTGGTTGCAGGAAGCTGGGCATGGACCTGGTGCCTCGGGTCGGAGCACACATGGTGGATCCCAGCGTCATGAGCGTGGTGGAGCTCTACCAAGTGGTGGGTAACATTCTCTCTCTCTCTCTCTCTTTCCCTCTCCCTGGCCTGCTCACTCTCTCACTTCACTCTACCTCTGTCTTGCTTTCTCTCTCTCTCCCTCGCTCTCTATCTCTCTCTCTCTGTCTTGCTCACTCTCTCTTTCTCTCTCTCTCTCTCTCTCTTTCCCTCTCTCTGTCTTGCTCACTCTCTCTTTCTCTCTCTCTTTCTTTCTATCTCTCTCTCTCTCTCTCTCTCCCTCTATCTCTCTCTGTCTTGCTCACTCTCTCTTTCTGCCTCTCTCTCTCTCTCTTTCCCTCTCCCTGGCCTGCTCACTCTCTCACTTCACTCTACCTCTGTCTTGCTTTCTCTCTCTCTCTCTCCCTCTCTATCTCTCTTTCCCTCTCTCTGTCTTGCTCACTCTCTCTTTGTCTCTCTCTCTCTCTTTCCCTCTCTCTGTCTTGCTCACTCTCTCTTTCTGTCTCTCTCTTTCTTTCTATCTCTCTCTCTCTCTCTCTCTCTCTCCCTCTATCTCTCTCTGTCTTGCTCACTCTCTCTTTCTGCCTCTCTCTCTCTCTTTCCCTCTCCCTGGCCTGCTCACTCTCTCACTTCACTCTACCTCTGTCTTGCTTTCTCTCTCTCTCTCTCCCTCTCTATCTCTCTTTCCCTCTCTCTGTCTTGCTCACTCTCTCTTTGTCTCTCTCTCTCTCTTTCCCTCTCTCTGTCTTGCTCACTCTCTCTTTCTGTCTCTCTCTTTCTTTCTATCTCTCTCTCTCTCTCTTCCTCTCTATCTCTCTCTGTCTTGCTCACTCTCTCTTTCTGCCTCTCTCTCTCTCTCTTTCCCTCTCCCTGGCCTGCTCACTCTCTCACTTCACTCTACCTCTGTCTTGCTTTCTCTCTCTCTCTCTCCCTCTCTATCTCTCTTTCCCTCTCTCTGTCTTGCTCACTCTCTTTCTGTCTCTCTCTTTCTCTCTCTCTCTCTCTCTCTCTCTCTCTCCCTCTCTATCTCTCTCTCTCTCTCTTGCTCACTCTCTCTTTCTGTCTCTCTCTTTCTCTCTCTCTCTCTCTCTCTCTCTCTCTCTCTCTCTCCCACTCTATCTCTCTCTGTCTTGCTCACTCTCTCTTTTTGTCTCTCTCTTTCTCTCTCTCTCTCTCTCTCTCTCTCTCTCTCTCTTTCCCTCTCCCTGGCCTGCTCACTCTCTCACTTCACTCTACCTCTGTCTTGCTTTCTCTCTCTCTCCCTCGCTCTGTATCTCTCTCTCTGTCTTGCTCACTCTCTCTTTCTGTCTCTCTCTTTCTCTCTACTCTCTCTCTCTCTCTCTCTCTCTCTCTTTCCCTCTCTCCCTGGCCTGCTCACTCTCTCACCTCACTCTACCTCTGTCTTGCTTTCTCCCTCTCTCTTTCCCCCTCTCTCTATCTCTCTCTCTCTTTCCCCCCCCCTCTCTCTCTCTCTCTCTCTCTCTCTCTCTCTCTGTCTTTCATTTATCGTACATTCTTCCTCTCTCTTTATCTCTATCTATACCTCTGCTGAATATCTATCTAACTATCACCCTCTAACTCTCTCTCTGATTCTCTCTTCAAAAATGCTTTTTTTGAATTAACAAATTTACAAATCCTCAAGTAAATCAAAACAGTCGTTTGACGAAAAAAATATAGGCCCTATATATTTGAATGTATTCTCTGAGATCAAATATTAATTCCAATGATCAACAGATTGAATTGAATAGAGCTGCATAATAGAGTCATTGCGTGAGTGGACCAAGTAGTTTCAAAATCAAAGTACGTAGATTTCGATTACATTATCACATACAAATATCACGCTTATACTGTACAACGAATATTGAATAAAATAAAAAATAAATAAAATAAAATGAAATATAAGTCATGTAAAACGAATAACAAATTCATTAAATTCAGAAATCATTGAATGGAGCTTGAAAGCATAATGGCAGACCGCCGTATCCTGAATGAATCAAACTAATTGTACGTTGCTTTTCTTCTTTCAGCACGTCCAAAGCTCGGAGAACTCACAGGGAGCTTCGGTAAGTTGTTTCATGGCACGCAATAATATCGTGTGACCTGTTCGTACGACCTTTCTCAGATTGTGTCGTAATACAGGGCTGTGAATTACATTTTGTCTCTTTAATTAATTGACCAATTTATTTGTTTCATTTATTTTAAGCTGGATTCACAATGCGAAGTAATGATTAGTGATTAATGATTAATTAAAGTTGGCAGATACAGAATCAGTGTTGACGTTCACATTGTGTTTAATATTAGTGACCGACCTTGAAAGTTAACTAACTTTCAACTTCAGTCCGACCAATTAGAAGTCGTGAATTCGAAACGACAGGAAGTCAATGCAAAAGGAAGCTATCCCGCTCGATGAACCGCTCGTTTACAGCCTTCTAACATGTAGATTTCAATTTGAATCCGTCATCTTAAGACAGCTACGACTCATGAAAATTGATTCTTATTTCAAGCCTATGTGAATGCTCAGTTTCTTAATTTTAGTATTCATTATTAGTCACTAATCATTAGTTTGCATTGTGAATCCAGCTTTATTACATATTTTATCACCCTCCATATACGTAATAGTCAAATAAGTATTTGAGCTCCCAGTGAAATCATCTTGTAGTGGAGCAAATAAAATGAATAAATTATGTATATCCGTCATGTCTTCTGAAGAATGAAGTAATCAAATCACTTATTGCATCGGAAAAATATACTTTTCAAACCCTATTATTATTGTTGATCATCAAGATACATTTAGTTTAATTTTTTAATTAAATATCGAACATTTTTTATTGATAATTCGTTTCTTCTTATATTGTTGAGTGATCATTAGTACCACTATTTAATGGTATTTAATGGTATATTTAATGGTAATAATGATGAAGTGTGGCTGCTGAGTGGGTTTTTTTATCTTATACTTCACTCTCAAGAAACCTTCTTTCAATAACATTGAGACTTTATACAAAATCATCATTCACCAATTAAGGCCATGGATAATTTATCAAACTATCAATCAATAAATCAATAACTGTCAATATAAACTACAGTATCAATAAACTAGATATCCTGCTTAAATATGAAATAATCGCAACCCCAGTGTGGTAACTGGATAATTAGATGTAATTAGATCAGCTATAGCAAAGACTTAATTCCATCCCACTCTTGAGTAGGTAGCCTTGTTTGTGTTTTTTTTCTGCTTGTATGTAAGCACTGCACAGGTTGCACGTTTCTACTGATTGACATGGAACTTTTTCTGTACATACAGACTCATCCAAATTAGAATTGGGTAGTTTTGAGATCAAATTGGTTAGACCGTTTCTGAGAAACCCCAGAAAATTAGGCTGGAGGGGAAAATCTGAAAACTAAAATCTTAGAAGAAAAAAATCAATTTTTCACTGAATGTAAACACATATATGATACACATTATTAAAAATTGGTTTGCTATTCAGACCAGCCGTTTTGATGAAAATAATTCGGTTAATTATTCTCATTTATCAATTATAGATAGAAATAATTAGACGAGCTTCAGCGAGGATTCAATTTGACATACTGAAAAAAATTGGTGTTCGTTTTTTTCTTCTTTTTTTACATGTTTTTTTGTCAGTTCTCCACAGGTCAAACGGCTACAGCTATCAACTTCAAACTTTTTTTCAGTATGGTTCCTCATCTAACTTAGATCTGTATAGTTTTGTGGCATTATCGGGTGGTAACTTTTATTTGTATGAATTTTAAATATTTCAAAAATACTCATCAAAATAACATGGCGGAAAAAAAATGTAAAATATTTTTATTTTCCCAAAAAAATGAAATTTTGTGTCAAGTTGAATTACATTTTGATACACATTTCTGGAAATTCTCAGCTTGATTGGGTCAGCCATTTTGAAGAAAAAACATGACATGTGCTAAATTGGTACCACTCGAAGCAGTTCCTACCCATTTATAACTTAAATGTCACCCAATTGGCGAATTTAGGCAAAAGTTTGGCAAAGAAGTCGACATACTATTACTTTCCGCTCGTCTAAAAATGCGAATATAGCGTTTTCCTAGTATGAGTCAATTTGTGTACTGTGTAAATTATTTGATTATACTTTATATGAACATCTCGCTCATCTTACACGCATATGTTGCGTTTGCCTAGTGATGGCAACCCTAGTGGGAGATAATGATCGAATGTTCTCGTCCCCAGGCTCGAGGTACGTTAAAACGTAAAGAAGTGCGCAAGGTTCTGACACATCACCTGTACTGCTGTATGCGCGACTTCGGCCACCACGTCGGCGAGGACACAGAGGTCTATTTCTCGCTCTACGACACGAGCAAGAGCAAGTACATCAGCGAGAGGTTCCTCGTCAAGATATCCAAGGAGGGGTTCAGTAACTACATCGAGAAACTTCATAGTAACTGCACCATATTCACGGTGAGTACATTTTACGCATTGCATTTATGCATGCATTCCCTACATTTTATTTGTAGGCCTATATTGACCAACCATTTTTTTTCAAGTTGAAATTTCTTCTATTTATTTCCAATATAAATAGGCTACATGACACGTTCAGAAACGTGTGATTTTACATAAATAAAATATAATGTTGGATATAAATGAAGAATGGTGAAAAATTAACAGTTTATTTTGACAATGAAGTGTAAAATATTGTACGACGCATTTCAAGATATCCGAGCTGAAGACAATGAAAGTAAATTTTCATGCTTTTGAAATTATACTTGTATTACAATTTTTCTTTTATATTGACCAATAATTTTTTTTTTCTCAAGTTGAAATTTCTTTTATTGATTCCCAATTTAAATACATGACACGTTCACAAAATGTTCTCAAAGTCTGATACAGGCTTGTCTGTGGTTTGATACAGTGGAACCTCTTCAGTACGTTTTTCAGGGGACCAGACTAAAAAAACTTAGGCCTACTAAAGTGAAAAACTTACTAAAGAGACTATTTAACATGTAGGAGCTTATAGATGGGATCAAAAAATAAAACTTACTAAGGAGAAAAATGCACTAACGAGGGACTAACTAAAGAGGTTCTACTGTATAAAGAAAATAAAATGTTGGATATAAGTGAAGAATAGTGGAAAATGAACAGTTTATTTGACAATGAAGTGCAAAATATTGTATGACGCCATCCTCTCTGGCTGAGGAATACTGACTACCCAAACTAACCTAATCTAACCTAACCCAGCATATTAACGCCATCCTCTCTGTCTTGCAGGACCTGGGCAATGCCGACCTGAGCCGTGACATCGTGCTGGTGGCGCACGTGATGCGTATGGGCCGCATGCTCTACTCGGACTCGGTGAAGAAGGCGTCGAGTCACCCGCTGCCGCCGCACCAGCTGTTCAAGCGTCCGCACGGCGTGGCGGTGCTCAACATCAGCGAGGTGTTGTTAAACAAAGAGCGGGCGGACGGGGTCGGCGCGGGCGAGGAGCGGGAGTTCACGTTCAAGGTCGGTCGCGTTCAAGTGGTGGCAGTGGTGGGATATTTTGTGAGCGGTCAAATTTGGGAGGAGTTAAGGAGTTTTGGGAGGGATAGCGAAGAGATGAATCTGATGAAGATAAATTACACTCTTATGGACCTTTGTCTGTGCGTTTTCTCAAATTATTTTCAGATATACCTACAGCAGAAATTTTGTTATCATTTTACAGCAGCTCTTTTAGCTGTATACTGGTGAAGCAGGGGTTATATTAGTGCGCAGGTGACCCTATTATGCGCAGTTCTAAACTCGAAAAATACAGTTCTTAATTTCAATTTGCGCTGTTGTAAAATTTAGTCCATGTTTAATAATGCACTAATAATACTAATAACATTATTAAGGCATTAGTATAATAAATTAATAATGCACCATGAAGCAACAGTCTTAGGTCTACATATTCCCAAATAGTAACGAGATAATTTAAAAAACAAAGTTTTTCAAAAAATTCCCTGCGGGGCTGTAGTTCCTCCCCTCCCCCCAGTATCCGCGCGGAACCTCCTTCTTTATATGATTGATTTTCCATATGCGCAGCTCTAAATTTTCACTAATATAACCACTGTGGTGAAGTTATGTGATATTAGTTGAATAGTATTTACCTTTAGCGCCCTGAAGTTGTTAGAAATGTCTGTGTGTCCCCCGTATCAGAATTTTAATATCTCATATCGTTCGATAGTTATCTTGATATAAATTATATTTCAATCATTCAACTCCCCTGCGCTCGTACGAGGCCGCAGGGTATTATTTAGGCGCAAAGCTATTGTTTCTACTAGGAAAACGCGGGATGCGCGTTGTTAGACGAGCTTAGGGGTATAGAAATCTAGAATGAAAAATAATTTGTCAACCCAATCTACATCTACAGACCTTGGATCACTCCAAACGTTCAAAAACCTTACGAGAATCAGTTATGTCACGGCCTTCCTCTTCATTCATTTCAATCGTTTTGAATTAATTGGTGACACTTGTTGCTATAGATTTAATTGGTTCCCGTAATAGCCTAAATTGATGGGAAAATGCTTTATAAATGCGTTTTCTTCGTTATTTCTCATCCGATTGATGCGAAAAATCTCTCAAAATGTGCTTAATAGTTTCCTTTATATTCGGCGAAAATTTGAGAGGTCTTGAAAAATTTTGATTTTTCAAGTATTTTCCTCCGGGTTATTCTAATGGGGATTTTTGAAATTTCTAAAATTCATAAAAAAAAAGTTACCACCCGATAATGCCACAAAACTATACAGATCTAAGTTAGATGAGGAACCATGACAAAAAAAAGTTTGAAGTTGATAGCTGTAGCCGTTTGACCTGTGGAGAACCGACAAAAAAACATAAAAAAAAACAAAAAAAAAAAACATAAAAACGAACACCAATTTTTTTCAGTATGTCAAATTGAATCCTCGCTAAAGCTCGTCTAATAATGTATTAGTGATGTTATTGTTTGTTATTTAGTAATGTTTTGATTTCTATCGTGTTGTCTGCTCGTGTGTTTTTCCAGGTGTACCAAGGCGACGAGAAGGATTACCACCAGCTGCACGAGTTCATCATCAAGAAACAGAGCAACAAGTTCAACCCACTCTCCGGCCAACCAAACTACGGTACGTTCACTTCTCTCTCTCTCTCTCTCTCTCTCTCTCTCTCTCTCTCTCTCTCTCTCTCTCTCTCTCTCTCTCTCTCTCTCTCTCTCTCTTCTCTTTCTCTCTCTCTCCAAAACCATACAACATTTGACTGCTACGTATTACGTCTTCTCACTATTGCTGGCTATAGACGACTTATCAATTTCAGAACAACATCGTTATTTTTGTACGCACGCCTATGTACAGTTTTATATTTCTCATCACATAATCGTTCTAGGAACAGAGCTACGAAAGGTGGCCATCGTTGACACTATTTAGTGTCGCTGACACTAAAATATTGGCAATTTAGGTGACAATTGCTACAGCCGAGCCTACATATACCTAATTTTGCTGAACAAAGTTAGTCCACTAAACCTACCAGACGACTCAAGATTGGTATTTCCAAGGCCAGAACCGTAAAATGGTATATATTTTTCAGTCAATTCACCTGAAGAGTCCATGAGAGTCGATTTAGCAGGATATAATTTTTTTCTGTGATAACTTTTGATATAACTATGAGATACCGAAATTATAATGCGGAGGAATTACAGATATCTCCAATATCTGCGAGATGATGTGAGTAATAACTATCCATATCATATTGCATAATCATCATGTATATACTTTTAGAAAGTGTGCTGTTTTAGCCGTATGCGCGTGATAATTAGGCTATGCAATATTAGATGGATAGTTATTGCTTATATCATCTTGCAGATATCTGTGTATCATCTTTATCAGAATTTTGATATCTCATACCATTTTGAAGTTATCATAAAAAACTAAGATTCCACTAAATTGACTCCCATGAACTTTAAAGTGACTGGCAAACCAACGCACCTTAATGCATCTTGTTCAATACCTTTGTTGTACAAAATATTCAGGCCAATTTCTGGTTTGTTTAGGTCTATTCTCCTCATTTGTACTATCAATTTTTTTGTCCTGATAATAATTGATGAAGTTTAATGTCGTTGTTTGTTCCTGCAGGAATAGTGATCTCGCTGAAGATGCTACACGGAGAGCTGTCGCAGGTGCGGGAAGAAAACCCGCTGATGTTCAAGAACATCTCGCTGACCAAGAAGCTGGGCTTCTCCGACGTCATCATGCCAGGCGACGTGCGTAACGACCTCTATCTGACCCTGGACAAGGGCGAGTTTGAGCGCGGCGGCAAGTCGACCGGGAAGAACATTGAGGTCACGATACTGGTGCTCGATGGGGACGGACAGGTGCTGGAGGTGAGTCAATGAGCGAGGTAGGGGGGTGGGACCAATTTTTTTTTTCAAAACTTTCTTCGGCAATATTTCTTTTCACCAAACCTGTTAAATGAGCGTAGCAAAGTCTCCATCCCACTCTTACATTATTTGTCTGTTTTTTTTTTTTTGTAAGCACTCCACAGGTCGCAGGGTTCAACTGATCGACATGAAACTTATTTTATACACGCAAACTCATCTTAGAGCTGTATACCTAGTTTTTGGAATGAATTGGTTCAACTGATTTTGAGAAATATCATGTCAAAGTTTCTAAATCCTCCTAAGATTAGGCTGGGCAAGAAAATTTGAAAAAATGATATCTCTCCAAAAAGAATAAAATTTTCTCTGAATGTGTACACATGAATGATACACATAATCATCATTTTGTAAGCAATTCAAACCAGCCGTTTTGAAGAAAAAAATGTAATTAACTGTTTTTATTCATCACATATTATTATGAAATTAAAGCAGATTTAGGTTGCCGAAATTCACTGCTTCCTACATTCGATATTTGCCCAACAATGAACTATTCTTCATATTCGTCAAGGTGTGTAGAATACCAGAGTCGATAAAGTAGCAAATGTACGTCTAATAATGACTAACCTTATTCAGATATCTCGCTCATCTTACAACGCATATCTCGCGTTTGCCTACTATTTTAATGGGTACCGCCGTACCGGTATTGAAAAACATTGATTATTGGAAACGTTTTTGTTGAGCCTCTCTGAGAAAAACATCAAGTTGAGAGGGGTGGAACTTCAAGAGGGCCCACAAGGTGCCTCACTTTTTGAAAAAGCTCGAGTTTTTAGACGAGCTTTAGCGAGTATTCAATTTGACATACTGAAAAAAATTGGTGTTCGTTTTTATGTTTTTTTTTTTTATGTTTTTTTGTCGGTTCTCCACAGGTCAAACGGCTACAGCTATCAACTTCAAACTTTTTTTCGTCATGGTTCCTCATCTAACTTAGATCTGTATAGTTTTGTGGCATTATCGGTTGGTAACTTTTTTTTTTATGAATTTTAGAAATTTCAAAAATCCCCATTAGAATAACCCGGAGGAAAATACTTGAAAAATCAAAATTTTTCAAGACCTCTCAAATTTTCGCCGAATATAAAGGAAACTATTAAGCACATTTTGAGAGATTTTTCGCATCAATCGGATGAGAAATAACGAAGAAAACGCATTTATAAAGCATTTTCCCATCAATTTAGGCTATTACGGGAACCAATTAAATCTATAGCAACAAGTGTCACCAATTAATTCAAAACGATTGAAATGAATGAAGAGGAAGGCCGTGACATAACTGATTCTCGTAAGGTTTTTGAACGTTTGGAGTGATCCAAGGTCTGAAGATGTAGATTGGGTTGACAAATTATTTTTCATTCTAGATTTCTATACCCCTAAGCTCGTCTAACAACGCGCATCCCGCGTTTTCCTAGTAATAGATATTGGAAGAAATTGATGAATGAAAAACCTCTTTGTTGAACCCTTTTGTAAAATCTCTCTTGGGTTACGAGGGGAGGAAAATACAAAAAATTGAATGCAAGTCATTTTTTAGGGCTATTCTCTTGTAATGAGGGTGTTCCTAAAGTACTTGAATAAAAATAATTGTAATGACATTTTCAACTCTCTTGGAGTTTATTGCACCCTCAAAACTAGGAAAATCTCAATTATAGAAATTAACCTATATAGGTCTACCTCTACTGCATTCTTATATTCAAAAATCTGATAATGTGAATGTATATTCTTGAAGATCACAAATTCAGGGTACCAGTAATTTTATATTAGTGGATTCACCCCTAACTTGACAATTTCATTTACCAACAACCCCCAAATGTACCAAAATACTTCCACCGGCCGACATTCAAAAAGGCATAACTTCTGAACCATTCAACCTAAAAATCTGAAACATTTTTTTCTGTCATCCTAAAACATTTACAGTAAGCCCTCGTTATCCAAAATGCAAGGGACCCCAAAAAAAGATTTTGATATTAAAAAATTCAGGTGACCAAAAAAAAAAACTTTTCCACGAAAATTATCACACTTTCCAGTCGGATTTGAATCAATTTCATATTGCGCGCAAGAGAAAACTATTTCACACGTGTGAAACAAACCGTTCACGTGTGCATCGTGTGATCATGTATACTCAAGTAACTGACAACGCACGATCATTATACAGCCCGCTTCCATTGACGCTCGGCCGTCCCGAGTGTTACTGACGAATGAGTGTTCCGAGCTTACCATAAATCTCGTACTTGTCGTATTTCTTCAAGGTCGGAGGCTCAGAGCGCATTCGGATGACGCACTCAAAGCAGTGAACAGCTGGCTTCGGCTTATTTTTACGCGTCAAATAAAAAGTATGGAAATTTAGAAAATAATAATCAATTCAAGGAATTCACTCGAGCTATTTCGAATTATCCAATCCGAAATCAGTGGTAAAACAATTGAAGGGTCGAAATATCAGCTCAAATTATGGATTAGCTGGAATTCGAATTAACCATATTAATAAACATTGAAATGCCTAAATCTTCAGCCGGCGACCAACTTCAAGTTCAAAATATGTCAATTTTCGGATTAACCAAGTTTGGATTAACAAGGGTTTACTGTATTCAAAAACATTAATGATGACCGTTCAGTTAGAATAATAATGAGAATAATCAGTATGACAGTTTGAGCTCAGGCAGTGGCAAGGCTACGCGTTGTCTTGTCACCAAATCATATAATATATTCACCATTTTAAATAAGAAACAATTAATTCACTTCGACACCACATTTCAATTCACACTGCAACGAGGAGAAAGGCAAAAGGACGAGGTCACCCCTCATGTTTTGAAACATGAGGGTTCTGGCTAGTTATAAGATATTTTTCCCGATTCCATAATGTACTTTTAATGAAATTACCGGTACTGATCTAGTTTCAGTTAGACCCATTCTCTAACAATGTAAATTGTTCCATTGAATGAAATTTTTTTCTTTGTTTGTGCTGACTGTTTGTGCTGTTTGTGCTGACTGTGTTGTTTGTGCTGACTGTTTGTGTTTTTTGTGCTGACTGTTTGTGTTGACTGTTTGTGCTATCAGTGCAGGACTGTTTGTGTTGTTTGTGCTGACTGTTTGTGTTGTTTGTACTGACTGTATGTGCTGATTATTTGTGCTGACTGTTTGTGTTGTTTGTGCTGACTGTTTGTGCTGTCTGTGCAGGACTGTTTGTGGGGCGCGTCTGGCACGGACGGAGCCAACGACTACCAGTCGATGATCATCTACCACCACAACGCACCCAGCTGGGCGGAGACGCTCCGCATGGCCGTGCCCATAGACAAGTTCTACGGATCCCACATTCGGCTAGAGTACAGGCACTGCTCCAGTGAGTTATCTGCATTTATTTTTCCAATGGTTTTTATTTAAAGTAAGCATTGTTTATAATTGACACAGATAAATAATTTTCACAGAGCCAAAGGCTCATCTGTGGAACATAACGTAATAGATACAAATCAAAACAGACGTGTCAATTCAAGATATAAAAAGGTTTACAATAATTATTAAAAATCATCAAATTAAACTACAATGTACTCATAACAACAGGTACCAGCAGAAGAAAAACATTTGAATTCTGATATTCTGTATTTTTCATGATAATATGCGTGATAAGTCAGTAAACAATGCATAATCATCAATAATGTGGAGTGGTTCATTGATGTTTCAGATAGCCTATCATTGATTTTATTTTATCGATTCTATTTATTTTTATTCATTGATTTTATTGGTTTTTATTCATTTACAAGGTATATTACAGAAGTACCGGCAAATATAGCTCAGTTGCTAATGTTATACTTATACTAATGTTACAGTTCTCTTAAAGATGGCGTCTAGTAAAGCCAATAAAGCTGGGGTAGAGAGTAATAAATTGATAAAAGAGGTAGATGAATGCGTTATTTGTAAAATAAGAGTAAAGGGTGGTGTGTGGTGTGTGGTGTGCAAAAGGTGGGCGCATTTCCAATGTGTGGGGATCAGTAAAAAAGACAGGGCCAAGCTCAAAGTTAGTAGCTGGGTGTGCTCATGCTGCGAAAGTGGGGTTAAGGAGGACAAGTACGCCCAAAAATCCAAACCTAGGCCTAGTAGAGAAGGGGATGGGGATGGGGATGGGGATGGTGTTGTAGAGAGTGTAAACTGTGCTGTAAAGTGTGGGCACATGGTGAAAACAAGAGACAAAATTATCCGATGTGATGAACCAAATTGTTTCACACTATGGCACTTGGCATGTGCCGACATCACTCCAAGCCAGTACAAGATTATTCAGGAGGTGCCGGGATTGAAATGGAGATGTCGAGAATGTAGGAATGATGAGGACATGAAGAAAAGGGTTGCTGACGAGTCGAAGAAAAGGGAGGCTGATGATCAGAAGAAAAGGGAGGCTGAAGACAAGAAGAAAAATAAAAAAGAACAGAAGGAGAGCAAGACTGATGAAGAAGGCTTAGGACTAAAGATACCAGGGTTGGACAAGATACCAAGGGTAGAAAGAGGTCTAAGGAAAGTAGTGCTTATGGGAAGCTCCATATTACGAGGAGCCAGCGGCAGAGCCGGTAAAAATGTGGAAGTTGAAGTGCGACCAGGGATAGGAGTCTCGAGAATGAAAAGAGTGGTGGACGGCCTGAAAGAAAGAGAAGTAGAAGGAAAGGGAGTGATCTTCTACGTAGGCGGGAACGACCTAGAAGAGATGGGAAGACGAAATGATGGACTGGATCTAATGAAGAAGGGATTGCAAGAACTTATAGTGTTGGCAAAAAAGAAGTTTGGGGGAGAAAGAGTAGGAATAAGTGGGATTGTATATCGAAAGGGGGTAAGGAATGAGACAGTAGACACAGTCAACAGACAAACAGAAAAACTGTGTGAAGAACAAGGAGTCCTTTATATTGAGACCGGATGTTGGATCACAAGCCAAGAGTTACACCGTGATGGAGTGCATCTGAACAGTGAGGGGACTAAGAAGATTGGTGAACTTATGGGAAGAGTGGCAAACAAAATGATTGATCGAGACAGGAAGTGACTGCTGAGGTTGGATGGGACAGATACAGGGGTAGATGTAGGGAGCAGGGTGAAAGACACCATGTTGGCACTGGCCTGTACAAATCTTGAAATAACATTGGTGAACTGTAGAAGCATTTGCAACAAATTAGACGCATTTAGGTCCACAATAGAAATTATAAATCCAGATATTTTTGTTGCAGTCGAGACGTGGCTAGATGGAGGGTTTACTGATAGTGAAATAAGGGTGGGGGGATACAGTTTATTTAGAAGAGATCGGAATAAAAACGGGGGAGGTATAATGGTGGGATGTAGAGCTGAATTAGCGGGAAGAGTGGTATGGACAGAAAAAGAAGTAGAGCTAATGGGTATAAAATTAAAAAGGGGAACAGAAGAATATTCGATAATTGCCGGATACAGGCCCCCGAATACAAACGACTACATTTTGGAAAGAACAAGGGATAGGATACGAGAAAGCAAACATGAAAAAAATATTATAGTGGCAGGGGACTTCAATCTACCAGGGATAGCTTGGGAGGAGGGAAGTACTGGCATAGGTGCAAGCAGGAGGCAGGACCTTGTTACAGACATTATGAATGAAGGCTTTTTACAAACAGTTAGGGTAGGGACAAGGGAGACAAGGACAGGAGACAGCAACCTTCTTGACGTAATTCTAGTGAGGCCACCAGAGAATTGGGTGAGGACGCAGGTCGAAATGGGCATAAGTGACCACAGAATACCGACAGTGGAACTGATAGGAACACATAAAATACACGAAATTAAAACAAAAAAGAGGATTTGGTTTTACAAGAAGGCGAAGATAAACAAAATTAGAGAATTTTTGGCAATTAGAAGAAGGGACTGGGAAACAGAGAAGGGAGATGTAGATATAAAATGGGAACAGTTTATATGTATTTGCATAGAGAGTATAGAGAAGTATGTGCCCAGTAAACTAATATCAAGAAAAAATCCAGATCCAATATATTACAACAGAAAAATAAGGGTAATGAAAAGGAAGGGTAGGGAGTTACATAACAGAAATAAGGGGAAGGGAGAGGATATACAAGGAAGAAGACTAAGATCGGAACTTAACAAGGAAAAGAAAAAAGCTAGGGATGAATTTTTTGGAGGGATGTTTGATGAACGTGACCATAACAAAAGCTGGGGAAATATGTATAAATACATAAATAGTACTAAAGGAGAGAACACAGACATGCCCATCTTGATTGACCAAGATGGAAAAGAGTTCACAACCAACAAGGACAAGGCTAATGCACTAAACAAATTTTATAGTGGGGTTTTTCAAAAAGGAGATACAGTTACGGGTAGAGAAGGTTACACTAATGACTCGGAAGCATACAGAAATACTATTAAATTTACGGGGAATTCAATCCAGAGAATAATATAAAACCTGAAGAATAATAAGGCACCAGGGCTTGACAAAATTAACAACAACTTTATAAAATTAGCAGGATACGAAATTGTTAAATACCTTAGGATAATATTTCAAAGTTCGATAGACTCTGGAACTGTGCCAGAGGATTGGAAACGGGCAATAGTAATTCCAATACATAAGGGAGGGGAAAGGGCAAAATTGGGGAACTATAGACCAGTAAGTCTCACTTCTGCGGTAGGTAAAATTATGGAGCGCTTGGTAGACTTGGAAATTAAAACAATCATTGATAGAAACGGGGGGATTTTTAAGGGACAACACGGTTTTCGGAAAGGACATTCATGCGAAACACAACTTCAGGGATTTACACAAGAACTGACTGACACTTTAGATAAGGGGGGTAGAATCTATGCAATCTTTTTGGATTTTGAGAAGGCCTTTGACAAAGTGCCACATGATCTGTTGATCAACAAATTGCAACAAATTACAGAAAATAGTAGAATATCAAATTGGGTAAAGGCATTCCTACAAGGCAGAACACAAAAAGTAAAAGTGGGGGAGGAATTTTCGGAATTTGTTGAAATCACATCAGGAGTGCCACAGGGAAGTGTCATCGGACCCTTACTTTTCAATATATTCATTAACGACATAGAAACTGGTATCAATTCTAAAATCCGACTATTTGCAGACGACTGTGTTGTGTACAGGATAATTGAGAGCCAGGAAGAGGCAATGCAACTACAAAGTGATTTAGATACAATTAATGACTGGGTCAATACAAATCTAATGGGACTTAATGTAGAAAAATGTAAGGTAGTCGAATTCTCCAGAAGTAAAAAGAATAAAGAAGTGACATCATTTAGAATGGGAGAAAGCATACTGGAGCAGGTTGACGGTTATAAATATCTCGGATTATACATGCATAAAAACTTGGGGTGGGGGAATCATATTAGAAAGTTGTCAAAAAAGGGGATTAGATCATTAAATTTTGTTATGAGACAGCTCAAGGGGACAAGAATTGAAATCAAAAACAAAGCATACAAGACACTAATTAGACCTACACTGGAGTACGCTAGTTCAGTCTGGGACCCTCGGGACACAGGATTAATCAAGGCTGTAGAGAGCGTACAGAGGGTTGCTGCGAGGAGGGTATTGGGGAGAGTCAAGAGATGGAGGACCATTAGGAGTAGTAAGGGAGTGATACAGAAAGAACTGGAAAGACCAACCATAATGATTGAACAACTGAAATGGGAAACCCTGGAAGCAAGGAGACGAAGGACTAGACTGTGCAACTTCTTCAAAGCAAGACACAACTGTACCGGATGGGAAGAACTAGGCAGAAGAGTTGGAAAGGGGGTCCAAAGAAGTAATAGGGGAGGAGAAAGAATGGAGGTGGAGAGAGTTTACTCAAATATAGGGAAAAACGGTTTCGTCCAGAGGACGATAAGAGACTGGAATGAGCTGGAAGAAGAAGGAAGAACTGCAAAGAAATTATTAGAATTCAAGAAAATGATCCAATAGAATAATAATATCTTGCCACCGTGCATCTAGCACATCTGCAAGAATGTTTACAAATACAAATACAAAATACAAATACAAATAAACATATTCACAGCTGAAATAAAAAGAAAATTCTCAGCTGTAGGCCTATAGTTGTGAAAATTATGCAATATAGGCCCAAGTGGAATTGTTTTTACTTATACCCAGAGGCATAAAATTATAACATTGATTTTTTTTCTAGCTATCATCTATTTCAAGATAAGGTTTTTATAGCGTTGGTCAAATTTCAAATTAGCATTAATTTAGCATCAAAAAGTCTTTGGACAAACATAAAGAGTCTTGGATAAAAATAAGTTGTATGCATATAATTGTAAACTATCTTCGACACCCTTGGCTTCAGCAGTGAGCAAGTCCTAAAAGACAGATTGACGTGAATATGGGGGAGTACTAATGAAGTGAATATATTAAACTTCAATTACGTAATATCAATCTGAATGATCGATTGTAGCCCTATTGACGGGTTAGTGAATTTGGTTCGACCTATCACATGATTATTGGGTGGTCAGCCGGGAAGAACGGAAAAGCGTCAAATGAACTAACGTCAAAATGTTCGTGTAACATGATCTTTTTTCCACATTTCTGACGTTATTCCGGTGTAGTAAAGTCCAATTGATAATTTGACAATATTCTCGTGGAATAATGTCAAATTACATCGATTTGACTCTATTCCATTTCTGAGTAGGCCTACTCATGAAAATTGAATTTGACGTTGTTCCACTGGAAAAAGTCGAATTAGAATGTCCATACTTTAAGACCGTTGAACCATGTCCATACTTTAAGACCGTTAAACCATGTCCATACTTTAAGACCGTTAAACCATGTCCATACTTTAGGACCGTTAAACCATGTCCATACTTTAAGACCATTAAACCATGTCCATACTTTAAGACCGTTGAACCATTACCATACTTTAAGACCGTAGAACCATTACCATACTTTAGGACCGTAGAACCATTAACATACTTTAAGACCGTTGAACCATTAACATACTTTAAGACCGTTGAACCATTACCATACTTTAAGACCGTAGAACCATTACCATACTTTGGGACCGTAGAACCATGTCCATACTTTAAGACCGTTGAACCATTACCATACTTTAAGACCGTTAAACCATGTCCATACTTTAAGACCATTAAACCATGTCCATACTTTAAGACCATTGATCCATTACCATACTTTAAGACCATTAAACCATGTCCATACTTTAGGACCATTGAACCATGTCCATATTTTAAGACCGTTAAACCATGTCCATACTTTAAGACCGTTAAACCATGTCCATACTTTGAAACCGTTGAACCATGTCCATACTTTAAGACCATTAAACCATGTCCATACTTTAAGACCGTTGAACCATTACCATACTTTAAGACCGTAGAACCATTACCATACTTTAGGACCGTTAAACCATGTCCATACTTTAAGACCGTTAAACCATGTCCATACTTTAAGACCGTTGAACCATGTCCATACTTTAGGACCATTGAACCATGTCCATACTTTAAGACCATTGAACCATGTCCATACTTTAAGACCATTAAACCATGTCCATACTTTAGGACCATTGAACCATGTCCATATTTTAAGACCGTTAAACCATGTCCATACTTCAAGACCGTTAAACCATGTCCATACTTTAAGACCGTTGAACCATGTCCATACTTTAAGACCGTTAAACCATGTCCATACTTTAAGACCGTTGAACCATGTCCATACTTTAAGACAGTTAAACCATGTCCATACTTTAGGACCGTTAAACCATGTCCATACTTTGAGACCGTTAAACCATGTCCATACTTTAGAACCGTTAAACCATGTCCATACTTTAAGACGTTACACCATGTCCATACTTTAAGACCGTTAAGCCATGTCCATACTTTAAGACCGTTAAACCATGTCCATACTTTGAGACCGTCAAACCATGTCCATACTTTAAGACCGTTAAACCATGTCCATACTTTGAGACCGTTAAACCATGTCCATACTTCAAGACCGTTAAACCATGTCCATACTTTAAGACCGTTAAACCATGGCCATACTTTGAGACTGTTAAACCATGTCCATACTTTAAGACCGTTGAACCATGTCCATACTTTGAGACCGTTAAACCATGTCCATACTTTGAGAATGTTAAACCATGTCCATTCTTTAAGACTGTTAAACCATGTCCATACTTTAAGACCGTTAAACCATGTCCATACTTTAAGACTTTTAAACCATGTCCATACTTTAAGACCGTTAAACCATGTCCATACTTCAAGACCGTTAAACCATGTCCATACTTTAAGACCGTTAAACCATGGCCATACTTCAAAACTGTTGAACCATGTCCATACTTTAAGACCGTTAAACCATGTCCATACTCTAAGACCATTAAACCATGTCCATACTCTAAGACCATTAAACCATGTCCATACTCTAAGACCATTAAACCATGTCCATACTCTGAGACTGTTAAACCATGTCCATACTTTAAGACCGTTAAACCATGTCCATACTTCAAGACTGTTAAACCATGTCCATACTTTAAGACCGTTAAACCATGTCCATACTTCAAGACCGTTAAACCATGTCCATACTTTAAGACCGTTAAACCATGTCCATACTTTAAGACCGTTAAATCATGTCCATACTTTAAGACTGTTAAACCATGTCCATACTTTGAGACCGTTAAACCATGTCCATACTTTGAGACCGTTAAACCATGTCCATACTTCAAGACCGTTAAACCATGTCCATACTTTGAGACCGTTAAACCATGTCCATACTTTAAGACCGTTAAACCATGTCCATACTTTAGGACCGTTAAACCATGTCCATACTTCAAGACCGTTAAACCATGTCCATACTTTAAGACCGTTAAACCATGTCCATACTTTAAGACCGTTAAATCATGTCCATACTTTAAGACTGTTAAACCATGTCCATACTTTGAGACCGTTAAACCATGTCCATACTTTGAGACCGTTAAACCATGTCCATACTTTAAGACGTTACACCATGTCCATACTTTGAGACCGTTAAGCCATGTCCATACTTTAAGACCGTTAAACCATGTCCATACTTTGAGACCGTCAAACCATGTCCATACTTTAAGACCGTTAAACCATGTCCATACTTTGAGACCGTTAAACCATGTCCATACTTCAAGACCGTTAAACCATGTCCATACTTTAAGACCGTTAAACCATGGCCATACTTTGAGACTGTTAAACCATGTCCATACTTTAAGACCGTTAAACCATGTCCATACTTTGAGACCGTTAAACCATGTCCATACTTTGAGACTGTTAAACCATGTCCATTCTTTAAGACTGTTAAACCATGTCCATACTTTAAGACCGTTAAACCATGTCCATACTTTAAGACTGTTAAACCATGTCCATACTTTAAGACCGTTAAACCATGTCCATACTTCAAGACCGTTAAACCATGTCCATACTTTAAGACCGTAAACCATGGCCATACTTCAACACTGTTGAACCATGTCCATACTTTAAGACCGTTAAACCATGTCCATACTCTAAGACTATTAAACCATGTCCATACTCTAAGACCATTAAACCATGTCCATACTTTAAGACCATTAAACCATGTCCATACTCTAAGACCATTAAACCATGTCCATACTTTAAGACCGTAAACCATGGCCATACTTTGAGACTGTTAAACCATGTCCATACTTTAAGACCGTTAAACCATGTCCATACTTTAAGACCGTTAAACCATGTCCATACTTTAAGACTGTTAAACCATGTCCATACTTTGAGACCGTTAAACCATGTCCATACTTTAAGACCGTTAAACCATGTCCATACTTCAAGACCGTTGAACCATGTCCATACTTTGAGACCGTTAAACCATGTCCATACTTCAAGACCATTAAACCATGTCCATACTTTAAGACCGTTAAACCATGTCCATACTTTAAGACTGTTAAACCATGTCCATACTTTAAGACCGTTAAACCATGTCCATACTTCAAGACCGTTAAACCATGTCCATACTTTGAGACCGTTAAACCATGTCCATACTTTAAGACCATTAAACCATGTCCATACTTTAAGACCGTTAAACCATGTCCATACTTTAAGACTGTTAAACCATGTCCATACTTTAAGACCGTTAAACCATGTCCATACTTCAAGACCGTTAAACCATGTCCATACTTTGAGACCGTTAAACCATGTCAATACTTTAAGACCATTAAACCATGTCCATACTTTAAGACTGTTAAACCATGTCCATACTTTAAGACTGTTGAACCATGTCCATACTTTAAGACCGTTAAACCATGTCCATACTTTGAGACCGTTAAACCATGTCCATACTTTAAGACCATTAAACCATGTCCATACTTTAAGACTGTTAAACCATGTCCATACTTTAAGACCGTTGAACCATGTCCATACTTTAAGACCGTTGAACCATTACCATACTTCAAGACCGTTGAACCATCACCATACTTTAAGGCCGTTAAACCATGTCCATACTTTGAGACCGTTAAACCATGTCCATGCTTTAAGACCGTTAAACCATGTCCATACTTTAAGACCGTTGAACCATGTCCATACTTTAAGACCGTTGAACCATTACCATACTTTAAGGCCGTTAAACAATGTCCATACTTTGAGACCGTTAAACCATGTCCATACTTTGAGACCGTTAAACCATGTCCATACTTTAAGACCGTTGAACCATGTCCATACTTTAATACCGTTAAACCATGTCCATACTTCAAGACCGTTGAACCATGTCCATACTTTAAGACCGTTGAACCATTACCATACTTTAAGGCCGTTAAACCATGTCCATACTTTGAGACCGTTAAACCATGTCCATACTTTGAGACCGTTAAACCATGTCCATACTTTAAGACCGTTAAACCATGTCCATACTTTAAGACCGTTGAACCATGACCATACTTTAAGACCGTTAAACCATGTCCATACTTCAAGACGGTGAACCATGTCCATACTCTGAGACCATTAAACCATGTCTATACTTTAGGACCGTTAAACCATGTCCATACTTCAAGACCGGTAAACCATGTCCATACTTTAAGACCGTTGAATCATGTCCATACTTCAAGACCGTTAAACCATGTCCATACTTTAGGACCGTTAAACCATGTCCATACTGTAAGACTGTTAAACCATGTCCATACTTTAGGACTGTTAAACCATGTCCATACTGTAAGACTGTTAAACCATGTCCATACTTTAAGACCGTTGAACCATGTCCATACTTTAAGACCGCTAAACCATGTCCATACTTTAAGACCGTTAAACCATGTCCATACTTTAAGACCGTTAAACCATGTTCATACTTTAAGACCGCTAAACCATGTCCATATTTTAAGACCGTTGAACCATGACCACACTTTAAGACCGTTGAACCATGTTCATACTTTAAGACCGCTAAACCATGTCCATACTTTAAGACCGTTAAACCATGTCCATACTTCAAGACCGTTAAGCCATGTCCATACTTTAAGACCGTTGAACCATGTCCATACTTTAAGACCGCTAAACCATGTCCATACTTTAAGACCGTTAAACCATGTCCATACTTTGGGACCGTTGAACCATAATTTCTTACTGGATTAAAGTAAAATCTGATATTTTGGTGTTAATCCAGTGGAATAATGTCGAAACATCTGTCGACATTATTCCAGTGGATCAACGTCAAATCGCTTTTAAAATCCAAGTTTTGTAAAGAACATGTTACATAAATGGCTTGACGTTTTTCCATTTGACGCTATACCATCTACCCGTCAGTCGACCCCCCCCTGCACGGCCACCCCACGTTCATCACCGTAACTCACGTTCCAGCACGCGACAAAACCGACAACAAGAAACTATTC
This sequence comes from Brachyptera risi, assembly GCA_964007535.1. Lineage (NCBI taxonomy): Eukaryota > Metazoa > Arthropoda > Insecta > Plecoptera > Taeniopterygidae > Brachyptera > Brachyptera risi. Next base: position 13,898,742 of record OZ023338.1, on the reverse strand, counting down.
GGCTTTTCGTTCGCGCGACTCATGGAGGCTGGAGGCGCGACCCTGCGTGACGGCCAGCACGACCTGTATGTGTACAAGTGCGAGGAGCGCACGCGGCTTGACCCGTCCAGCTACCTGCAGCTGGCGTCGAGCGGTAGGGACGTGGTCGCGCCAACCACCGGTCCGCACTCGTTCAACCGCAGTCCTAAGGAGTCGATCTGCGTGCACACGCTGCTCTGTTCGACCAAGCTCACACAGAACGGTGAGTAGAGTTCGGTTTGGTTGATTCCGCCTGTTTGATCCGATTATTGTTGGCTTAAGAGGCTACTTTATATCTCACAACCCATGAGTAAAACCTGCAGGGAACGAACAAAACAGAACAAAAAGCGTCAATACAGGCCTTTAGCTCCCAACTCATGGTGGGTAAACGGTGGGACCAATCAGTCCAATTCTTTTTGCAATAAAATAATAATGAGTGTATCTGTACCTCTACGTTCACTAAAAATCATAATTCTATATCATATTACTCTGAAGAAATCGTAAAAACAATGAAAAACAGGTAAAAACATGTTGATTTTTGACAATTATTTTGAAAGGGTAGAAAACATACCACGAACTAAAGCTCTTCGTACGAGCACGTATTGAATACTAGTGATCATCTAACCGAAAACTGTAAGTTAATACGATGATTGGTTTTCCGTTGCCAACTTGGGCCCCGAACATCTGCAATCAAGCCGGTAGGCAAAAGAGGCCTCTTAACGACCCTACCAACAGCTAGGTTATACGTATAGTAAACTCTCTTTAATCCAAACTCAGTTGATCCAAAATTTGGATTATTTTGAACTTTAATCAGTCTTGTTTGTTTGTTTGTTTGTTCAGTGGACCTGCTGTCGTTGCTGCAGTGGAAGGAACATCCGGAGAATATACAGGAAGCGCTGGGAAGGATCTTACGGCTCAACGGGGAAGAACTAGTCAAATTCCTGCAGGACGTTCTCGACGCTCTGTTCTCTATGTTCTCGACGGAAGACGGGAATTCCACGACGCATTCCGGATTAGTGTTCCACGCCCTGGTCAGTACACGTTCATTCAATTCAGCGCTATTCAAACCGACCGGGAGGAAATCCTGGGACTTGAGGATTTGAGGGAAGAAGTAAAAAATTTTGAGGGAAAGTTACAGAAGGTTTCACAGCAATTATGTCTACTTGACAACAATGGAGAGTTCCTTTTTTTTCATAATATTTGTATATAATAATTCTTCCCACAACAGAATTGTCACATATCGAATGATCCTAAACTTTCAACCCTTGCCTTTATAAGGAAATAATGGCTCTGTGTCCAGTTTTTTATGTTGATGAGAAATAAATATTCTGCTCAAAAGTTATCATGTGAAAAAAATGATATATTGCTATTCTTGACAACATTTACATAGTGTACGTTTGAAATATATCAACCGTTAACAAATGGCTGGATAAATAAATAAATAAATCGTCTACCGTGTGCCTTTAACGGTTCAACCACTTGACAGCCGCTGGCGCACATACGCGCCCGCAGCGATCGTGCTGCCCAAGCCGCTGGCGCATATACGCGTCCGCAGCGATCGTGCTGCCCAAGCCGCTGGCGCATATACACGTTCTCACACATTCCAAAACTTTTCATTTTATATCTTGACTAAATGACAAAATGACATGAGACTTAAACTGATATGTGGGAGATAGATTGAGAAATGAGTTTAATTTCTTCTTTGGCCAATGGAATACATACAGTCAACTGTTATTCCAAAACATTGTTCTAGGATAAATATGTCCAACTGACAAGCCTCGTCTGAACGTTGAATAAAAGAGATATTGACAAATTTCTGGTTCCACATATCAAGTACAATAATATATCAACACAATAAAACCATTTGTTTCTGCTATAATTGCTATGGAAGACCATCTAAACACAAGTATCTGTGCGATATAACAGGACGGCAGTGATTTCTTCACCTGTCTGTCAAGTGTTTGAGAGTCCATGAAAGTCGATTTGGCAAAATATACTTAAAATAAACTATAACTAAAATATAACTTTCGAACGGTATGAGACATCAAAATTCTAATATGATTGATACACAGATAATTATTACTTTCAAGGTGGTATAAAATATAACTTTATAACTCATGTCGCTTCATTGTTCAAAGGAAAAGGCTTATTTCTCGTTAGTGCGTCCCATGGTGGAATATGCTAGTTCAGTTTGGGATCCTTATAGATTAGGTGAGATAAGGGATGTGGAAAGGGTGCAAAGGATTGCAGTTAGAAGGGTTACAGGTAGGGTTAGGAGGTGGAAATGGGGGGAGAATGAAAGGGGGGAGAGGGTGAGAATATTGGAGAGTCCATCTGAGATGATCTGAGACTTGGGATGGCGGGAATTGGAAATACGGAGAAAGGAGGATCGGATCTGTAATTTCTTCAGGGTAATGGAAGGAGAAGGGGGCTGGGGAGAGTTGAATAGGTTGATTGTAAGGAATGAGTCAGGGTATGGGGGTAGGCGAAGTCATGATAGAGCAGTAGTTATAAAGGGGGCTAGATTAGATGTCGGTAAGTTCTCTTTCTTGAATAGGACAGGTAGGGATTGGAATGGGCTTAGTAGAAGTATACTTGAGGAGGATGAAATAGGGTTGAAGCTATTCCGTCAGAAGGTTAGGGAGGCGATAGGATAGGATTGATAGGGAACTTGCCACCGCGCATTTATGTGCAACTGCAAGAGTTAATAATAATTAATAATAATAATAATTGTCAAGCATATACAGCTAAAAATTGTTTGTTTAGCTGTATATGCTTGACAGTCAAGTGACATGACTTAAATAGTCATAATTTATATTAGGGATAACATCGATTAATTGAGAATCGATTAAGAATCAATTCTGATGTAAAACAATTCTCAAATCAAAAAATCAATTTTTCAAGAAAGAATTTTTTTTTCTTTTTTCACGGTTCAGTGCTTTACTTCTTTACGTCGTAATAAGTACTCATCTCGTTGTCTATATTATTCTGTATTGTTGAGATATTACTATCTGGACAAAAGCTATCCCTTCGGTTACGTCTGACAGCCGAACGTTGACGGAAATACCCAAATGGTACAGTACAGTTCAAAGAAGTCTCTAGCAGCTATTTTCCACGTGAACGCCTTGGGAAGGTTGAAAAAAACGTTTCAAATTACACTACTTTTTTGAGAATGAACTTTCTTTTCAAATTTTTTTTTTCAATTTTTTTTCCAATTTTTTTTCAATTTTTTTTTTTTCAAAATCGATTTTTAATCGATTCTGGAGCATATAGAATCGATTCCCGATTTTGAGAATCGATGTCATCCCTAATTTACCTATATCATCTTGAAGCTAGCATATAATAATATGTGTTTCTCTTGCATTAGAATTTTGAAAGCTCATAACGTTCAAAAGTTAACCCCAAAAATTGATATTTCGCTAAATTGACTCTCATGGACTCTTAAGAACTCTCAAGAATTCACTCAAACGATTCGGGTAAACCTTGAAAAACCCGTGTCGGAATAGTCAATCAAATGAACCATGTGACGGACACCGAGACGGTTCAGCGAACTGGCTGGTCGATTGACTATCTCTACTCGATATGTGCCGCACCGAACTTGTGCATCCAACCCCGATAGGTTAGACTAACCTTGTTACTCGTGTGCATTGCAGGTCAGTATCTTCAGCCTGCTGGACGACAGCAAGTTTGAGCATTTCAAGCCTGTGATGGACGCTTACATTCGTGGCCACTTCGCCGCAGCACTAGTCTACAAGTGAGTCCGTCTTTCTCTCCGTTACAGCTGATCACATACGTCAAAAGAAACTTATATAGTTGAATCATTATAAATAGTACGCCTATAGCTCTAGGCTAAATAAAAAAAGGATAAATAATCAAATCAATTTCCAGTCCCCTTCAGTTTTGTTCTATGAGAGTTTCAGTGTGTTCAAACATGGGTTGAATAATACGTAAACTATATTTGAAGTACAAAATACTTCAATAGTAAGTATTGGAAGTACTAACAAAGTACAAGGGAAATTTGGGAAAAGCAAAAATAGGCCTTTATATGTTTTTTTTTAAATTATTACATTTTCAAGATGGGCTATATTTTCAGTCTTCATTTCTTTCAAAATGCTTTAGCAAATCTTGAAATGATGAAGAATTGTATAATGTCACATGTGTGCAGCTTAGGAAAAGCTAGATTGAGCCTCTTTGTATTTTTTGAAAATTATTCAATTTTCAAGATATATTTACAGTCTTTATTTCTTTCAAAATGCTCTAGCAAATTTTGAAATGATGCACATATGTATGCAGAAAAGAATGCACGATGAATGTATGCATCCACTTCATTTCTATTTGAAACAAGCCTACTCCAGCGTAAGTACGTACAGATGTGCCTCCCACGCCTTTTCCCATCCTCACGTCTTGAACGTTCGTTTCCGTTTGCCCAGGGGTCTGCTGAGCAGCGTTCAACACTGCGCCGACTGGGTCAGTTCGACGGAGAAACAGGAGCCGATACAGAAGTGTTTCCGCTCGCTCGAGTACATCTTCAAGTTCATCATCCAGTCGCGCCTGTTGTTTGCCCGCGCGACCGGCGGCCAGTACGAGGACAGCTTCAAGCGCGACCTCTACAACGTGTTCAACGCGTTGAACAAGATGCTGTCGACGTCGTACGACGTGATATTGCCTACGCAGGTGAGCATGTTGGACGTAGACCGTGAGGCCTGAACCCCAAAATAATATTCAGGCCCATATATACCGTATTCACTAGGGTTGTCAGTTGATATTTGATCACCGGCACATGCAGCGTAGTGGTTAACACACTCTCTTCATGTGACCCGGGAGGCAGTGGGCATATCGGACCCAATTCAGTCCCAGCTACCGTCTATCATTACAGGGTTTTTCGTGGTTTCCCTCTAGTCTAGGCTATAATGCCGGAATGGTTCCCACAATATAGGCCACGACCGCTTCCTTCTCACTATCCTTCCCGAAACCTAATAAACCTTCATCTCATCATTCCATCATCTCATTAATCATTCATCCGACACCAATAGATCTTGGTCATCATTACAGTGCGCCGTTAAAACCCAATATAGAAAAAATATATTGGAAATATCGATATAGTTTGATATTTTTCAATTGATATGATAATTGAATACGATTTCAGTATCGATGTATCGAAATAATCAATATATAATTTATATATTTGGTACGTATTTCCAATCGTCACAAATATTTCAAACGTTTCCAAAATATATCCAATGAAAGAGTATGGCGGGGGAATGCTTGCGCGTGATTGGTCAACAATCCCGCCAATAAGAATGCGTACGAGACCTGTTGCATGCGCGGGGGAAGTCTGAAGTCATATCACGCCACTCAGTAGTCAGTCGTCTGCCAGCCAGTTGGCTTGCGTGCTGCGTTTTAATACGCGCTAGTGATGACATCGATCAATCGAGAATTGATTCAGAATCTATTCTGATGTGAAACAATTCTCACATCAAACAATCGATTTTTTTTATTTATTTGATTTTTTTATTCATTTTTTGATCAGTGCTGTACTTCTTCACGTCCCAATATGTGCTCATTTCCTTGTCCATATTATTTTGTATTGTCGAGATTTTACCATCTGGACACAAGCTATCCGTTCGGTTACGTCTGACAGCCGAACGCTCACAGAAATACCCGAATAGTAGGCCTACAAAGAATGAGTTCTAAGAAGTCTGGCAGCTATTTTTCACGTAAAACAGCGGTTAGGTTGAGAAAAAAGTTCAAAATTACACAACTTTTTTTGAGAGTGTACTTTTAACATGTTTATTTTTTTTTAAATCGATAATCAATCGATTCTGGAGCTTGGAGAATCGATTCCTGATTTTGAGAATCGATGTCATCACTAATAATATGCGCCTTCATTTTTCAGCAGAATAAGAGTTTTGATTAATTAATAATTAATCAATTCTTCTCATCATTTTGTTGTTGTCATCGTTATTGTGGTATTCATATTTTTCACAATTTGATTCAACATGTAAGCCTACTGTTGTGAATGTACTTCTATTAATTACTTATGTTTTTTTTTCGGCACTACTAATCAACAATGATGTAATATTTATAATCAGTATTCAAAAGGTAACGGGTCAATACCTGTATGGGCCTACACAATAATGGACTGTGAAGTTGAACTGGTTTTCATTTTATATTTGTATAGTTGATCAGTTAATACTTGGAACTCTTGTTATCTTATAAATGAACAATGCGTGCTCTTGTGATTTTGTTTCGCTTTGTCAGCTAAACATCGCATAGACGTCGCTTCTGACGTGTGGGTATATTATTTCATTTCATTTATTTTCTTCCAAATAAAATATTATAAAACATATTAAAAACAATGTATAAAATGTAATATATATGGAGAGTCAGATTATATAACATAAGCCTACAATAGGCTATAAATTATGTGAAATATGTGATATAAATATATCACATTATCATACATGGTGAAAAAAAGATATAATATGTGAAAACAGCAAATATATACCGATCATGACGTGTGGTGCCAAGCGTTGACCCTCTTGTTGCTGTCTGTCAAGGTCGCGCTCCTGCACAGCATCAGCGCCGTGTACGAGCAGCTGGTGGAAGTGCTGCCGGTGCTTGAGATAACGCAGCTGGCGACGGAGATGCTGGAGAGCCTGCCAGTCAGAGATCTGCCGCCGCAACTGACGCAGGCCAAGCTGACCGCCATTAGGAACATGGTCACCAGCAAGCTGTTCACAGACGACGGTGAGGAACGCAAGCGCGGGACGATTTAGAAAAATATTAGACTATTGGCAATACATTTTTAACGGTATAAGTCAATAGTAGGTAGATATCGAAACGCGAGAGCCGATTCTGTGAAATAAAAGTTTTTTGGGCTATAAATTTTGATAATCTCATGTCGAAAACGAGTAGGCCTACACAGCGACCTTGAATATTGGTTTCAAGTCAAGATTCAAGTTATTGGTTTCAAGTTCAAGTTAAGACTTGGTTAAGAATTATTGCACAGCTACAAAAATGTCATAAAATTAATAGATCAATCGTAAAATTGGTGTAAATTTGGTTGATTTCCAAGTTTTTCACTCGAGTTCAGTCAGTCCATTGAGTAGGTATAGGAGTGACGCTACTACTTCTCTCGATACTATGCCTATACTTACAGCGAATACACAGCTACTTTGAATATTGGGTTTGAGAAATGCACCTCCTGTTGGCAAAGTTCATTGTTTTGGATTCGACCCCCCCCCCCCTTGCTTTCATCCACTATATTGAGACGAGTGGTCGAGTGATTAATACACTGAATCGTCATTCAAGAGACTGGGGTTCGATTCCGGGTTTCGACCATCCTGTCAGGGGTTTTACGTGGTTTCCCTCTGTCGTTCAGGTCAATACTGCGATGGTTCTTAACAACAGGCCACGACCAACTCCTTCCCACTATCCAAAAACACCTGATAAAATAACCTTCCATCTCATCATCCCATCATCTCATATATCATTCACCGACACCAATAGATTGTAGCTATCAGTATAGTGCGTCGTTAAAACCCAATATAAATAATACATAGAGTCTTCCAGATCTGTGTGTGCGTGATGTAGGAGTGTGTGTAAGCGTTGTAACACGGTGATGAAGGGGCGTGGAGGGCTGGGGCGGGTGGGCTGGGGCAATGAGAGGAGAGTGGAAGGGAGGGGGGAAGGAATGAAGAAGGAGTGATGGAGATTGTGGAGAGGAGAAAAGGGTAGGTGGGGTGGTTGGAGGGGGGGAGTTACCAACTTGGCTATTTCTTGGAGTAATAATGCGTCATAACGTTAACACGGCAGACTAGCGATGTGTAGGAATGATCACGCGTAGAAGTGCAGGGCAGTCGTGAATAGACGTGTACGTTTGAAATATTAGGGGTCAGGGCAGTAAATGAATAAATGTACCCATTATAAATGGCACTCCCGATGATTTTGTTACTAACGTTCCGCCCGCCCCTCAGAGTCCCGCAACCTGCTCCTGTCGACGGCGTGCAAGCACCTCCGTTGTCATCTGGCCCACCGTGACGAACTGCGCCTCTGCACGGAGATCCTGACGGAGATCCTCGGCTTCCTCTTCAAGCAGCGTCTTGCCCAAGGTCAGGGCAAGGTCAACAACTGCCTGCACCACGACGTCGAGATACTCTGCCTGACCACGCTCGACATGTTGATACAAACCGTGTTGATCATTATCGACCGGTCGGCGGCCATATTGGTGAGTTTGTTGTTGGTCGTTGTAATCTTTTATGACATTGCTATTGATCAGAATATATAAAAAGTGTTTCATTTCATATAATTTTAATCAGTTTTTACCAACTGGTCAAAAGTTTTGTAGATTGGGATCGGCCAGTTTTGGCAGCTACTAATAATTATTACAGACTGACTTATTCGTATAATTGCCAGTTGATATGATTTTCATAATCACTAATCTCTGGTCTTATGTTTATTCTTGAATAGAAAAATAATTTGTATTTCAGATGAGATTTGATAATCAACTTTAAAAAATTGATAATTGCATATTACACTTTTTTGATTTTTTTCTGATCCCACTCATGATATTTTATAGTAGAACTTATAGTAGAACTGATATAAAAAAGTAGGTAGGAAAAAGAAATGAGAAGTAACGTTTAGACATAGTCAAATTTTTCTCAGCAGATGTGTTGACTAATCGGGCTCAAAATATGTTCCTGACGTACTCTTCTTTCGCACATTTGTTGTGCAAATTGAAAATGAATATCGACTAACAGTTATATCTATTCATCAATATTAGGACCACATTCAATTAATTTATAAAATGGATTAATATCGAACTATATCAATATGTGGACTAACAACTGGCAACCCTATATATAATGGCATGTTCCAGGGCTGTCTGGTTGCATGCCTGATCGGGCTGCTCCAGCTCCTAGACGAGTTCCACTACAAGCGCCTGTGGGAGGAGCTCGGAGACCGGAAGCCCCAGAAGGACTTCCTGCTCCGTGTGTTCCTCGTGTTCCGCGACCTAGTCAAGATGGAGACCGTGTTCCCCGGAGATTGGCTCGTCATCAAGATGGTCGCCAATAACGTGATGTTATACGCGCTGCAAGAGCTCGCCCAGCCGCTCGTCTTCCAGTTCCTCGACGCTAGGAGTCACTTTGACAATCAGGTACGACGGTCACTTCGACAATCAGTTAGACCAGTCACAGGTTAGTTCCGATTAACCAAACACGTCCTAATCCACGAAAATCATCAATCATCGGCTAGAATTAGGCCTACGGTAATTTCGTATTGCGTACGAGAGAAAGTCATGCTACCGGGTGAAACTACTCGATAAGTTGATAGAAACCGTTGCTTCGCCGATGGAAACCGTGATAGAAATATCATATGGCACGTTTCCATTGGCGCTTGGCCGTCTCAAGTTGCTTGACAGCACGTGTGATGACGTTTCGATCTGTCCTTGACAGTGTGTATGTGTACTGGAGAGGGGGATGAACTGATGAAGAGAGAGAGAGAGAGAGAGACGCTCATGCATGTCTGGTGATGACTACGACTCAGCAGAGCTCACTCAGAGTCAGTCCAGTGCCACTGACAGTGTGAGGTGGTGATGAGTGTTATAATCACTCAGCAAGTTTATATTCAAAATCAAAGGGAGAAATGGAGAAAAAAAATTTCACAAGTTTCAGACACTGCATAGCCTATTTAATACCAATCTGTTGAATGATGAAAAGATGACAAGTTTATTCTTCCACTCTTGCTCGCTCGCTAGAAATAGTTTGACCTGAAAGTATTTCGAGATTCGAAATTTCAATCTAGGAAAAAATCTTTTCGAGCGAGTTTGAGTCTTGAACGCGACTCGAACTCAGTCGAAAATTTTGAGACTCGCACAGCCCTAGGTTATGTGGGCATAAGGTGAGAAAAAATGAATGATAGAAGCATGAAAACGATGGATCTGAAAACTGTGTATAGAGATTTCACTATATTGATACAGGTTCATTCTGTTTTACCCGTTTCCCCCTCCCGTTGACCGCTCGCCCTTCTCACCGCGTGTTTGCATGTTGGCAGCTGTGGAGCAACTACTTCAACCTGGCGGTGGCGTTCCTCACGCAACCGTCGCTACAGCTCGACAAGTTCAGCGAGGTCAAGCGAGAGAAGATCATCGAGAAGTACGGAGACATGCGCGTGCTGATGGGCTTCCAGATACTCTCCATGTGGTCCAATCTAGGTCAGTAACGCTCGGCTGGGGTATTGTTAATAACTAAGTCAATAGATCTCGTGTTTGTTTGTCTCGCATCAACCTGCACTAGTGTTGCTGGTGCAGGAAGGAAGTGCGTCATATTACGGGTTTGGTGCAGTAAATGATCCCTAAATGATGCGGTAAAAACAACCACGAAAGAGCCAATTTCAATAGTTCCTGGACCTGAATTTTGAAAATGAAAGCTGATCCGTTGATGTAGATAGAGATATTGGGTGTCATGTAGTGATAACATCGATTAATCGAGAATCGATTAAAAATTGATTCTGATGTAAAATGATTCTCAAATCAAAAAATCGATTAAAAAAAAAAAAAATTCTGGCTCAGTGTTGTTCTCTTTTACGTCGCAATAAGTGCTCATTTCGTTGTCCATATTATTCTGTATTGTTGAGATTTCACTATCTGGACACAAGCTATCGCTTCGGTTACGTCTGAGAGCCGAGCGTTGACGGAAATACCCGAGTGGTACAGTACAGTTCAAAGAAGTCTCTAGCAGCTATTTTTCACGTAAACGCCTTGAGAAGGTTAAAAAAAAGTTTCAAATCACACTACTTTTTTGAGAAAAAACTTTTTCTTAAATTTTTTTAAAAAAAATTTTTTAAATTTTTTTTTCAAAATCGATTTTTAATCAATTCTGGAGCATAGAGAATCGATTCCCGATTTTCAGAATTGATGTCATCACTAGTGTCATGGTCCCATGGAATGTAATTATTAAATATTTAAATTTTGCATGTGTCAACAAGTCCTATAATCTGTTCTAGGCCCAGGTTAGGGCTTTGGGCAGGGTGAACCATTGCAAACATCGACATTAATGTCAAAGTTATTTAGGAAATTGAGAAGTTATTGTATACACCGCCTCTTTTGTCCGCCCAACGTTTCTCCACTTTGGTTGACTCCTGTCGACAGTATTATCATGCGAGCACTATACACACACTTGAGTTGAGATGTAAACTGGCACATGACCATATATTTTTTGTTCATTTATCTGTGACCTTCAAAATACACCCACTTGTGTATGTATATTATAGGGATAACATCGATTCTATAAATTCAGAATCGATTCTGTACTTCCCAGAATCGATTAAGAATCGATTTTTTTTCAAATTTGAAAAAAAATAAAAAAATGTCTGCGTACATTTACATGTTTAAATATTCCCGCGCTGTTTTCATGTAGCTAAAACTGTTGCACATCGTGTTATATCAACTGTATCGCTCTGTCGAAGTGGCGCCTTCAAGGTCATGAACGAAGCTTTCTCCCCTCTATGATACACACACACACATTTTTCCCAACTACGCTGAACCACGCCCTTTGTCGTGTAAATGATCCAATGGCGTTCGTCTCATTACGAAAACTCTCGACTGGACTTGGCGGGAGGGGAAGGTAAAAGATGGGAGGGGCTACAAAGAACATGTGGGAGCGATGGTACACGTGCGTCAGTCAACGTCAATGCAACAAATGTGTACAGTGTCGATCAAAAAAAAAAATAACAAAAAAATCGATTCTCGATTTTTAGAATCGTTTGGCACTAGAATCGATTCTAAATCGATTCTCGATTAATCGATGTTATCCCTAGTTGAGATGTAAACTGACACATGACTACATATTTTTTGTTCATTTATCTGTGACCTTCAAAATACACCCACTTGTGTATGTATATTACGATCTTGTTGATAGATTGTATCTAGATCATAAAATTACTATGACTTCATACATTCATATGATTTGAGTCAAATCAAGACAAGACGGAAATAGTCATACGGGTTGGTGATGAAAACAGTGATTTTGAGACATCGTGGGTCCAGGTTATTATGAAGTGTTTATACGTCACAACCGGAGATTATCATTCAGGTATCTTGGTGAGATGAAAAATAGAAAGAAATCCAGATAATTTCATCTAGAATAGTCGCAACACTGGTTGCAATTTTTTTGTATAACTTTTCTTTTTTTCGGCACGTTTGTTCGCGTCGTGAATTTCTCGTCGTGATTTCAGGCGAGCACAAGATCAACTTCATACCGTCGATGGTCGGACCGTTCCTAGAAGTGACTCTAGTCCCCGAGAGCGAGCTGCGTAAAGCCACGCTTTTCATATTCTTCGACATGATGGAGTGCGAACAGAAGCACCGCGGCAACTTCAAACAGGTACGCCAACGTTATAATATCTCTTAGACCGGTGTAGTGGCAATATAAGTTACAGACAAAATGCATTCTAGACAATATTGCTTTGGAGACAAAATAGATTCCAGACAAAATTAGGTACAAGCCGTACAACAATGTTCTAAAATTTCTTTTGACCTGTGTGGCGACACTATGTGTTACTGACAAAATAGTTTTTTTTTTTTTTTTTTCTTTTAATAACATCGAAACTTGATACAAAATCATTGTTCCCCAATTAAGGCTATGTTTGTGACAAATTACATTCAGACAGATACTGTACCAGACAATATTGTGTTGGAGACAAAGTACATTCCAAACAAGATAGACTGTTACAGACAAAATAGGTTCTAGACAAAATAGGTCTATCTTCATACAAAATGTGTTACAGACAAAATAGATTACAGGCAAAATGGAGTGCTGACAAAATATGTTGGAGTCAAAATTGGCAAATGTTCATACAAAATATGTTCTAGACAAAATATATCTAAGACAGAATGGGCCTTGTTCCAGACAAATTACATTCCAGACTGAATATGTGTTCAACAAAATACGTTCAAAACAGAATAAAATGTTCTAAAAGAAATATAAAATTCGTTCAAGACAAAATATGTTCAATATAAAATACGTTTCACACAAAATGTGTTTCAGACGCATTATGTTCTAGGCAAAATAGTTGCACAACGATGTAGTGAATAGTGATACCAACCTATTTTATCATGATATGAAGAAGGGGCTCCAACTCACATACTGATAACATGGAAGGTACAGTGAAACCTCTATGCATCGTTCCCGGATCCATCGTTTTCCTGCTTTTTTGCTATCGTTTTGCTTCCATTGTTTCATTTTATCATGATATGAAGAAGGGTCTCCAACTCACATACTGATAACATGGAAGGTACAGTGAAACCTCTATGCATCGTTCCCGGATCCATCGTTTTCCTGCTTTTTTGCTATCGTTTTGCTTCCATTGTTTCATTTTATCATGATATGAAGAAGGGGCTCCAACTCACATACTGATAACATGGAAGGTACAGTGAAACCTCTATGCATCGTTCCCGGATCCATCGTTTTCCTGCTTTTTTGCTATCGTTTTGCTTCCATTGTTTTCATTTTATCATACCCCACCCACTCCCATACAATCAATGTTAAATTTTCCTGGATGGATCATTTTCCTGGATCTATAGTTTTATTTTCTTGGTCGCTTGAAAAACGATGGATAGAGGTTTCACTGTATTTGTGGTTTATTATGGTCAGTTCCGAGCCAAAGGTCCCGATTGCCTTTCACAATTTAGTGGATTCCCTTGTAAACTAGATATAAATAAGAGTAGCTACGGTACCAGTAGCATTGTTGAACTAACAAAATCTATAATTCTCGTAATCTACTGGGCCATGTAACATAGCATTGTTGAGCCAATAGTTCGATACAGTAAACCCTCATTAGTAAGTTTCTCTTTAGTACATTTTACACCTAAGTAAGTTTTATTTTTTGATCCTATCCATATGCTCCCACAGGTTGAATAGTCTCTTTAGTAAGTTTTCCACTTCGGTAAGTTTTCTGTCTGGTCCCCTGAAAAATGTACTAAAGAGGTCCCACTGTATGAAAGCGATAGTTGCGCTACAGGCAATCGGGATGCTGGACTCAGATTCTGACCCCGGAAATATTTCACTTTCAAGACCCGCGTTGGGTCACCTTATTCATATTATGATAAAATGGGTTGGTATCATTACTTTGTGGTTCCACTTGAATTTTTCAAAATTTCATATCCCAACGTTTCATGTCCATTTAATCCTTAAAATCCTCCTAGCAACAACTGCTTGCCTCAGCCTTCTCGATACGCCCTATGACTATCAATAACTTGACGGGATAAGCAACATGGCCTAAGACCTATCATTTTAACATTAGGCCGTTTTCACCATGATGGAATCAGCGCTTTCGAGCACATTTCTGAGATTCGCAATTTCAAATCAAATCGTACGTATTGGGCTCGTATTTCAATGTATAGTACATAGTTGTATACTTGCATTGTTTCTGATCTCTCTCGTAGATGATGAGTAATTATCCAGTTATCAAATGGTAAATATAGCAGTAGGGCTCTTGACTTGGGGTCTAAATGCTTTTACAGACGTATTTTATATTTAGATTGGCCAATTCAAATGAAATTTATCCCAATATTGTTTAATGCAGTTGGAAAGAGCTGGATTCACAGATTGCATTACATCTATCACTTGTATAGATCAACATACAATAATACCAGCAAATCATTATACAATTTGTGAGGCGGCATCCCTTTGAAATACGCATGGTACGAAAGGAAAATGCCATGTTGCTTATCCCGTTACGTTATTGATACTTGAAAGTCATATATAGGCCTACGCCCTAATGTGTTCTTGTCACTGCCAGGTGGAGTCTGAACTGATCGACAAGCTGGACATCTTGATCAGCGAGAACAAAGGCGACGACGAGTATAGGCAGCTCTTCAACACGATGTGAGTTTCTCTACCGCTAGGCCAACGCAGACGAGCGTTATATCTGTTGATTCATTTCAGTTCTTCTATTACTCCTGGGGATCAAAAATGAAATGGGGCAGCCCCTATTTTTAATAGAAGGGAAGAACTAATAAGTATGGTAATAACTAATAGGGGTAGAACTCATCAGCAGAGAGTTTCCAGTATTGAAAATTAATTATGTGTAGAGGCATGAAACTTTAGCATTAGATATTAGCGCTATAGAATTGAGAGTCATCTGAAACCATAATATTTGCTGTTTTCTCCATGTTTTGTGATGTTCAAATCAATTCTAGACCAAGTTCTTTTTTGCTATTTAAAGCGATTACCGTATGCCTTTTACAGTTGATAAATCAATATTTACATGAAATAAGAGCTACCTATTTGTGACAAAATAGCAATTTTCCTAAAAACATTGTCAGTTACAGTCATTTTTTTACAAATTAGATTCAAGTGTCATGTAAACTCGAAATCTTTCATTCCAATTCGTTTGAATAAAATATTTATTTAAACACACCATACACGATCAACATTTACCCGTCAACATGTTGACTAAGCATATTGACAGCTAGTGGATAACCCGTATTTCTGATCTTGCCCATATACGACGGCATTGTGTTGATGGTTGCCGTCAGCATATTGCCGAGAATTGAAGATGCTCTATTATCTCATCAATATGTTGATGTCAACATGTTGACAGGTAATGTTCATCGTGTATGCCGTGTTTTAACAACATTTGTTGGCCTGTGGCAGTCACATACTATGTATGCTCTTTTATTCTGTGAAGTTCAATTAGTGTTTCAATGTGGGGCATATCGACGTGAATGTATAAATGTACTGTCTTTTCAGAGCTTGCTCACTGCTCAAGCTGAGAATACTGTCGAAAATAGCTTCTAATACATGCGTACATCATTCATATCTCGGAACCTTTACATTTGTCCAAAGACTTTCTGGTGCTAAATTACTGCTAATTTCAAATCTGACTGATGCTATAAAATGCTATTTTTGAAATAGCTAATGCTAAAGAACTAGATAATTAATGTTATAATTTCATCCCTCCAATTATATGTGATGTAATGGAAAGTAATAGGCCAATTGATTCTCTTTGTATAAATTGTAAGTAGATTTGCAGACGTCACCTTTTGTGCCTTTGCGGGTCTACACAATTGTACTTGGGCCTATATCTAGATGTAGAATTTTGATATGTTAAACCGTTCAAAAGTTATCTCCAAAATACTATTATTCGGCTAAATCGGTTTTCATTCGCTCTGAACTGAGCTTCCCGTACCAGGTCTAAAACGCCAGAATCTGTACTAACTATTTGTGTGCTTGTTCCTCTTGTGGCCACCAGGGAGCATCTCAGTGCTGTGTGAGTTGTTTTTCTTACTATGTCTTCACTGTATGTGTATGTGTATACCGCACCAGTATTTACTGTTCCCCGCACCTGTGTTTACTGTACCATTGTTTACCACTAGTCAAACGCAACATATGCGTTGTAAGATGAGCGAGATATCTGAATAAGGTATAATAACAGTCATTAGTAGTCCTACATTTGCTATTTTATCGACTCTGGTATTCTACACACTTTGTCCTACGTTTGCTATTTTATCGACTCTGGTATTTTACACACTTTGTCCTACATTTGCTATTTTATCGACTCTGGTATTCTACACACATTGTCCTACATATGCTACTTTATCGACTCTGATGTTCTACATACCTTGACGAATATAAAGAATACTTCATTGTTGGGCAAATCTCGAATCCAGAAGGCAGTGAATCTCGGCAACTTCATTGTGCTTTTATTTCTATAATATATTTGATGGATAAAAACAGTTACTTTAATTTTTTCTTCAAAACGGTTGGTTCAAATTGCTTGAAAATGTGTATCATTCATGTGTAGACATTCAGAGGGATTTTTTTTTTTTTAGAGATACTATTTAATATCCCATATTTTTTTGCTCAGCCTAATCTCATGGGGTTTTTAGAAACTTTGACATGATATTTCTCAAAATTGGTCCAACCGATTCATTCCAAAAACTATACAATTCTAAGTTGGATTAGTTTACATGTAAACAAAAAGTTTCATGTAGATCTGTCAAACTCTGCGACCTGTGGAGTGCTTACGAACAAACCATAAAAAAAAAAAAACACGGACAAAGCTTTGTAAGAAGGATGAAAGTCTTTGCATATGCTCATCCAATAACAGTGTCTAGGAATTAGGCGTATTGTGTAACGCACCTTTTTTTTCACTGTTTTCCGCACCCACGTTTACCGTACCATTGTTTACCACAACATTGTTCAGGCATACTGTATACCGCACCTCTCTTATTGTTTGCCACACCATTGTTAATTGTCTAGTTTTTACCGCATGATAAATATTTAATAATTTGCGGAATGGAATCACTTTAGAGGCTCAAATAAACCTAGGATTAGGTTCTAGTTTTCAAATTTATAATAACCTAGGACTAAGTGAGTAAAGTGATTTCCTAAATTTGATGGACTTCCCACATTTTCAAAATCAAATAGAATGTGCCTTGAACTCATTGCATCGTTGATGTACGGGACTACCTCATAGAACTTTGTACGTAGCTTGATATTTGATTCAAGGGTCCACAATCAGAGAAAAAATAAAAGGGCTTTAACGATTGAATCTTTGATTGAGACATCATTAAGTCGTCTCAAGTCGTCATTAAGACATCATTAGGACGAGATCAAGTCATCATTAGGACGTGATTGAGTCCTCATTAGGACGTGATGAAATCGCCATTAAAACGTGATTATATGCCGTTGAAACGTCATCAATACGAGATTGAGTTGTCAATAAGAAATGATCGAGATGTGATTAAGCAGTCAGTAGGACGTGATTAATGTGTGATTGAGCAGTTACTGAGACATGGTTAAGATGTGATTGGAACGCTGTTAAGACATGGTTAACTTGCGATTAGAACGTGATCAAGATGCCATTAGAAGTGATTGAAACATTGTTAAGACGCTGTTAAGATGCCGCTAGGGCGTGATTGAGATGTCATTAAGACGTTGTTAAGACGCCGTTGAGATGTCATTAAGCCGTTGTTAAGACGCCGTTGAGATGTCATTAAGCCGTTGTTAAGACGCCGTTGAGATGTGATTGAGACGTCATCAAGACACTGATAAGATGCCGCTAGGACGTCATCGAGATGTCATTAAGGCGTTGTTAAAACACCATTAAGAAGTGATTTAGCCGTCATTAGGATGTCATCAAGACGCCATTGACACATGATTGAGATGTGATTGAGACGTCACTAAGACGCTGTTAAGATGCCGCTGGGACATGATTGAGACGTCATTAAGACGTTGTTAAGACGCCGTTGAGACGTGATTGAGACGTTGTTAAAATACCGCTGGGACGTGATTGAGACGTCATTAAGACGTTGTTAAGATGCCGTTGAGACGTGATTGAGACGTTTTTAAGACGCCGCTGGGATATGATTGAGACGTCATTAAGACGTTGTTAAGACGCCGTTGAGACGTTATTGAGACGTTGTTAAAATGCCGCTGGGACGTGATTGAGACGTCATTAAGACGTTGTTAAGATGCCGTTGAGACGTGATTGAGACGTTTTTAAGACGCCGCTGGGACGTGATTGAGACGTCATTAAGACGTTGTTAAGACGCCGCTGGGACGTGATTGAGACGTGATTAAGACGCCGTTGAGACGTTATTGAGATGTGATTGAGACGTCACTAAGACGCTGTTAAGACGCCGCTGGGACGTGATTGAGACGTCATTAAGACATTGTTAAGACGCCGTTGAGACGTTATTGAGATGTGATTAGAACATGTGTTTGTTCCGCAGCCTCTTGGACCGCGTGCAGTCGGAAGATCCGGCATGGAAGGAGAGTGGATCCGCGTTTATCAGCTCCGTGACCCGACTCCTGGAGCGCCTGTTGGACTACCGGTCCGTCATTCAGGGTGACGAGAACAGAGACAAGCGGATGTCTTGCACAGTCAACCTCTTGGTGAGCAGTCACTCCTTTCTTGCTACCATGAAACCTTGCTAGATCCTTCGTTCTCCTGTTTGTATCGTTTATTATCGGTTGCTTGTATAGATGTCATTAGGACGTGATTAAAACGCTGTTGAGACATCATAAAGACGTGATTAACACGTGATTAGGATGCTGTCAATCTCTTGATGAGAAGTTACTCCTTCCTTGCTACACTCAAACCTCAATAGATTCATCGTTTTCCTGCTTGTATCGTTTATTATTGGTTGATGTATACATGTCATTAGAATCTTATTAAGACGTCATTGAGACGTCTTGAAGACGTGAATAACACGTGATTAGGATGCCATCAACCTCTTGGTGAGAAGTTACTCTTTTCTTGCTACCGTGAAAGCTCGATGCTTCTTTCCACGATCCATCGTTTCCCTGCTTGTATCAATCATTTTTCTCCACCATCTTCCCTCATAACCAATGTTGAGTTTTCACGTATGGATTGTTTTCCTACATGGATGGTTTTATTCTCCTAGTTCCTTGAGAAACGATGGATGGAGGTTTCACTGTATTTATTCTTGTATTTCTGTTTTTTGAGCAAAGAGTTTCATTTCGCATTTCAAGGCAAATCAAGCTTCGTTTTTTTATATATATTTGTACGCGGCATACAGGTCAGACAAAGTAACCAATCTACTCGAAACTTTTTCTTGGCATTGATTCACACCAAATTTGGATGGGACTGCTTATGAGCCAAATCAGTTAAAAGTCGGCAAAGCAATTAATATTTTGTTCTTTCATTTTATTTATTTATTTTTCAGCCATTTGTTAACGGTTGATACATTTAAAAACGTACACTGTGTAAATGTTGTCAAGAATAGTCAAATAATATAAAATGTCAAATGAAAATAGAACTACTAGGAGCATATCCGCACGTAAAACGTCACGTCAACTCAACAGACCGCTAAACATTTTTTCCGTCTGCCAGAACTTCTACAAGAACGAGATAAACCGCAAGGAGATGTACCTACGCTATATCTACAAGCTCCACGACTTACACCTGGCGGCTGACAACTACACCGAGGCCGGGTTCACGATCAAGCTCTACGCCGACGCACTCTGCTGGACGAAGGAGGCGTTGCCGGCCGACACGCAGCACCCCGAACACCTCGAGTGGCAGCGCAAGGAACTACTCTACCTCAAGATGATCAATTACTTCGACAAGGGAAAGGTAAAAGGAAGTCATTGATTGATTGCTGGCTTTTAATCACTTGACGGCCGCTGGGGCATAATCGCGTCCTCACACATTCCAAAACGTTCGATTTAATATCTTTTTTTATTTAATAACATTGAAACTTGATACAAAATCATGGTTCCCCAATCAAGACTGTGGATGAAAGATAGGATCGTTTGGACGGGGCACCACAAGGGCGATCTTACCACCCCATTTTAAATTTAATATCTTGACGAAATGACGTCATATTGACATGGGATTTGTACTGACATCTGAGAGATAGATTGAGAGATGAGTTTTTTTTGCCGATAGAATGTGTCAATGTGTGGGAAAATGATGAGATACAGTCAGCTGTTATTCTAAAACATGGTTCTAGGCTGAGTGTGTTGAATTGACAAGCCTCTGAACGGTAAATAAAAGTGATATCGGCAAATTTCTTGTTCCACATATCAAGTACAACAATATATCAACACAATAAAATCATTTGCTTCTGCTATAAATGTTATGAAAGGCTATGTAAACTCAAGTATTTGTGCGATACAACAGGGGAAAAAACCTGGCCGGGCAGGTATAGTAGTAGTTCGTACCCCGGCTGTCAAGAGATCAACGACCCTGTCAGACTTGGTTATATATACAAATGATTAGGGATGTGCGAATATGTGTTTTTGATTTCGAACCCAAATTCGAATCGAATCATCAAAAAAGGTTTGCGAATCCGAATCTTTTTTGAATCTTCGACAAAAATAGCTAGTCAAATTTGATTGCATGTATACGTTTCAAATCTGCCCTTGTATAAATAATTTTTGAGAAGCTAGCTGAAATAGAATACCGTATTTACTCGCATATAAGTCGCATGTATATTTAGAAATTTGAGAACTCAAAACAGGGGTGCGACCAATACGCGGGTGCGACTTATACGCGCTGCGCACAAAATCTCCAAAAATGAAAGTCAAATGCATCAATTCTCGTCACAGTCGAGCTTGCTATTTTTATGTCATCAAAAAGTCACATGCGTCTCATAAAGGTAAGTGAGAAAAAACGTCACATTTTGCGATAAAAACAGTTGCCGTGAAACACTGCCAGTGGTCGTCCAATGTTAGAGACAAACACTTCAACACATCTGTTCATCATCAAAACAGTTGCCATGAAACACTGGTCGTCCAATGTTACAGTATAGAGTGAACCCCCAATCGTCATCAGAATTGATGCACAGACAGTCATCAATGTTGAAGCAAATAAATACATGTAAATATGTTTACATTCATTTTTATCTAGCCTCTTCCTAGTGTTGAATGAGTAGCCCTCTATAGACAAATCAGCCATAGATAGCATTGTTGATTGATGATAAACAGAATGTCTCAAAGTGTTCATGTTGGTAATCAGTGTAACATGATACTTTTAAAGTATCATGTTACACTGATTACCCACAAGAACACTTTTGACTTATCTGTTTAACATCAATCAACAATGCTATGTATGGGTGATAACAGTCTATAGTGGGCTATTCATTGAACACTAGGAAGAGGCTAGATGAAAATGAATATAAACTTGAGAGATATTTACGTAATCATCATGCACTCGGGGTCCCGTTGGTTGTCCACACGCTCACTAGGGTATATTAGGCAACGTGTCCCCTTCCCACCCTCGCCCTTTAGTTGAGGCCCCTCTCAATGGTTTCTCATGCCTCATACCAAGGGTTTCTCTCTTAAGAGTCCAGAACAGAGAGCTAAACATTTCAATCACGATGTATTTTTGACGTACTGGAGACTTTTTTTTTTTTTTGATAACATCGAAACTTGATACAAAATCATTGTTCCTCAATTAAGGCTATGGATGAAAGATAGGATCGTTCGGACGGGGCACCACAAGGGCGATCTTATACCACTCCATTTTGATTATTCTAAACTAAAGAACTTCAACACCAGGACTGCTCTGTCTGTGACCATAATTTTTCGCCGTGGATAAAAGTCTTTCAGTATAAACACACAAATGTTGAAATCTCCCACTTTAAACCAAGTCTCTAGGGCAATGATCACTTCTTTCCATTTTCAGCAGATGTAAAGTTTATTATTATACAAAATGGACAAAATAAATTAGTGATAGAACTATAATGTTATAATTAGGCCTATCACTCTACTAAATAATGGTAATAATACTAATACTAATACTAGAGACTGCAGGTGCGACTTATACGACCATACAAAGGGTTTTTCAAAAAATGACTGTCAAAAACAGGGGTGCGACTTATACGCGGGTGCGACTTATATGCGAGTAAATACGGTAAGTAAGAAGTAAGAAACTAGAGTAAGTAGGCTTAACCTTGAATAGAGTTGAAAAACAGCAACAATACATTATGCTACAGTGCGTACATTTATTTAATTTAAATGGTTACACTTTCAAGTTGAATGAAGGTGAAGGTTGAATTAAGAAAATTAAACAATATTAATATTGCATGTGGAACTTACAGAACTTACATTTTTACATGATAATATTATTATCATGTAAAAATGTAAGATCTTCTACATGCTCAAGAGATTTGAGCAGGATTCGATTCGGGATTCGAAATTATAAGTGGTTTGAAATTGTGAATCGTACATTTTCAGGCGAATCGAACCCAAAGCTTGTCCAAAGATTCAGATTCGATTCGAAATAACAGTGATTCGCACATCCCTACAAATGACGCTGTGATACTAATACGGAAATGCTGACTTTTGTTGTTGTCGTGTTTTCAGTGCTGGGAGCAAGGCATACCGCTGTGCAAAGAGCTTGCGGACCTGTACGAGCGGAGACTGTTCGACTACACCAAGCTGAGCAACATCCTGCGCACTCAGGCCAAGTTCTTTGACAACATTCTCACGCAGCTCAGGCCCGAGCCAGAGTACTTCCGAGTTGGCTTCTACGGCCTCAGCTTCCCGCTGTTCGTCAGGGTAAGCTTGCTGTTCTGGCCAGTTTCTATTGGACAGCTGTAGTCATACACATAGGTTATGGGTCAGCTTTATCATTTTTTTTCCTATAATCAAAGTCAAATGAATTGTTTTTGTATATTTTGTCATGTACAGAATAAGAGAATTCATCTTGGACTATAATATTCTTCTCCAACTCTTTATTCTTTGGTTGTACCGCGATTGTCTAGCTATCAAAGTTTTATGTCCAGGCCTACTTGGTTTGTAGATAACCTTTTTCAAAGTTACAAGTATAAGCCTACCTGTAGTGTTTGCGACACCCATCAGCAGCTTACCTCAAACCGGCATCCTATTTCTAACCAGCAGCTTAGCACCTGCAGTTTATCTCAAACCAGCAGCTTACCTCTAACCAGTGGCTTACCCTACACCAGCAGCTTATCTCTAACCAGAAGCTTATATTTCAATAGCAGCCTATATCCCACCAATAACTTATATCCCACCAGCAGCTTACCTCTAACCACCATCTCACCCGTGTTTTTGATTTTTTGTGGCCGCAGAACAAGTTGTTCGTTTACCGTGGGCTGGAGTACGAGCGAATCAGCGCGTTCACTCAGCGGCTTCAGACCGAGTTCCCGTCGGCTCAGATCCTGATGAAGAACTCGCCACCGGACGACTCGATCGTCAACTCCGACGGACAGTGTATCCTTTTCATGCGACTGTCCTGGCCACGGCACAAGCTCGTACGGCTGTGACCCCAGGTTCCATAACTTGATACGAAATCGTTGCTCTCCGATTGAAGCTATGGATGAAAATAGTATCGTTCAAACGGGGCACCTCATGAGTGATCTTACCACCCCTAACTGTTTATTTCAAAAAACTATTTTTAATCATGAAAATAATCAGTATGACTGTTTGGAGACGATTTCAAAACTCTACGTTGTCTTGTCCCCGAATCATCTTTACTATTAAAATCATGGGACGGAGAATGCGTGCCTGCGTGCGTGGGTGTGTATGTGCGCTATATGAAATGCCTGGTAAGGCGGGGGTTTCGGGTACTGTGAACAGGCGGTAGTGTCGGATAGGGGAAAACGAGGAGGTGGGGAGACCACTGAGCAGAGGCCGCGATTCGGAAAAGTGAGGGTTTCGGCTCGGGTCAGTCTGTGATGAGCAGCTGTGTCTAGGGGGGAGGGAGGGGGAGGAAGACGCACCATTTGGTTCATAATTATGGCACGTCGTGTACAAGGGGCGCAACCTGCTAGTTTAATATATTATACACCATTTCAAATTAAAAACAATGGACTTCGACACCACGACTGCTCTGTCAGTTAAACGTTTTCACTGCAGATAAAACTACGCCCATTAAATAAGATGTTCGGCATTCTGTATCGTCCTTGACTGTGCGTCTCAGTCATCCAGATCTGCAACGTAAAGCCGATCCCGGAAGACAACCCGCTGTTCCCTCGTGGCTCGGATCTCCCGGAGAAGATAGCCAGCTACTACCAGGTCAACGACGTGCGCAGGTTCCAGCTTGACAGGCCGGTCCACAAGGGACCTGTTGACAAGGACAACGAGTTCAAGGTCAGTCAGAGCTACGCATTTGGTTCACTCAACAATTTTCTCCGGGAGAAATTTCATTTCTCAACTGATTTTAATTTTTTCGTTTCAATACTTCATTTTGCTGAATATTCTTTCTATCAACATTAGGTGATTCATGGATGATACAATTCATCATTGTAGGATATCACTACCGAACTATAACAATATATTACAATAAATAATAACGATATTAATTTCCCTGATTGTAGATAAAATATAAATGATCATTTCAATTCCAGAAGTTATGATTTATTGATTTTTTCCTCATCTTTGGTTCTTTTTCCGAGTCGTGACGTAGACATTATTTGATTCTGTTTATGTTTCTATACAGAATCTGTAATGCCTACGTCATGACTCGACATGGTGCCCCAGCTGAACGATCTCACCTTTCATCCATAGCCTCAACTGGGAAACAATAATTTTGTATAAAATTTCTATGTTAATAACAATGAAAAAAAATATTTGTATGTATTGGCATACAGGTCAGACAAAGATGACCTTCTTTCATGAACAGTTCAACAGTTTCTTCAGCCAACTATCTACAGTAAACCCTCGATAATTCGAACTCGGTTAATTCGAATTCCGTGCTAATTTGAACCAGAGAAATGACCCTGGCCGCTGGTATAGGGATATCAATGTTAATTCATTTCGATAATTCAAATTTTTATTATTTCGAATTTCGAACTGATGATTAGTCCAAACTACTGTTTTATTATTGTTTCGTGTTTGTTTAATTCGAATTTCAGCAAAAATTACGAATAAAAGTTTTCACAATTGGATATTTTATCACGTGAAATCCTTTGTCATCAACATTCCTAGCGACCCGGCAAGCTAGAGATACGTCATAGCCACATGTGCAGCGCGTGCTATTATGATGAGGGGTTAGGCGGGGGGTCTTTTCAGGGTCACAGACAGACATCTGGCTGGTCGAGACACCCGAGCGGTAATGTTTAGGATAATGGATGTGATTTGTTTCAACTTTCATTCGTAATTTTTGCTGAAATTCAAATTGAACAAACAGGAAACAATAATAAATAGACCAGCCGGCTAGTGCATGGAGAGACAATAATCCATTCATTTCATTCCAGGCCCTAATATTTATATTTATTGCCTTGCTTTTTACTTTTTAATCCAAACATCCAGTTTGGTAATTTGACTCTTTCAACACTGTGAACTGTGATGAGTGTTACCTAATGAATGACATGATAATATATAGTATTAATGGGACTCCTTGTTGTGTTGTTAAAATTGCTGAGAAAACACTTGACTTGAAGATAACCACATGGCTGTCAAAGTTGGCTTCCTTAGAGCAAGGGGGAAGTACCGTATTTACGCGATTGCAGTCCACACCCTATTGTAGTCCGCACCCTAGTTTTTTGAAGTAGGTTTTAGAAAAGTACTTTACATGCGATTATAGTCCGCAGAGAAATACACATACTTAAACACGTGAAAATCGAGTTAGCGCAGCGACTACGACACGCCTGCTTACACTACTGGAGTTATACTGGCGCATGGCAGTGACACTGAACTGACATCTCAGCACATTTCAGTCACTTGGTCTTAGCTGTGTGCAGTGCGATGCGCGCTCGGTCGACATACCTGCCCCCCGCCCCCGCCCGCCCACCCGAACATCAACAAAACAAGCAAGGCGGATCGCACGCCAGCCCGCCAGTCAAGGTTAACCTTGAGACAAGGCGAAGTATTGCGCATCACTTGGAGACATTTGACAGAATGGCGTGAATTTTTTTTTTAGGCGCTTGGAAATCCGTCATCGATTGTAGTCCGCACCCCTGTTTTAGATTTTCTAAATTTGGAATATACCTGCGGACTGTAATCGAGTAAATACGGTAGGAGGGAACAAACAATGTGCAAGGAGCACATGGTCACTCAAACTGCACGCACACAGTATACTACTGTACTATACAAGGAAAAAACATTTTTTTCATAATTCGAATTTTTTTAATTCGAATTTTGATTTTTGGGGTCCCTTGGAATTCGAATTAACGAGGGTTTACTGTATCTAGTTCTCACTTGTTCTGTGGTTATCCAACAGAGTGTGTAGATCAAACGCACTACTCTAGTCCGTTGGTGAGAGTATTACTCTGGTTCGAAGTGATCGATAAGCTCAGGAAGGCTTCTCGCTCGTACAGTGTACCTATTTATATTTGTTCTTATTTGTTCTGTGGTTGTTCCGACAGAGCCTATGGATCGAACGCACCACATTGATAACGTCCAGTTCGTTGCCGGGGATATTGCGATGGTTCGAAGTGATCGATAAAGCGCAGGAAGACGTGGCGCCCGTACAGTTTGCGTGCCACACGATGGAAAGCGTCAACAAAGAGCTGCGGACGTTGATCAACCAGTACACAGCCGATCCAAGGAAGAACATCAACCCTTTCAGCATGCGATTACAGGTACGGTCACACACTAGTGTTACACGCGTATTATTCGATTGTGTATTATTTCTGTTGTTTTGTGTAGTTTGATTATGTTTCTGAGATACATTTTATAAGGTTAACTTCCAACGTTGTTCTTTGATCGATAATCATGGACTTCACATTGATTATCGAATAGAAAACATTGATATTCCAGATAAGATTCGATAATCGATACAAAATGATTGATAATGAAATATATTGATTTTCAATAGTCCCACCTGAATTCCCTCAACACATATTGCTAATGAAGTTAACATTACAGTGAAATCCTCTAAGATGCATCGTTCCCGGATCCATCGTTTTTCTGCTTGTACCATTCAATTTTTCTCACCCCACTTCTATATTTTAATCAATATTAAATTTTCCTAGATGGATTATTTCCTACATGGGTGGTTTCATTTTCCTGGTCCCTTGAAAACCGATGGATGGAGGTTTCACTGTAAATAGGCTACTGAAAAAATTTAAGAATATCAATAAATGACTAATGACGTCATGAATTTCATTAGATGATTTGAAACAAAGAAGCAACTTATGTTGTATAGCATGTCACTGCTGTTTCCACCTTCTAGTTTCCACCCCTCTCTCACATCAAATATTGAGATGCTTCGGAACCCGCTGTGATAGCTTCGCAAAGTGCGGTGTGATACCTTTATTTTTTCCCTCCCGTTGAATGATTATTCAGAAACATTTCCTGTTGACTGATCATGATTCGTTCCAGGGAATCATCGATGCCAACGTGATGGGAGGAATCACGAAATACCAGCAAGCGTTCTTCACTCCGGAGTTTGCCAAGATGAATCCGGAGTTTTCCGACCACATTTACCGGCTGAAGGCGTTGACCCTGGATCAGGTGAGTGAAATGTTCCTATACTTGTGTCCACGAAAGAAGGTCGTCTATCAACGTAATAATTGTAATAAGTTTGGTAATTTTATTATTTTGCTCAAATTGGGAGGATTTAACACTTTCAGAAGATGCAATTGTAATCCTTGTCGTATATCCCATCATGAAATATTATATTAGGGGCCTACTTGAAAAATACCCCAGCGTTACAAGATAACGGTGATATTTATGTTTGTTATGTTGGTAGACCTTCTTCTCTCATGGATACAAGTTGGTTAGTGTTAGGTTTAAAGGCGGGTCGACGGCGAGGTCATTTTACGCCAATGTTTGTGTCTGTGTACTTTGACATGTTTTTTAACGTTTGTGGATGTCTTGAGCATATGGAGGGCCGGTCAGGAGAGTGAAAAGTAAGAGAAGATGATATAAAATAAAATAAGATAATAGATAAAGAGAAAAGTTGGGAGAATAAAATGAAATAAGATAGGCCTTCAAACGCAAGGTTCAGTACTCCCACCATATACTCCGGTCACTAAAAGGCTTCCACTCGATCGAGATGGTCCGAACTTTGCCATGGGTGACCCTGCTGGGAGCAAATAAATTGCTCCCAACAACAGCTCTGGAGATCACGGTGCCACGCAAGCCCCCGAACCATAAAAAGATGTCCGTTCATTGAGGGGGGTCTGTGGTTACAAGTATACAAAAATATATAATTTAAATTGAACAATTGAGTCTACACATTGAATTAAAGTCTCCATTCTAGAAAACTAGGATAATGCAGTGTGAGATGAGCTTAGAAGTATGGAAATCTGGAATATAAAATAATCTGTCAGCTCAATCCACCAAATCCAATCGATCCCAATATTCAATCAAATGTATACTTCAATTGCGCTTTATTTGTTATTTCTCATCTGATTGACGTGAAAATCAGTGGAAATATGTATGACAGCTTTCTTCATGTAGGCATACAGTGATAATTTTAAAGCTTTGAAGAATTTTCATTTTTCAAGTATTTTCCCACCTATTCTGGTGTGAAAAAACACAAAAGTGTACACAAAAATTTCCGAGTCAATACCTTTTTTCCTGACCTGTATGCGGTGCACAAAATTACAAAAAGAAAGAAGGAAAGCAAAACCCAATTAATTTTGTTAAATGGAATGGAAATCTTTGCTGCGTTCATCTAATAATATATTGCACAAATCCATAGAGCCATAATCGACGGTCCGACCCGGCGTTCTGTTCCAGGTGCAAGTGCTGGAGAACGGTTTGGTGCTCCACAGTCAGCTGGCTCCCTCAGGCGTTCAGCCGCTCCACAGACGGCTCCAGGAACGGTTTGCGCAGCTCAAGGCCGGACTCAGGGAGATGTCCGCCACGATGGGGAAGCAGCGGCCGACGCACGACTCCATCGTTCAGTGAGCTGCGTTCCAATTATGATAATCAGTTTTATCTCCACTTGATAACACATTACAATGTTAATAGTAGTAATAACATCGATTAATCGAGAATCGATTCAATTCTCAAATCAAAATATCGATTTTTCCAAAAAAAAATTTCAATTTTCAATATTTTTTTTTTCTTTTGCCATTGCTGTTTTTTTTTTACGTTGCAATACATGCTCAATTTGTTGTCCATATAATTTTGTATTGTCGAGAATTTACTATCTGGACACAAACTATCCCTTCGGTTACGTCTGACAACCGAACGTTGACAGAAATATCCGAATGGTACAGTACAGTTCTAAGAAGTCTCTAGCAGTTATTTTTCATGGAAAACGCCGCGGGAAGGTTGAAAATATTAGTTTAAAATTAGGGGGATAGGCCTACACAAATTTTTTAGAGAATGAACTTTTTTTTTGGAAAATTGATTTTTAATTGATTCTGGAGCTTGGAGAATCAATTCACAACATATCGGCTCGAGGAATTAAGCAGGGTTTCCAGTTCCTATTTTATCTTGTCCGAAATTACGATTTTACCGGAAATTACACTGAGATTGCGATTCATCTGCTTCCGGTTATAGGGATTTATATCGAACGACCGTAAAAAAGAATTGACTCACGAAAATATCAATCCATCCTTCCATAAAAACTACAATTTCAAACATCACCACGCTATCAGCATCACTTTGTTGAATTTTTTATCCAGAATTGTTTATATAATCTCTTTATTCATGGAACAATTTTATATTATTATAGAATGCATCTAGAATTAGATGGGTAATTTCATTAGAAGTACGAAATTAGAGAAAAAAAAACATTGACAGTTGTTCAATGCTATACAAACTCTTGTCAAGTAAGTACAGTTTCACCTGATGTGTAAAAATTTTCAAGTTAGAGTTAAATTATTTATTCAGGTGGTACAGGACAATCCGTGTTTGTATAACTACAATTGCGTGACTTAAGAAAAGTGCGTCAATCTGTAATCTGACAGCTCGATTCCTCACATTCAAAGAAGCCTGTGAGTTTAAAAGTAATGAAGGCTATTTTCTACGACCTCACGAAAACGTTACGACACAGCCGAGTGGAAACAGTCATAACAAAAATCGTACCGATATTGTGTCGGACAGAAAAAAAAATCGGAAAGTTGTAAACCCTGCTTTAGGTGATGAAGAGAAGCGGAGACTCAATCACACGATACTTGAGAAAAAAAATTTAAATGCTTGCATTCCACATGTCAAACGAAAGTACAAATTCAGTTGAAACTTGGCAAACACAAGTATGATCATCTAATTTGATACGTACTGTATAGTTTTGAACCACTTCTGAGAAAACCAATTTCAAAGTTTTTGCAAATCTCATAAGAATATGTAATAGTAAACCCTCAATAATCCAAACTCTGGCAAACCCAAGTGACATGTGTCGCCTCTGTTTAAAAACAACTTACCTGACTTTGTTTTTTGGAAAAAAAATCTCGATAGATCGTCACAAGTGTTACAGATTTTTGTTTGTTTACTTATCGACCCCACCAACAGCTAGTTTATACGGGGCTACGAATGAGCAGGTGACAAAACGATGAGTGATGATAAGTGAAACGACTTTTACAAAACCAATACAGTGAAATCTCTAAGCATCGTAGCCGGATCCATCGTTTTCCTGCTTGTATCAATCATTTTTTCTAACCCCAATCCCATCTAACTAATATTACATTTTCCCGGATGGATCCTGCAAGAGTGGTTTCATTTTCCTGGTCCCTAGAAAAACGATGGATGGATGTTTCACTGTACGGCCTACCGCATGCGTGACTCGAACCCACGCCCATCGGTGTCCTCAGTTTCTAAAGCGGTGCCTCAGCTGACCGAGCTACTGAGGGTGGCCAAGTGTTAGACCTAATGATGTCAGGGATAAAGATGGAGTAAGATGTGGGTTGTAACTGACTGTGTTTGTGTGTCCAACAGCTCCCCGCTCCCCCCGCTCCCGACAGAGAAGCGGGCTGCTCCTAACCTCTACAGCAACCGCTCCTCAAGCGGTAGTGCCGGCGCTTACTGCCAGCTGACGCTTGATGACGAGGACATCTACAGCAAGCCTATGGTAAGTGCCAAGTGCTGATAGCAACATTGTGAGTGCTGGTAGCCCCATGGTAAGTGCCAAGTGCTGATAGCATCATTGTAAGTGCTGATAGTGCCATCGTAAGTGCTGTTAGCATCATCGTAAGTGCTGATAGTGCCATCGTAAGTGCTGTTAGCCCCATCGTGAGTGCTGATAGCATCATCGTAAGTGCTGATAGTGCCATTGTAAGTACTGGTAGCCCCATCGTAAGTGCTGATAGCACCATTGTAAGTGCTGATAGCACCATCGTAATTGCTGGTAGCCCCATGGTCAGTACTGATTGCATTTGGAGCTGATTTGAACCACTATGCATCGTCCCTGGATCTATTGTTTTCCTGCTTCTATCATCTGTTATTCTCACCCCACTCTGATATAATCAATGTTAAATTTTCCTGGATGGATCGTTTTCCGATATGGTCGGTTATATTTTCCTGGTCCCTTGAAAAATGATTGACGGAGGTTTCACTATAATGACCTTGACCGAGAGAATGTCAAGGTGACAACAGCGTTTTTAGGGCTGCGGCGTCTTGTTTTATCCAATCGGCAATCACGTATCAGTTGGCAGAAGCAACATCAGACGCGCGTAAACTTTATGTAATTCGATGCACGAACACCCAGAGCGACTTGACAAGCGCGGTTATGTTTTGCTTCAAGCATGGCTACTTGAGTGACGCTACCGAAGGTTTTCTGGATATTTAGAGTTATGGGAATGTAGCATCCACGTTCAGTTGGGTCGTCTGTTTTCATACGAAATGTAGCATTTTGTAGCAAACTACTTGAAGAACAGGAACTGCAAACTCTAGATTAAGAGCCCGCATCTTAGACAGATTCCCAGTGTGCACTTTCGCCACATCACAAACACTACGAACTTGCAATAAAATGCAATAAATAGATAATACCCTCACAATTAGATATGCATCGAAAATTGAAGTTTAATTTTATTATGGAGCAATAATTTAATCAAAGTGTGCCTAATTTGATGGTTTTCATTGCTCAATTCCCGGTTACCAAATAATAGTGGGAATAACTTACAAACGCACATCTTCAAGTTCAACTTTGCTTATCAATATTTGAAATCCTGATTTGCCTGTAATTTTACAGTTTTTCCATTTACCTTGGCCAAAATGTGTAATGTAACTAGATTTTGTCTAAATTATAAAATTAAAAACTCCCCCATATAGTGGTGTTTACTGGAACTCTTTCAATATTATCCCCTTTCCACTTTTGAATCCCACAACCAAACTTTTTAACGCACATCAAACTTGGGTCGAGCACTTCGAAGAGAAACATTCTCAGCTAAGATGCTTAACAGCTCTTAACAACTACTGGATTCCACATTCTGTCGGACATTTTATTCTGAGGTAGGAAGCTGTCTCTGAATACCACTTACTGTTGATGGTCATTCGAGGATAGAGATAACAATCTTCTTCAACAATTGGTTTCTCTGCTAATTTTATACTTGAACACACTATTTGGGAATATTTTTTATACAATAGGCGTACAGCTCATTGTCTTCAAAACTGTGCATATTTTTCACAAAATAGCAAAATGTACCTAAATGCTCTGAAGAAGACATTGTCGTAGAGTGAAAAGTAGTGAAATAGAGTAAAATGTTGAATCAATCGAAATGAATTGAAACCTAAAGGATATCCGAGAATATGTATCCTTGTAAAATATTTAGATTCGATAGTCTTAATCCTTAATTCCTACATCTCTATGTCGTGATGCAAATCCTATCACTGAGATGAATGAATGAGTGGCTAGCACGCTGAACCATCATTTAGGGATACCGGGGTTTGATTCCCACCATGACCGACCATCCCGACAGAGAGGGGTGGAGCAGTGGCTAGTATGCTGAACCATCATTCAGGAGACTGGGGTACAATTCCCACAATGACTGACCATCCTGACAGAGAGGGGTGAACCAGTGGCTAGCATGTTGAACCATCATTCAGAAGTCCTGGATCCAATTCCCGCCACGGCCAACCATTCTGACAGTGGTTTTCCTCTGTCGTTCAGATCAATACTAGGATGGTTCTTTAACAACAGGCCACGACTGACTCCTTCCCACTATCCAAAAACATTTAATGAAATAACCTTTTTTCTCATCATCCTATCATCTCATACATCATTCACCGACACCAATAGATCGTAGTCATCTGCATTTTTTTTTTTTAATAACTTCGAAACTTGATACAAAATCATTGTTCTCCAATTAAGGCAATGAACGAAACCCAATTGAATGAATGAATAAATCTTATCTTTGGTCATGTTTGTCACAGGAGGTGTTGGAGCGCATGGAGGGGCAAACGACGCCTCCCCCCGCCGCACCCCCCATACCGTACCGCGACGCTCGCCCTAAGTCTGCGGGATATAACGTCACCGCCGACCAGTTGGCCAGGACGCCCACCAGGGGCACTGTCGACTACTCTTCTCTGCCGCCTCTCAGGTCATCAAGGTCGGTGGACAATTTAATTCTATTCACAGCTTAGGATTATAACTACCATATTTACACACATATAAAACGCACTTTTTTCCATTTTCAAGTCATCAAAAAGTCACTTTCATCTTGAAGTTGAAATATCTTTGATTGA
The DNA here is from genome assembly GCA_964007535.1 of Brachyptera risi. NCBI lineage: Eukaryota > Metazoa > Arthropoda > Insecta > Plecoptera > Taeniopterygidae > Brachyptera > Brachyptera risi. The sequence goes on along the minus strand of OZ023338.1, from coordinate 13,864,702 downwards.
TTTCCAATATGAATACATACAAGTTCAAACAGTTAGTTTGACAACGGAGTGCAAGATAATGAATGACGTATGTCATCATATCTGAGTTGAAATAAAGGTGAAATATAAAGGTAAGTGAGAAAGAAACGTCACAATGTGTGATAGAAACAGTTCCCGTGAGACACTGCCGGTTGTCCAATGTTAAAGCATAAGGCGATCCCGCAATCACCTCAGATTTGATGAACGGACAGTCATCGATGCGCTGTTGCGCGTACTTGTTGCGCGTTCTGTACAACCTCTTCTCTCTCCGTCTCTCTCTCCCTGTGTAAACCACATGGCTGCTGTTTTTAAGGCAAGGTCACTGATTGCTATCTAGTTCAGTGTTCATCAGTGTCAGTGTTATTGTGGAATATGATATGTTAGTATGGAATATGATACTGTATCTTATATATAAGTAGGCCTAAACAAAAAGGTTTACAAAAATAGAATCTGAAAAGTAGAGGTGCATTTTATAAGCCAATGCGGCTTATATGCTTGTAAATACGGTAGATAGAAACATGTGAAAGTAGTCATTGCTATAGAAGCGATGGAATCTAAAAGTTCTTCCTGTTTTCCTGATATTTCTTCGTGTTTATGTGTTTGATGTTTGATCATGTATTTGAAGAGGTGACAAAGCGCTACAAACGTCTGAATCTGCTATGTTTCGATGTATCAGCAATGTAGACACTATATTTGGAATAGAAACATTGCTATTTTTCCCAAAATTATATCAATTGAGGTGTAAAAAGAGATGTTAGTCGGAGAATTTGGAAAAAAGTTCAGTTGGAAGTGCAGGTGGCAGATGAGGCGTGGGTTTAACCTGCTTGTGGAGACTATTTTTCTGAAAATATCAATTTGGGTGTTTCTCTTGTATGCCTTTTGTATGTTATACAGTGGTTATACTGCTACTGTACTATTGTTAAGCTACAGAACAATGTTGCGCTTCAAAACACAATTTTTCAGAATAATATATGCACCAAAGTGCTACTTTTTAAATTCTGAATGCTATGAAAAGAAAAAGTAGAAGCTACTTTTACATGTCTCTCATTATATCAATACAGTAGTTATCAATTATAATCATTATTACTAGGCAAACGCAGCATCTGCATTGTAACATGAGCGAGATGTTGATTTAAAGTGTAATCTAAAAATCTAAAAACATTGACTCATACAAAAAAATACTACATTCGGTAACTATCGAGTCTAGAATGCCGTGGATCTCGTCAATGATTCTGCTATTATTTCTATCTATTTAATGAATTAAGAGCAATTATCAAAAAAAAATCTTAACGGCTGGTCCAAATTGCACACCAATTCGTAATAATGAGCATCATTTTTGTGTTTACATTTAGTAAAAAATTGAATTTCTCTCGAGAGATTTTATTTTCCAAGTTCTCCCGCTCAGCCTAATCGTATGAGGTTTTTAGGAACTTTGAGATAGAGTTTCTTGAAAATTGTTCAATCGAATTGACGCCAAAACTACATAGTTCCAAGTTAAATGAGTTTGCATGTTCAGAAAAGTTCAATGTTCAATAGACAGACTGTTCAAACTATGCAGTGCTTACCAAAACAAAATTGTACACAGAAAAAGCTCCATAAAAGTGGGATAAAAGTCATTGCTATTGCTCATCTAATTATCATTATTAATTTATTAATTTTCCTTTTTATAAATTTACATATTTCTATTCACACAAAGTTGATAAAACAGTTGAGAGTTGAAAAGTTGAGAACAGTCGAGTGAGTAGTCATGCCGATGAACCGAGAACTTGGTCGTGCCAACAGGGAATGTCTCGATGACATCGGTATCCAGACCGCGCGACCTTGCAAGCCGACGCACCAGCGGTCTCTCAGCAAGCCTCTCAACGTTCCCACCGAGAGCAGCGCCGTCTCTTCGCCGCAGCGCAACTCTTGGTCCGAGGCCACCATGGACGAGGCGCCGCCGCTGCCACCTAGAGGTCAAAGTGAGTACCGACGGAACCGTACGAGTAGTGCGCGTTGTGTGTCGATAAATTATAGACCCTTTTCGAAAAGAATGAGCCAACTAGCGGGGACTTTTGAATTAGAACGGGATGTTATTATCTGCGGTCAAAAGTCCTATACTACCAATGCCATTTAGCACAAATAATTTATATTATTGTGCGTCACAATGAACCTATCGTAGATATAGCATCGCTCTCGTCACTGATTGGTTGTTTTTCCAACATGGCGGCTGAAAAAACCGCAAAGCGAATACGGCGTTCGTGGAAGGCCAGCTCAAAGCTTGCTCGGCCGTATCGAGACTGAGTGACAAACGATTGTTTCGAGCTCAACATGTCTCGTTCTTGTCAAGGTCAGACCACACTCGGATCACATGTCACACTCAGAGTAGCGAACTGCTCAACATGCCTAGGCCTATTTCCGTGTGTCGAATAAAGCGCATGGAAATTGTAAAAATAATTATCATTTCAAGGAATGTACTCGAGCTGTTTCGAATTTTCCAATCTCTAAATATGTGTTGAAGAAATTGAAGCGTCAAAATATTAGTTGGAATTATGGTTCAGGTGGACTTTGGATTAACATATTGATGAACATTGAAATGCCTATAAATTCAGCCGGAGGCCGACTTCAAGTTCGTAACCTGAACTTTTCAAGTTCTTCCGCTCTATTCTCATTACCTGTTTACAGTGGATTTCCCACTGCATAAAAAAACCTAATGAATAATAATCATAGATTAATTAGGCCCATGACAGATTTCAGATTAATCGAGTTAGGATAAACGAGGATGTACTCAAGCTATTCGGCATGAAAAGTAACAATAGAATGCTCTTCTGAATCTCAATATGGCCAACGAATGGTTACAAAAGTTCAGTCAACAATGTAATATTCCAATCAATGTCATTGTTGAAAATATGTGCACACTCTATTTTGTGAATTTTCTCTAATTCCAATTTTTGATACTGACAGCATACTTGCAACTTTTACTGGGCAATACTTGAACTTTGATAATGAAATACAGGGGATACAGATTTTATTCAAATTATTCAGACTGCATATTTATTTTAAATCCATCTGATTCTCATGTATACAATGTTGATAGACCCACAGACAAGTCAACTTTTTGTGACTTTGCCGGTCTACAAAATTGTACTTCTATCTAGATGTTGAAATATGAATAAAAATACTCAAACTTCAAGAATGAAATGTGAACTGAATGTATTGTTTCAGCGACGGATAAACGCAACACGGGTCTGTTCCTTGACACCAGCGCGACGCCGCCTGCACCGCCCAAGAGACTCGTCAAGAAGGTACGCTTGGCATCTTCAGGCGATATCGGTTTCCAAATGGGACTAAAAATGACCAATGGGAACGCTAGGATTTGTAACGTCATCACTTGGTTACCGACCCGTGCTACAACATATTTTTTGTGTGCTGGCGAAATAATTGAGAACAAAATTGTATGGCGTTGTGAATGAATCTGTATCAATAGTACGGCAAAACTTGTGAAATATATAATTATCTGATGACATGCCCATTAGCATGAACATCAAATTTGTCAAGTTCCAAAATTTTTCATCCATTTTTGTGGAAGTCCTCCATGCCACGAGCGTTTTTTATTATTTTGCCATTACATGGAAAAATGAGACAAAACATTTTGAGTTATCTTTTCTTCAATTCAATATCAATTAGGGATGTCGGCTGGTACCCGGGCAGGTCCAATTTCAAGTGAAACCCGGATTCAAACAATTACCCGTCGGGTAGTTAATGTTTTCTTTCTGGTCTTTATTTTTCTGTGTATGATGTTTTTGATCCGGTCTGTATTTGGATGCGCGTTCGACTCGCGCGCATCCGTCTCTCCGCTCCCCTCACCCACCCACTGGCCCATCTCTACAGTATGTCGTAAGACCTTGATAGTCAGCTGTTGTCAGAAGTGCGTTGTAAGACACACAGTCACACAATGCTCTCAGCAAGTTGCTAAGTGACACTGCCCAGATGTCTAGACATGTCTGAGATTGACTAGAAGTGTGGCATTACTTCAAATTTGCTTTCAACATTTGATTGTTTGTTTCCCTGTCATTGTTTTGATAGAAAAGGAATATTATTGAAATGACATTTGACTTCAAACAATGAAAAGCAATCATCATTGCCTTTTTGAAATACTTTTATTCAGAATTACTTTTTGATTTTCCGTTGCCATAAAAGAATGCGCTCATGCAAACGTCTTGCTTTCCCCCCCCCCCCTCTCCCACGCATTGTCAGCTGTTACTGGCAGAGCAAATGTGCCAGTGCCAGTGTGATTGCATCAATCTCATCAGTGTGCTTATAAGCCTTGAGGTTAGAGGTCCTGTTGCTCTATAGAGTGATGATTGGATTGAGGAAAATGACGCGTCTTTTTATGAATATAGGTGATTTTGGCCTGAACGATTTTTTTTTTGTCTTTTTTGTGGGAAAAACCCGGATAGGAGTCGGGTAATGAAGGCGGGTACCCGGGTAGGAGTCGTGTAATGAAGGCGGGTACTCAGGTAGGAAGATTCCTACCCGCCGACATCCCTAATGTCAATCCACTTCGATGGTCTCGCATTAAAGTTGATTCAAAATATAGTAATTTGCCAGGAGTATTTTTTTTCCAATGTCCTAATAAACAGCAATCCTCGTTTAACTTCCAGGGTTCCGCGACATTCAACATCGACTCGGTCGTTGACATCAGCCTGGACGGCGACGGCGAGCGCGACCTGCGCGACTCGGGTTACGCCGAATTCCCCTCGTCAGCGCAGACCCCCACCAACAACTTCAACAACATGTCGTACGAAGAGTTCGTCTTCCCCCATCACGGCATGAACATCACACCCCCGGTCCTCTCCCCCCGCGTCAACAACCTGCCCCCCAATCCGCCCCCCATCCCGCCCAAGCTGGCCCCTGCCCCCACCTCCTCGCCCGCCCCCAGCGACGCGATGGGCGGCGTCGAGAACTACTCCGTGCCGCGGTTACAAACGCAGCCGCTGGCGAACGCCGAAACCAGTCCGACGTGAACAACGATCAAAAGACTTTAGCTGCGTACAAGAGAGAGAAAACTACTTCTAATCTCTATCTCTTTAATTATCGTACGTAATCTAGGATAGTTTTCAAATTTCCTATTTTTTTTATCACCCACGAGTCAAACGACATGGCAAGGTTATGAAATGTACGAGCGATTGAACTAACACGGTTATAGTCGATTGTTTACAAGTGTGAATAACATTACGTGAGATCGACGTAGCCACTTGTCTTTTCATCACCGTGGTAACGCTAACAAAATAAAATAGTGTCGAACATATTATTGAATTGATTTATCACAAGCTGTTGTATCGTAATTTCGTTGTTCACTATTTTATTGGTAAAACCTACGTAAAGAATTAACGATATGAATCCAATCGACTATAACCGTATTAATTCAGTTGTTGGTACCATATAGGTCAGCTGTTTTTTTATTCTCGTCACGACAGTTTTTATCGAAGTATTGCCATGTTGGGTAACATTATATCGGATAGATGTGAGTGGATCACAGTTTATAGTATTCAGTTTGCTGTTCCTCGGAGTTTCTTCAATGAAACAAGTTTCTACGATGAAACAAGTTTCTACGATCCACGTTCTGCCAGACGTAGCGTTAGAAGCGCTCAACGTTGACAGTCTTCAAATTCATTTCGACAACGTTTCCACGTCGAATGTTAGATCACTTCCGTTGACGCGTTGCACTGACGTGGTGTCAGTCGCTAGTAAATCAACGTAGCACAAGTCGCAGATCCGTGCGGCGACATTGTTTAGTTGCGTACCTAGTTACAGGGCTTCTGCTTGTTCTAAAATCCCATCAAATACTGAGATTATTGGCAACTTACAGTAACGTCCTAAAATAATAGATAGGCCTATATCCTAAACTTGTTATTAATTTGGATGATATTTTACTCCTAGTTGCTACCCTCCATTGCTCGGTCAGCTAAGGCACTGCTTCAGGAACTAAAGTCAACGTTGCACGTCGGTTCGAGTTCCGCATGAGGCACGAGTTTTTGTAAATGTCCTCTCACTTATCATCATATCATAGTTTCATTATCACCTGCTCATTCGTACCCCCGTGTAACCTAGTTGTTGGTGGGGTCGTTGAGCAAACAATTATCACCATACTCCCAATTTTGGATATGATAGTCCAGTTTTTTTTTTTAGATCAAATTAAATTGCAATTCATGTACAATTCTCTCTCTGAACATGTATTTTTTTCCATCCCTCACTGTCATCATGTGTAGACCCACACATAGGTACTGTGATAATATCGGGTACTCATTTTAAAAAAACGTGTTACGAATGTGCGTCTTTGTTCTAAAGTTCCTGATAAAAATGACCTAAAATCCCCCCAAAATGCAGCTTACCAGTGGGAGCCCTAAGAACCCTCACCTAATAAATTTTGGTCTAGTGCCAGCTAGCTCCAAGAGACTTTGATTGGTTAATATTTACTAGGAGTTCTACCTGTCATGGCTACATATCTGGTCTCTGTGTATTTCTACTGTAGTTAGCAAAAATTCCTAGCTCAATTTATGAGGTGAGCTTCAAAATGTGATGAATTATTCAGTCTAGGAGACCGTGAATGTGTTATTATAATATAATGTCATGGTACATACATAGCGTTTTTAGTAAACATTACCCATTCAAAGTTCTAGCCTCTTGGAGCTTGCTAGCCCTGGCACGGAATTCATTAGTTCAGGGTCGTGCTAGTACGCTAACTCGCGTTGAGTTGAAAGTCGGACGCGAGACTACGTCAAATCGAAGCAGCTGGACTTCATCCTCTTATATCCTCAAGAGACGAGACGCCATAGAGAAATTATTATTTCTAGTTTTTAATACGTATTCGTGTTTAATATTAGTACAGTAACAATAGACTAATAATATTGAAAATAACAATTACGATGACTCAGAACGTACTAGAATGAAAAACATGCATGGTCGTCAGATTATACTGTAATAATTTAAATGGTGGATACTTTCAAAGAATTATGCGCAATCGGTCATTTTTTTCCAATTTGTATCAATTGTAACCATGACGTAGGCCTATATCCTCCTTCAGATGCACGGCAATAACAACACCAAAAATTGATACAACATTATTGATTCTTTGTATTTTATATAATGTAACAGGCTGAATTAGAAGATTTAAATCCCAAATAATCATGAAACATGTGACTGGTAGTGCCGATTTGCAGCAAAATTATCATTGTTATTGTTCATTTTGATATTATTATTATCATTTTAAATCATAGAAAGTCCGTTTGCGAGCGTTACCGTCCACTGTCCGCTATTTCTTGTACCGCCAATGTTTTGAGGTTACGGCAAGACGTGTACATGCCATTAAACGACTGGTCATCGACTAACGTGTGACGACATGTTGCTGGCCGTGTTAGATAACTGTGAATATTGGCTGTACGCGTCAAGTCGATACCGACAATAGCTCGTTGATCGAAATGTTGATCGAGTGCTGAAGCAGAAATTTAGACAAACCACGTATCAACATATAATACACAGATCTATAATAATGTCGTGATAGTTTTTTGAAGTTAATTGCGTTTTTCATTTGAGCAGTTGATAATTGATATAAACATAAACGTGAAACATTTGTTGGTAATAATTCTCTTCGAACACAGATCTGTAATTCTGTATATATTTTTTAAGAAAAATTTCCTTTTCTCTCGTTCTTGTTACATAATCAAAAGTGAAATTCAACCTAGCTAAAAGTAGTGAATAATTAAATGAAATATTTTACAAAATATTGATTCAAGTTTTGTATTGATAAAAGCAACGGTCAATTGTTTGACACGTAACAAATCGGCTGTTTGTATAAAAAGATTGACATTTTTAATCATCCACAAGCGCACATTTACCGCAACGCCAAATTATGTGATTTTGTCTTTTGTGAGATTTTCTAAGCTCAAAAAGTAGACTAATCATATCTGATAGGCATAGACAGTTCCAAGAAATATTCATCAAGTCTTGATTTTCATAGTTTTACATGAAAATAGAAACATAAAACATTGTTGATCATAGATTGTTACAAACCAGAAAACAAAACTAGTTCAACCTTAGATATAATTTAGAACACGTAGAAATATTACAAAATATATGTCATTTTGTGTTCCAAGTCTCATCTTGTTATCGTAACAAAACATAGTGGGCATTTTCTCTTTGCCATAACAATTAAAGCTACCGATGGACAAATTCAATGGAATAACAATGCAACAAAGTGTGACATCTATTGTAAATTGTTTGTAGTAATCCATCTGGGCGACTGATATATTGAGTAATTTTTCATTTTATAACCCAAAACTTGGGTTATAAAAGTCATCGAATTGTCGTTTCGACGGTTGTCTTAAGATAGATAACTTTAGATACTATTTTATTCCACGTTTGGAATCATATCATTCCTTGATAGGCTCGACTCTTTCATTCCTTCCCTCCTCGTCTGTTTGTAACGTTTCCTAGTGTGTAAGAAGATGTACGTAACTAGTATTTTATATGTGTATTATGCGTTTATGACTCAACCCAAGACGAGGTCACCTCTATCCCCTCTCTCTCTCTGTCTTTTCCACGTGTGTTATTTGTGTATTAACGTAAAGAGAGAGATAGAAAGTCTAGGCCTACCTTTGGAGTCTAACTGAATATTTAGTGGTATTATAATCTATACTAGTCATACAGATTATTGTATTATTATAGGAATTAGCGTAAGATACGATTTATTGAATTGTGATCGGATTTAATCAAACAATTTAAATATATGATTTTTTATAAGTTTACTCAGAAAAACTTACAGCTAAATGTCACTCGTCAAGATTAGGAAATGTAATATCCGAGTTACTATGGCGATAGCACTGTCAGATAAACAGCTAAAATAAGCAACAGATGAGAACTAGATAATTTGATTCATTAGCACAATTTTTTAATTTCAGTAGCATCAATATAGAGACTGGCTGTAAGTGAGTCTACTGGATGTTGCGTAGATGATTTTATATGGTATGATAGTCAAGTTGTCGCATGTTAATGACTCGCTTGTACGTACCTAACCGCACTTTTGGCGATTTGGTCGAAGAAAAGAAACGCGCAACATCAACGTAGTTAAAGTTTGGATCTAGATGAACAGCTTCTTACATTACACGTTGCCTGCGGTGATTTCCGACTGTAACGTATATCATATCATTGTTATAGCACCCAGAGGAAGTGATTGAACAATGAACATAAAGCCATACCACGACCTTGATTACGACCTTTTGGCTGTCACAATGTAATTCGAGGCTCTTTCCAAAAGTGACACAAAAAAAAGTTGCATTTTTTCCAACGTTGATATCACAGTGAAACCTCTATCCATCGTTTTTCAAGGGACCAAAACAATAAAACCATCCATCCAGGAAAATTTAACGTTGATTATATGGGAATGGGGTGGGAAGAAATTAATGATACAAGAAGGAAAACAAGAGATCCAGGAACAATGCATATAGGTTTCACTGTATTTGAAATGTACCTTTAATGACACTTTTTTTTATCATGTTGAAACCTGCCATATTCCATCTGTTTGTGCATTCTGTTGCTATAGGCCTACTTTAACTGTCTTATTGACGCTTGTCAACCTCTTGTTTGTGTGATACTCGTCACAGAAAACTTTAGAGAGCAGCTATCGATATCACCACAGTACGTAGATTTATACAATCACGCCTACGAAGTGTAATCCTGTTGGTACCTTCAAGTGACTACGTCATTTTGTAGCAATTACGAAAGATAATTTTTATTCTGTGAATGTAATGATTTATATGAAGTAATAAACAAGATCATGAAAACAATCTATTCCTTCTTCTTTTCCA
>OZ023338.1:13819839-13852339 GCA_964007535.1 Brachyptera risi | reverse complement strand
TTGACAAAATAGTCTCTAGATAGGCAACGCCGTATGTCAGTGGCTATGCTCACCATTGCTCACCAACAATGAAAAAGTTGGCTGATCACAGCGCTCCTAGCAGCATTTACTCGAAACAGAGCTCTAGCAAATGGCATTTTCTTTGTGATCACAGCGCTCTTAGCAGGGTTACCAGGCGTAACACTATCAGGGTCTATCAACTGTTCAACCAGGGCGCTGTCACTATCCGGTAGCATACTTCTTCACTCAATTATTAGGCTCTGAACACTTGCGTTTTCCCGCCCTTTTGACGGTGCAAAACCTCACCTCCAATCAAAAGATTTTATCTCTAAATGATCACAGATGATGAATCTAACTGGCCGACTGGTAAGCCAAACCTTTTTTCAATCGACATTTGACACTTTTTAAGAGAGAAAAAACATTCACCATATAATTTCAATACGGTACAGACTCTTTTTTTAGTGGAATCCTAACGTCATGTTTGTTTTTTTAATAATATATCCATAGAATGATATAGGCCCTAACTCTCTGTTTCTCTTCAAATACACACTTTGGGGGTGGCAAATTCGCCTCCCGCTGAACGATCCTACTTCTCAGTCTCAATCTGGAAATTATGATTTTGCAAGTTTCAAAATGAATGATAAAATCTCATAAAGTTATACCAACTTTGAATACGCTCATTATCAGCCATTATTTTATTTATTTATTCATTCATTTTCATTCAATTTGGAATCATATTGTCTCACATTTTACATAGTGGAAGTAACGTTGAAATCGAATTCATCAAAAAGATTTAAAATTAATGAAAGGTGTAACTCATTAGATGAGCGTAGCGAAGTCTCCATCCCACTCTTATGGGGCTTTGTCTGTGTGTTTTTATTTTGTTGGCACTGCATAGGTCGCAGGATTTGACTGATCAACATGAAACTTTTTTTGTACGGGCCAACTTTTACAACTTAGAACTGTATATTTTTTGGAATGAATTGGTCGATTAGATTTTGAGAAATATCATGTCAAAGTTCTTAAAAACCCCATAAGATTATGCTGGGTGAGAAAATTTGAAAAAATGAAACCTCTCCGAAAAAAATAAAATTTTCTCCGAGTGTTCAAACATAAATGATACACATAATCACCATTTTGTAAGCAATTCGAACCAGCCCTTTCGAAGAAAAAAATTCAAATAACTGTTTTTATACAACAAATATGTGGAAATGAGCCAAGAATCACTGCTTCCTAGATTCGATATTTGCCCAAGCATTAAATAATCTCCATATTCGTCAAGGTGTGTAGAATACCAGAGAAGATAAAGTAGTAATTAAATGAAGGACAGAGTGTGTAGAATACCGGAGTCGATAAAGTAGCAAAAGTAGGACTGTTATTATACCTTATTCAGACATCTCGCTCATCTTACAACGCATATTTCGCGTTTGCCTAGTTTATAAATATCGTTTTACCAAACATACATCACAATAATATATTGAATGTTACAAAAAATGTTGAAAATAGTACAAACTCATGACAATTGTTATAAATAAATAATAATTATGATCTAGCTTTCAGCAATTCATATTGAACAGTGTATCAAATTAATTATGGTGAATCTATATTCACACTTATGGCAGCAACCAACAAAAAAAATCAGCTTCATCATATAGGATGATTTCTTAATTAGAAATTGTTCAAGAAAAATTTTAAAAGAATGTCAAAATTTTTATAGTTTTTATACCAACTGGTGAAGCATTGTACAGTATCATATACCATTACATTTCGAATCTTGTTGGACTAAAGTTGTTTTATGTGCTAATTACCACGAATTTCATTTTTACTTCCGGTATTGTGTTCATGTATCCGCGTTAAGAGTCCACGGGAGTCGATTTAGCGAAATATCAGTTTTTTGATGATAACTTTTGAACGGTATGAGATATCAAAATTCTAATGAGCGAGAAACACAGATAATTATAATAGCTTCAAGATGATATAAGATATAACTATTCAAGCCATGTCGCGTGACTGTCAAGAGTATACAGCTAAAAAAACACATTTTTTAGCTGTCGACTCTTGACAGTTATGCGACATGGCTTGAATAGTTATATCTTATATCATCTTGAAGCTATTATAATTATCTGTGTTTCTCGCTCATTAGAATTTTGATATCTCATACCGTTCAAAAGTTATCATCAAAAAACTGATATTTCGCTAAATCGACTCCCGTGGACTCTTAAGATCTAGCGTTTGACTTGGATTCTAATAATGATTTCATAGATATGCAAACAGATTTTAACATATCCGGTAGATCAGATTATACGCCAATATGGACGAATATAGATACAAAAAATAGTGTAATATAACAATATCAGTGATCAAACGTGATTACTGTATAGTAGTTGGTCAAGAGAGATACTATTTTATTTATTTTATTCAATCCAAAGATTTGTACATGGCACAAATATAGGAAGTATAAAAACTAACAACTAGATATAAAAATGAGTAGATAAAAGAATAGATTGAAAAAAAGACAGAATGATATATATATAATAGTACAATGATGGTCTAATGAGATTTTGAAGTTAGGAATTCGTTGAGGTCATAGAAGGGGTTCTGAAGTAGGAAATATTTAAGTTTGTATTTGAAAGATGAGAGTTTGGTGAGGCTAGTTATATGGGCAGGTAGTTTATTGTAAATGGTTGTGCAAAGATGGAGAGGGCTGTGTCTGAAAAAAGCGTGGGAGTGTGTTAGAGAACGGATAGAGTTACTGTGACTGGTAGGGTAGTTATGGATAGAAGCATTTTTGGGAAAGAGGCTGGAGCTGGAGTGAACATAAGAACTGGCAATTTGGATAAGAGTACATGTGAGGGTGAGAATTTTTAACTTTGTGAAATGTGATTTACATGAGGAACTGCGAGAAATACCGGAAATGATGCGAATTGCCTGTTTTTGCATAATGAATATTCGCTTAGCTCCTGGGGAGGAACCCCAGAAGAGAAGTCCATAAGAGAGATGAGAGTGGAAATAGGCATATGGTAGACAAGTAAGAGGGTATGAGGATTGACAATTTTTTTAAGTCGACGAAGAAGGAAGGAATATCTTATCAGTCATCATATCATTATAACTATAGCTTGTGACCACGAAAGACGAAGGTTGCTTATCAAAATATCAATTGTGAATGTATATCAATTATTATAGATTGACATTATTTCAGAAGATGTTACGAAATATGTCAAGTTTTTGCGATCCGAGTGGTTGGGAATTTGTTGGTAAAAAAATAAGTCATTTTATAATATCAAGGCCAATGATTTTTCAATACAAGATTTACGATTCGAAATATATTTAATTCTTTTAAAATCATTGAGTGTTTTAATCACCCAAGAACTTCTCCACCAAAAAAAAAACGAAATTCTAAAAATATTTGTGTTGATATACTGGCGACCTTCTTTCGTGGATATATGTATTATTGTGTGCTTTCTTCAACCTCGGCCCTTATCGTAAGGTCATGTAAGGTCATGTGGGGTCATGTACGGTCAGTAAGGTCATGTTGTAGTGCACATCTTGTCTTCAATCCATTTCAGCTTCGAATGTTGAATTGAAGAGTAATGATTATCAGGCCTGAATCCAACATATCGTATATATCATTGTGTTGATTAAGGCTCCATACTCCACAGTCCATAGGGCAAAAAGTTCCACCAGGGGGATTATTTGTGAGTATATTGTGGATGTTTATTATAGATCGACAACATTTCAGACAATACTTTTCTGCAAGGTGTAAAGCAGTTTCACACCAATAAGTTCATCTGGAAAGCCCATACAATTGTTTTCATTTATATTGGGTTTAATGACGCACTTTAATGATAACTTGGATCCATTGGCCTCGGATGAATGATTGATGGGATGATGAGATTAGGGTTCCTTAGGTAACGGGAAGGATAGTGGGAAGGAAGCGGTCGTGGTCTTTATTGTAGGAACCATCCCAGCATTAACCTAGACTACAGAGGGAAACCATGAAAAAACCCTGTAAAGATGGATGGCGGGGATCGAACCAGGTCCGATATGCCCCCTCACCTCCCGGATCACAAGAAGCGAGTGCGTTAACCACTGCGCTGCATGTGCTGGTACTACAATTGTTTATGCATCAGTTGACACTGAGAAAAGTCACAAAACATGCATCTCGCTTTACATACCTAATTTTATCGTATATGATAACGATGTGTTTCTAAGACAACAACTGCCAACTATATTACAGACTTGAAAAAGAGTTTTTTCAAAAAATGAAAATTTTCCGATGTTGATATCACTTCATTAACTGATTAAGACCCCATATTACCAATAATAAAAATGTGTTAATTAAGCTAATTCATTAATTAAGGTACAAAAATACCATTGGTAACCAAGGGTAATAACAAGTTAATCCACTAATTATCGCTTAATCAACAAATTTATTATTCGTCAAACGGGACCTCATTATATTTCATTAAAAATACGAACCGAATTAATGTGGGATGCTTATGATTATTTTATAAAAAATATTTTGTAACCCTCCCACATGTTTGATTGGAAAAAATGTTTTGAAATCCATAGGAAACCAACTGATTCCTAAATACAGTTATAATACAAGTTAAATTTTGCCTGCAATTTACTCAAAACTAAGATTTACACACACAACCATAATTGTCAACAATGGAAAAATGTATTAGATTTATAGGTAGGAAGCTATTTTTTTTCTGATTCTGAAGCTTATTAAATGAAGCATGTTGTCAGGGCCACAATTTTGATTCCTCTAATACTTGAATTAAATATTTTTTTCACTTTACTCTGGAGCCAAAGAAAAATGACAAAATTGAGGCCCATCAATCAAATTTTAAATTAAATACTTCTTGTAGTCAGAGATAAAAACTAAAGGTCAGAACACAAATTCAACCACAATAATCAAAATTAATTATGAGAAAACTTTCTACAACAAACAGAGCCGAAGAAATCTCTGTTGGAAACATTCCATTGTTATAACAATGAAAAATTATTCAAAAATTCAACAATGAGAACAAAATATTGTTCGAATTCTTTTGTTTTATTATTATTATTATTATTATTATTATTATTTAACTCTTTCTAATGCACATAAATGCGCGGTGGCAAGTTCCCTAAGTACCCCTATCCCACCATCTCCTTAACCCTCTGACGGAATAACTTTAACCTGATTTCATCCCCTTCAAAAACATTTCTACTAAGCCCATTCCAGTCCCTACCTGTTTTATTTAAGAAAGAGAATTTACCGACATCTAATGTAGCCCCCTTTATGACTACCGCTCTATCATGACCCCGCCTACCTCCATACCCTGACTTATTTCTTTTTATCAACTCATGCAGCTCCCCCCACCCCCCCTCTCCCTCCATTACCCTGAAGAAATTACATAAACGATCCTCCTTCCTCCGTATTTCCAATTTCTGCCACCCCAGGTCTCTCATCATCTCAGTTGGACTCTCCAACATTCTTACCCTCTCCCCCCTTTCATTCTCATCCCATTTCCACCTCCTAACCCTACCTGTAACCCTTCTCACAGCAATCCTTTGAACCCTTTCCACATCCCTTATCTCACCTAATCTATAAGGATCCCAAACTGAACTAGCATATTCTACCATGGGACGCACTAACGAGAAATATGCTTTTTCCTTAATCTCCATACCTGCCCCCCTAAGTTGCCTCATTACAAAGTTTAGTGCATTTATACTCTTTTTTACTATTCTCTCAATCTGACTCCCCCACCCTAGACGCCTATCAAATACCACCCCCAAATACTTGTAGTTTTCCACCAACTCCAGCGTCTTCCCTCCTACCTCATACACTACATCTGTCCTTATGTTTCTCTTACCGAATGTGACTAACTTGCACTTTCCTGTATTCAACCCCATCTTGTTTGACTGAACCCAACGATTAATTGCCGCTAAATCTACCTGAAGAGCTACTACATCCTCCTCTGTAATGATTTCCCTATATAACACACAATCATCTGCAAATAACCTTATTTTCGAATCAACAACACTAGTCAGATCATCTATATATAAATCAAACAATAAGGGACCCAACACACTACCCTGTGGAACTCCTGACGTAACCTTAGTCTCACTTGAAACCTCTGAACCCACCCGAACTCTTTGCACTCTATCCTGAAGAAAGTTTCCAATCCAATTAACCAACCCAGCATTCCCAACGGACCTTTTTAACTTCCCTAATAATATATTGTGATCTACCTTATCAAAAGCCTTCTCGAAATCTAAAAACACTGCATCAACACGTCCCCCCCTATCAACTACCCCAGCCAACTCTTCTGCAAAACCTAACAACTGCGTCTCTGTCTGCGTTTTATGTTATGTGTATTGAAAACAAATGTGTATTGTGTTGGAACAGGAAGAAAAATGTAAAAAACTTCAAAACTCTGGAATTTTTTCCAAACCCATACTATAGTACCTTGCTAAACTAAAAATGAAAAGTTCAACTATATGCGCTTGGCATATAAAACCAGGAAAGTCACGCCAATTTTTATTGTGATCCAAGGTGACAGAAACTATTTATTTGTATTAAAACGATTTCAGATGAACTTTATGAAATTTAGTTCATCTAATAGTGGAAATTTGAATAAATTGTCATCCTCTTGCTAAATAACAACTGGTTCTCTTGTCTGTCACGATCAAACGTATTTTACAACTAGTTCTCTCAAAATTTTCTTGTAAATATCAACTTTTTTTCTCATTTTGAATTTTTAATATACTTTTCCAACATCGATTCATTAATAAATAACAAAAAATCTGATACATTTTTGTGGATAGGTTCCCCTTAAGTAAGATAATTTTGTTCATCCAATTTCATGACGACGTTCATATCAATCATCCATCACTATAGACATTCGAAATTATATGAGACCAATTCAATAAAATTTTAAAAACATAATCAGTGAAAATGCTGTGAAAATTATGTGTGAAACTTTTCCAAGATGATGTTCATCCAAGCGTTATTGAATAATATCTCACAGATTTCAAAAAAATCTAAATGAATGAAACATGAAATCTCTTATTTGAAACATTCAGAACATGAACAAATTCACCACGTTGCCAGTCTGACCTTATTCCATGACTATAAACGAAATAAAAGCCCAGCGAAAGCGTCACATCATATGTAGGCCTATTGATGTATAGGGAATCAAAAAATGTGTAGCTTCCATTTCTTTTTTTTTCATATTGGGTTTTTAACGACGCACTGTAATGATGACTGAGATCTATTGGCGTCGGATGAATAATTAATGAGATGATGGGATGATGAGATGGAGGTTTTATGGGTAATGGGAAGGATAGTGGGAAGGAAGTGGTCGTGGCCTATATTGTGGGAACCATCCCGGCACTAGCCTAGACTGCAAAGGGAAACCACGAAAAACCCCTGTAAAGATGGACGGTGGTGGGGATCGAACCGGGTCCGATATGTCCCTTCACCTCCCGGGTCACACGAAGCGAGTACGCTAACCACTCAGGTACATGTGCCGGTTCTTCCATTTCGTCTTAGTGTTATAGAATAACCATGGAGTTGTATTGTACTGGAGGTTCAACTCCGTGTTAAAAAGTCAAGACTACTTGATGATATTAAATAGTGTGTAACGGCGGCCATGTTCACCGTTCAAACTTTTTGTTGTCAGGAGTAGGGCCTATGCCTGGCTACAGAAATCCGTTTCATATTCAGTGCCTGAATTCAATTGGCCTTCTCTATCATCACATAATATTTAATGATGAAGGAGGCCTTGCTGAATTACCAACATGGGAGTAGCTCCAACTGTCAGTTGAAACAAGAACATGGCCGCCGTTTTCAAGTAACCGGAAGTACGCAACATGTTGCGAGGCTCGTCGCCGAGTTGGACCTCCATATATATGGATTAATGACCCAGGTTTGAATAGGTTGATATCACAAAAATAATCGTTGAATGTTGATCGTTTTCATTTCTTCTTATCAACAGTTTTCTCTGAATGGAGTCATTGCTTTGGACGCATCCTACCGGCGGGGCAGGCAAACCAGGTGAGTTTCCCATTCCCAGCTCCTCCTTCCTCCCACCATTATAGTGAAAAAAAATTGAAAGGAAAAATATATATATGCATATATATTGAAACGTACAGCACGTGAGTTTTTGATATCAAATAAAATATCTGTAGATTCAATTTGATGTTACCAGAAATGACTCTTAAACGTTTCCCCGAAATATACGGAATGGCATGAAACCAATGTATTCTATAAATATATCTTTTTGTTATCATATTGATTATTGTTCGTGAAAAAATAATCTGTCAATTAGAATGATACATCATTATACTACCTTGGCTTTAATGGATAGCTATTCGAACCAATGGATAGCCAACCTCAAAATCTTCACCCTAACATCTACTCTTATCCAAATTGCCATTTCCTATGTTCACTCCAACACTAGACTCTTTCCTTGAAATTCTTCTTTAAATTCTTCTACCCTATACTAGTCACAGTAACTATCCATTCTCTAACATACCTTGACACTTTTCTTCACACACAGCTCTCTCCATCTTTGCACAACCATTTACAATAAACTACCTGCCCATATAACCAGCCTCACCAAACTTTCATCTTACAAATACAACCTTGAATCTTTCTTACTCCAGAACCCCTTCAAGTCTCACTATAGAATCATATACATAATATTATCTGTCTTTTTCAATCTCTTTCTGTTGACTTTAATATTTCTAGTTTCAAGTTTTGATATTTTCTATAATTGTACCAAGTGGAAATCTTTGGACCAATGAATAGAACAGCGTTCCAGAGCTGTGCAACCAACTAGGCCTATAGGCCTAGTAAAAACCAACAATCTGCTGGTACCGCGATTCAAATTTCACTGGTTGCTTCTATATTGCTCCAAGCGTCCAACGTTTAGTTTCAATTATATACTTGACAACTTTTTCATGCGTGAAAGCAGAATGGCAAAAATACGTATATGAACGTAGTATTTTCAAGCTGCATTCTTTCCATCCATATTGAAGTATTCACTGTGGGAGATATATCGCAAGAATCGGAGAAATCAATAGACTAGGCAACCAATTAATCTTCGAGAATCACAATAATCGGATCAACTTCGGTCACCACGCAAAACTGAAAGATCCAAGAGTTCACCCTCTTGTTAAGTACTTCTGAAGAGAGTCTTATTTTGGAATTTTAATTTAGTTTATTAGAATCTTTATTTGAGAATCAGCATGAATTGCATATCCATATAGTGTCAATCCAAGATACTACATTCTGTCTTGTACCGGTACTATATGTATATCGAGTCACACTAAATTGCCTCATGTATAGAACATATACTGATATTTTACGCACTAAAGCTAGCAGACAATGCTATAAATTACATTCGCACTACACATAGAGTTTATGAAAT
This sequence comes from Brachyptera risi, assembly GCA_964007535.1. NCBI lineage: Eukaryota > Metazoa > Arthropoda > Insecta > Plecoptera > Taeniopterygidae > Brachyptera > Brachyptera risi. Next base: position 13,842,914 of record OZ023338.1, on the reverse strand, counting down.
TAATATTGGTAAATTAGGTGAAAATTTCATTTAAATGTCGATGAAAAAAAATTGTGACAACGAGGGTACATATATTATGGCTGGTAAATTACCTTGTGATTTTCGTCTTTATAAACATCAATTTGATATTCAATCAATTCTTATCTCACCAGCACATACTGTTAGAAAATCAACTACATGAAAAGAAAAACATGGACGAAGATTTAAAGGATTTTGTGCCGTTTTACAACACAATTGACGGCTATCAGTATCAACCTCTAACATTCGAAACACAAGAGAACAATCTATTTCTTGACATGGATGCTCAAGGATTCAGTGACGACAATGCGTATAATCTACCAGCCAATGAGGATCCACACAGCATGACCAATCAAAACATCCCGTTCAAAAATAAGAACGTTCCGGTGCAAAAAGAAAGCGGGATATATCAAAATCAAGGTATCGAAAGAGGAAGTGTACCAACCGAAAAACGAGATACCAATCAAGAACGAAATCCTGTCGAAATGCTAACTGGAGATGATGTGAAATCTCATAAAGGTTATGATAATATACAATCTGGTCAGATAAATCTTGTTGGAGATGATGTGCCGTCAGTGTTCAGGCAAGACAACGTTAATTATGTACCACAAGTGACAGGTGAACAGAAAATAGGAACCGATCCAAGCATATCAAATCCTGATGCGTCGCAAGAAACTGGACGAAAGGAAATAGGCGTGTCCAATCCAGATATGTACAATACAAATCTAAACACCCCAATGGATCAATCATCAGGGATTCAGAACCTGAGATCAACTAATCTGAATATGTACAATACATATCGAAACACTCCAACGGATCAAGTATCAGGGATCCAGTACAAGAGAGCAATCAATCCAACAATGTGCAATACAAGTCAGAACGCCCAAGTGGATCAGGTATCAGGAATCCAGTACAAGAGATCAGCTAACCGAAATATGTACAATACAAATCAAAACATCGGGGGTCAAATATCAGGTATTCTGGACAAGAGATCAGCTAATCAAAATATGTACAATACAAATCAAAACACTCCAATCGATCAAGTACCAGGTAATCAGAAAAAGAGATCAGCTAATCAAAATATGTACAATACAAATCAAAACACTCCAATCGATCAAGTACCAGGTAATCAGAAAAAGAGATCAGCTAATCAAAATATGTACAATACAAATCAAAACAATCCAATCGATCAAGTACCAGGTAATCAGAAAAAGAGATCAGCTAATCAAAATATGTACAATACAAATCAAAACACTCCAATCGATCAAGTACCAGGTAATCAGAAAAAGAGATCAGCTAATCAAAATATGTACAATACAAATCAAAACACTCCAATCGATCTAGTACCAGGTAATCAGAAAAAGAGATCAGCTAATCAAAATATGTACAATACAAATCAAAACACTCCAATCGATCAAGTACCAGGTAATCAGAAAAAGAGATCAGCTAATCAAAATATGTACAATACAAATCAAAACACTCCAATCGATCAAGTACCAGGTAATCAGAAAAAGAGATCAGCTAATCAAAATATGTACAATACAAATCAAAACACTCCAATCGATCAAGTACCAGGTAATCAGAAAAAGAGATCAGCTAATCAAAATATGTACAATACAAATCAAAACACTCCAATCGATACAGTATCAGGTGATCATAAAAAGAGAGCGGTTAATCCAGATATGCACAATACAAATCAAAACACTCCAGTCGATCAAGTAGGAAACAGGAATTCAGTACATTCAGGAATTCAGTGCAAGAGATCAGTCAATCCAAATATATCCAATACAAATCAGAACACCCAATTGGATGAAGTATCAGGAAAACAGTACAAGAGAGTAGCTAATAAAAATATGTACAATACTAATCAAAATACTCCAATGGATCAAATGTCGGGAATTCAGAACAGTCCTAACGTATATAATTCAAAACCTTCGAACATGGATTTTGGAGTTCAGAACGTGAAAAGGAACATGGACGATGTGAGACAAGATAATACTCGGCGTGTAGAACGATCGTACGTGAAACCGTATCAAGGAGCTATTGATGAAAGTCACCAACTGATGAAACGCCAAGCATGCAGTCAAGGACAAGGACAGAGGCCAGGACAAGGGGCGGGGCTAGGAGCAGGACCAATGGCAGGACAAGGGGCGGGGCTGGCAGCAGGACCAATGGCAGGACAAGAGGCTGGTAAAGATGCAGGACAAGGAGAAGAAGACGAGGAGCATAAAATGATGCGTCTTCAGCAGATGCTTGGAGCGAAGGTATGTGACGACTTACGATTACGTTATTCAATTAATTTATCAGCAAACAATTGAATGCTTCAAAAGTTAAATAAATATTGAAGAAATGTATTTCGCCGTCTTCAAACTATCACTCCGTTATGGAGTTACCTTCATGTTATCTAGATCATGGTAAACGTTGCACTTTTCCATTCATGATACATAATTATGAGAATGAGGCATATTATTCACGTATCGTTCAAATTTTCGTAGTCCATTATTGACGTTTTTCAAACTTGGCGTCCTGCGCGGAAGTTGGCCACTCTCTTCCCCAATATCTAGCCTCTCTAGCTAGCACTAGCACATTACTTCAAGAGGATTATTAGGTAAGGGTCATGATCTCGTGTGCACAGATAAAACAGGAGATCGAGCAGATCGCCAAGTACGAACAAGCATCGCTGAGCGCTCAGAAGGCGTTCTCGCTCCAACGGGCGCGTCTGAGAGAGCTGAATACAGAGATCAACATCAAGCAAGAGGAGTCGGTGTCGAGCGCTCAGCGAGCGAGCACAGCGCAGGCCGAAGTCGCTCGCCTCGATAAACTGTTGTGTCAGGCTAAGGCTAAGGTAAGCATCAGAGACGTGGATTTTGGATCAATAATAATTTTATCTCCATATTTTTCGTGAAAAGATTTTTTTTTATCCTCAAGAGGAACGGATATTTCATAGTTAGTTTGATAGCTATATTTACAGTTAAAACTTGGGATTGACCGTGTTTTATCTCTGAAAGGAACGCATCTTCCAGAGTGAGTTAGATCACTTTGGACCTATTGTCCGTAAATAAGACTTGAGGACGTGTTTTTTCCTTGAAATAACGCACATTTGAAGTTAGTTTGATCGCTATATTGTCCGTAAAAAATACTTGAGTTTGACCGTGTTTTGTCCTTAAAAGGAACGAACATTCCAAAGAACTAGTTTGATCGCTATATTTTCCGTCAAAAGTCTGAAGAATATCCGTGTTTTGTCCCTTGGGAATACAGAAATTTGATTGCCAGAGTCCGTAAAAAGTCTTTAGATTGAATTAACCGTGTTTCACCCCTATTTTAACTTTTCAAATCACAACATTTTCCCCTGATTTTTGTCCGTGATGATTTGAATCTGTTTCAGCGCTGCAATCGCGTATTTCTCTATGTTTGCCTATCTGTAGACGGCCGTGAATGAGCCATATCACGGGGGTATTCTTCTTGTATTATTTCATTGAGGGAGCACCCGAAATACCTCTGTAACAAATCAGAGTTCAGTACGATAAATTATAATCTCAGGAATGAATCTTTTGATAGATGTGGAAATAACTACGAGGATAATTAAATTCAAACGAAAAGTATTAGGATACGTCACAAGATACCTGAACAAATGAGAGATGTGAATAAACCACAAGATTTCAGAAGATTTCAGAAGAGGTTGGAAATTGATGCAAGAGGGAAAATTGGTCTCTAATGAAAGATGATTGTAAAATACTGGGACATACCATAGAATAATGTAATTGTTGGGAAAAGTATTACATTTGTGCTAATGCTTATCTAACATCATTCAGGAATTGTATTATATCTATTACTATTAGTACCGATCTGAATATATCAAGATCACCCTAGTGGATGCCACGTCCAAACTATACATGGTCTAATTGGGAATGAACGATTTTGTATCAAGTTTCGATGTTATTGAAAAAAAAAGTCGATCATGTCATTCGTTATTATATGACTATGATGTATGAATGAGAATAGCAGATTTTGCTAAAGAAAATATACTACAACTACTGTTATTATTACCATACTATACTTGAAATTATGTACAAATCAGGTAACTGTTCACTATTTGAATGGTGTCTTGAGGTTATGATAGAGGCTGAATCTTTTATTTTAGATCAAATTTCAGACAAACCTGCTATCTATGAAATAAATGCAATGATAAGAAGAAATGAAGAAGAAATTTATAATGAAAGAGCACTTTTTGGTTTCTCAGCTGGATGAGTTATACCGCGATAAGATCTCGCTGGAAAACGCGATAAATTGCCGAGCAAAACGTCAGCTGAGTGAACGAGATGCCCGGCGACAGAAACGGTCTCCGTTGGAAGGTAAAAACACAGCATCAGATCAATACAAAATCTACCCTGCGACTATGGTTCCAGAAAACCAAGTCTACCCTGTAACTATATATATTTATATATATATATATATTTATATATATATATATATATATATATATATATATTATGAAAAACATGGATTCATCTTCACTATCTTCTTCTGCTCACTAACCAGTGTAATGGAATAAAAAGTAGATCAACTCCAAGATAATTTCATGCTCTCTAATTTACATGACATCTTATTTTTTGTGAATTCAATCTCAAGCTAATTCGTTAATTGCTCCGATCAGATTCTTTGTATCCATTGACATCTCGAAACTGATTGAGTTTACAAATTAAGACTATCCTAATTGAAAAACATGAAATCATTTTGTCGTTGATATAATAATTATTCAATGACACGTGTTCTTAGTTTTAATTTTTTTGCTCCCGAATGACCCCACCAACTAGTTCATACGGGGGTACAAATAAGGGGGTAGTAAAAAAACGATGATGTAGTGAAAGGTGAAAGGACGTTTACAAAAACCCATGCCTTATGCGGGACTCGAAATCAAGCCCAACGGTAACTTCAGTTCCTACCGCTAACGATAGTCGACTGAGCTACGGGGCACACTGATTCATAACCATGAAATAAAAATGGTGATGAAGAATTTCTCCATTTTTTAACACCCCGTTTAGACCGCAAGTGTATGACTTGAAGCATAAGTAAAAGTCTGTTTCTGCCGTTTGATACCTGTTAAATCCTATGCAATATAACATGGCCAACTGGTTTGACCGGGTGGCAAAGGGACTTTTACTTCTGCTTCATGCTGTAAACCCCCTCGATCAGCGTATACATCGATTTATTGAAATGTACTAGGTAGAAGCAGCATATGCGTTGCCAAATGAGCGAATTACCCGAATAAGGTATAAAAGTCGTTGAAGTAGTTCTACCCTTGCTACTTATAGGCCTATAGCGACTCTGGGATTCTACACACTTTGACGCATATGAAAAAATACTAGGAAAACGCGGGATGCGCGTTGTGAGATGAGCTTAGAAGTATGGCAATCTAGAATGAAAAATAACTTGTCAGCTCAATTTACATCTACAAACCTTGACTTACTTCAAACGTTCAAAAACCTCACCTGCAACTTGTTGATATTTATAGTAACCTGCAACCTGTCGCATAAACACTTTGCAAAACCAATTGATCCAAATATTCAATAAAATGTACACGTTTATTGCGTTTTCTTCATTATTTCTCATTCGATTGTTGTAAAAATATCTGAAAAGGTGTATAATAGTATTTTTCATATTCTGTGAGAATTTGAGAGCTTTTGAAAAATTCTTGTTTTCCAAGTATTTTTCCTCCGGGTTATTCTTATGAGGAATTTCAAAACTTTCCGATTATCTTCCGGAAAAACCTTCCGACCGATTCCTCTGAATAACAATCCCAACCTATTCTGGTATAACACCAACGTTCAGAAAAAGTTTCAAGTTGATTGATTCATTTCTCTGACCTGTATGCCGCGTACATAATTACAAAAAAAAAAAAAAAAACATAAAAACGAAGCCCATTTTCTTTCAGGGTGTGAAATGGAAAGCTTCGCTACGCTCATCTAACTAGGAAAACGCGGGATGCGCGTTGTGAGATGAGCTTAGAAGTATGGCAATCTAGAATGAAAGATAACTTGTCAGCTCAATTTACATCTACAAACCTTGACTTACTTCAAACGTTCAAAAACCTCACCTGCAACTTGTTGATATTTATAGTAACCTGCAACCTGTCGCATAAACACTTTGCAAAACCAATTGATCCAAATATTCAATAAAATGTACACGTTTATTGCGTTTTCTTCATTATTTCTCATTCGATTGTTTTAAAAATCTCTGAAAAGGTGTATAATAGTATTTTTCATATTCTGTGAGAATTTGAGAGTTTTTGAAAAATTCTTGTTTTTCAAGTATTTTTCCTCCGGGTTATTCTTATGAGGATTTTACAAACTTTCCGATTATTTTCCGGAAAAACCTTCCGACCGATTCCTCTGAATAACAATCCCAACCTATTCTGGTATAACACCAACGTTCAGAAAAAGTTTCAAGTTGATTGATTCATTTCTCTGACCTGTATGCCGCGTACATAATTACAAAAAAAAAAAAAAAAAAAAAAACATAAAAACGAAGCCCATTTTTTTTCAGGGTGTGAAATGGAAAGCTTCGCTACGCTCATCTAATGATATATTTGATGAATAAAGACAGTTGATTTAATTTTTTTTCTTCAAAATAGCTGGTTCGAATTGCATACAAAATGGTGATAATGTGTATTATTCATCCATACACATTCAGAGAGAATTTTATCTCATTTGGAGATATTTTATTTTTCAAATTTTCTTGCTCAGCCTAATCTTATTGGGGTTTTAGAAACTTTGAGATCATATTTCTAAAAATCGGTCCAACCGATTCATTCCAAAAACTATACACTTCTAAGTTGGATGAGTTTGTGTGTATAAAAAGTTTCATGTCGATCAGTCAAACCCTGTGACCTGTGGAGTGTTTACAAACAAACAAGCACACAAACAAACAAACAAAAAACAGACAAAGCTCTACAATTAAGAGTGGGATGGAATCTTCACTCGCTCATCTTCTCTTCCAGTTGGAATCATGCCTCACTTCGAGCCTCTAATTTCACCCGAACTGCTGTTCCCGACTCGACCGCTCAGCATCATCAAGCGTACCAACCCTCAGACCAGCGACCAAATCCCCCAGAACACGCTGAAGAACGTACAAGGTGACCAACAGAACCGTTACAAGCTTCACACGGCAGTGTCGGACATGGTCGAACTCCCGACTCTCGAATTCGGACCGGGCAAAAATACAAAAATATATAAAGCAGTCCACTGATGGAGTGGTGGAGGGGGGGGGGGGAGAAGATCGTAAAGTAAATTATGTTCTTGTGATTAAGGTATAATTTTTCATTTCCGATTTCAAGCGATCTCAGTTCAAGATCTGGATAAGCCCATAATTTCAGTTATTGTGAGTGGTTTTCCAAACGTAATGGTGTTATGTAGGCCAAGTACAATTGGTGACGTAGAAATCGTGGCAGCCGCTATTCATTGGACCAACGTTGTGTATCACAAGTACGGAGGTTGTTGTTGTTGTTATAGTCACAGTCTATAAACAAACCCACACAACCCAATTTAACTCATTCAATGAACCTAACATATCCAAACTAACTTGAACTTACTAAACTAACTACAACCTAACAAAATGAATATTCTAAACTGATTTAATCCAAACTGAAACCAATTTGAAACCTACTTCCGGTCTTACGAATAGCCGCTTCGTTGATTCGTAGTAACACGGTTGCACGGTTTTTCCGTCCCGGTGGGGATCGACCGGATCGTGAACCATTTGGAATTTTCCGGACTGTTTCTTACTGGTCCATGTGACTCACTCGGACGGACAAATCCGTGCTACCGTGTCACTAAGAATCTGTAGCTTCATATATAATTTTTTTTCTTTCAGTTTGTTGATAATTGAGAATCGGAGGCTTAATCCGATAGGCTTCAGAAAAGTGGTGAAAAAAAAATCACGTTCTGAGAATTTGTATTTGTATTTGTATTTGCTTATCCATGGTTAATTCACAAAGTTACCTGGTATATTGTGTGAACCAAGTCAGATTATTGAATGGAACACACAATTTTCAAATAAAAGAATGAAAAGAAATTCTGTTGTTCGAAACATGAATGAATATTTTAATCTATAACAATCTATGTAATCTAGCTGTTGTTGGGGTCGTTAGGCAAACAATAAACAAACAAACAAACAAACAAACAAACAAGATTACAGAAAAAAAATGGAATCAACGAAATATTTCAAAAGTGGGTAAATATGTGAACAGGTAAATGAGCTCGGCGGGCTAGTCTATGTGCTGCCCTTAGTACACTAGACCCTTTACGCGCCCCTTCTCTAGGTGAGGCAGGCAAACGCTAGTTCGTCTCAAGCGTCTGCCCGCTCTTGAAGGTTGTCACAACTCCATAGAGCGAGATTTGAATGAATAACAACCAACGATGGGATAGGTCATTGGTACAAAAAAAAAACGTTGAACGTCCATGCATTGATGCAATGAAAATTGTCAAAATATACACACAATAGAACAAAAACATACCCAAATATTTACTAATCACCATAACTAGTAAAACGCGGGATTTACGTTGTGAGATGAGCTTAGAAGTATGGAAATCTAGAATGAAAAATACTGTGTCAGATCAATCCACATCTACCGACCATGGATTGCTTCAAAGGTTCAAAAACCTTACCTGCAACTTGTTCATATATTTATAGTGCTTTAACCTGTCACATAAACACTTTGCAAAACCGATCAATCCAAATACTCAATCAATGTACACTTATATTGCCTTTTCTTTGTTATTTCCCATCCGATTGTTGTGAAAGTCACTGAAAATATGTATGATTGTGTTTTCCATATAGACCTATGGAACTTGTATGGAATTTTTCAGAACCTTTAAAATTCTCATTGTAGGCCTATATATACAATGAAAATTTTAAAGCTTCTGAAAATTTTTCAAATTACAAGTATTTTTCATCCGTGTTATTCTAAAGCCCCATTTACACTGCCCAATTTCCCATCAAATTCCTCTGATTCAAGACTTGTATCACAGTTATTTGATAGTCTAATCGTAAAATTGTACCAAAACTAGCGCTTCCAATTTTCGTTTAAAAGGTTGGACATCATTTTTTTCATTTAGAGCATGTCCTATTTCCATCAAAAGTTTTATGAGAATTGAGAAAACAGCTGTGATGCACTGCCTCTTAGATACCAAACAAACGTCATCATTTGATGAAATGTATTGGATAGTCTAAATGACCTTCCAATATCTTGTATATAATTTATTCGATACAAGTCTTGTTTCAAAGGAAATTGGACAGTGTAAATAGCACTTAATAGGTGTTTTCCAAACTTTCTGATTTTCATCCAGAAAATCCGTTGTATAAATTTTTCTGAAGAACAATCCCAACTTTTTCTAGTGTGACACCAATTACGTGGAAAAAATTTCAAGTTGATTGGTTTTTCTCGACCTGTTTGCCGAGTGCAAAATTACAAAAAAGAAAGAACATTAAAACGAAGCCCAATTTTTTTCGGTATAGAAATGGAAATCTTCGCTACGCTCATCTAAAAGAAGGAAGTTGTTTCTTAAGCACGGTAAATTTGTGTCTTCGCTTTGCTCATTCAGTAATGAAAAACAAACTTTGAACCCGCAGTTCGTCAGAGTTGTCGTCAGAATGGCACGAGTCAGGGGTCGAGGATGCCTTTAACGAGCGGTCAGGCGGCCTGTAACTCGGCGCATCCCTGTAAGACTCCCGCCCAAGTCGCCGACGAGGAGAAAGAGAAGGACAACTTGAATAATCTAGTCACACAGATTTATTTGGAAGAAGCAAAGGTCAGTAAATAAACTATGAAAAAGCAGCATATGTGTTGCAAGATGAGCGGGATTTTAAATTAAATGTATTGGAAATAGTAATGATAATTTCAATCTCTGAAAGATATTATATATATATCATTTTTATTATATATATATATATATATATATATATCTATAAATATATATATATATGAATATATATATATATATATATAAATATATACATATAAATATATATATATATATTTATATATATATATATATATATATATATATATATATATATATATATATATATATATATATATATATATATATATATATATATATATGTATATGTATATATATATATATATATATATATATATATATATATATATATATATATATATACATACATATATATATATATATATATATATATATATATATATATATTTATATATATATATATATATATATATATATATATATATATATATATATACATATATATATATATATATATAAATATATATATATATATATATATATATATATATATATAAATATATATATATATATAAATATATATATACATATATATATATATATATATATATATATATATATATATATATATATATATATATATATATATATATATATATATACATATTTATATATATATATATATATATATATATATATATATATATATATATATATATATACATATATATATATATATATACATATATATATATATATATATATATATATATATATATATATATATATATATATACACTATGCACACATTGATTCTGAATCTATACTCAACTATCACTGCCTTTCTGATGTAATGTACCAATAGGCTTCTGTCGAGTGACGTCACTTATTGTTGAAATTGACATACAACAATGTTCATCAGTTGGAATTGACCAATCAGAATATTTGATAGTCCACCAGTTCGCTGTATTGCTGTAACGATTGTTTGTCATTTGTTACTCGACAGATGCCTATTGGTTATTTCAATCGGTTTATGATTTTTTTTACCAACATTACACACTTGAACAAAATCTACAATTTCATAAATAAAATAGTCCATGAATCTATAAATCCGTAAATCCATGAATAAGTCTAGATTAGCTTGGTCAGGTTAGTTAGATCAAGTAATATTTCTCCAGCTTGAATTAATCGCAACAACAACAAAGCAACAACAAAGCCATTCAACGGATTATACGATACACCCAAGTCTATAGCTGCACATATAGGCCTTGCCGGTTTCTTGGGTTGAATCCGAGATTTGTTCTGTGTAGATCCGCCAACTGACGCTGGCCGCTGACCAATCGAGGGCCGACCAGGCGATGGTTGGCGGGAACGAACCGAGGTCCGATATTCCCCTCATCTCCCATATGCCTCTTCACGTGCCGGTTTCTTGTTATGAATGCGAGATTGTTTCTGTCTAGATCTGTCAACTTACAGCCGACCTATCACAGGTCAACGAAGCTGGCGGGATCAAACCGAAGTCTGATAAGCCCCTCACCTCCCGCATCACATGGAGCGAGCTACATGCAACTGTGCTACATATACCGGTTTCTCATTATATATACCAGATCGTATTTGTCTAGATCCGCCAACTGACAGCCGACCAATCAGAGGCCGATGAAGCCATGATGGCGGGATCAAACCGATGTCCGATATGCCCCTCATCTCCCTCATCTCCCTCATCTCCCGAATCTCCCGAATCTCACGAATCGAGCTCATGTGCCAGTTTCTCATTATTAAATCCCAGATTGTTTCTGTATAGATCCGCCAACTGACAGCCGACCAATCAGAGGCCGATGAAGCCATGATGGCGGGATCAAACCGATGTCCGATATGCCCCTCATCTCCCTCATCTCCCGAATCTCCCGAATCTCACGAATCGAGCTCATGTGCCAGTTTCTCATTATTAAATCCCATATTGTTTCTGTGTAGATCCGCCAACTGACAGCCGACCAATCGAAGGCCGACCAGGTGATGTTGGCGGAGAACGGGCGTCTCGACAAGATCACGCAACAAGTGGATCTGCTCAGGGACGAGATTAAGCACACGCAGCAGAATGCTGTGGCCGCGTGGCAGCGCCTGCGATGTGCTCAGGAGCAGCTCAGCTACCATGACGAACAACTCAGTCAGACGAGCGCGCAGGTGAGAACATCGACATGTGTTGAGGGTTGCCGCGTTACAAAACACTCCCCTTTGACGCGTGAAATACTGAGCCCAGGACCCCTATTCCCGAGATAAATGAGATGTGAGAAAAATAAAAATGAGTGAGAAAACGATTATCTCACTTAAAATGGCCGATTCTTAATGGTAAATCGGCCATATTGAGTGAGATAATTGTTTTCTCACTCACTTTTATTTTTCTCACATCTCATTTATCTCAGGAATAGGGGTCCAGGGCCCAGATTCACGAAGAAAATCATCTCTTAACACCTTCCAAGTAAATATAGTTTTAGGACTTCAACAGACTTGGTTGTAACGTATTCACGAAAAAGTGTAAGCAAAAGTTTTAAGAATACTGTAGTTGGTGATAAAGTTATCACCGGTCCCGGCTGGTTTTAGTGGAGCAAGATGCATTGAGGGTTCCGTTGGTGGTTGGTTGGCCGGTTGGAGATGGTGACTTCACTAATTCGTAAACACGTTCCATTTCCTGAGTGAGCTTTCCTTAGAACCAAAGATCGCTGCTTTATCTAGTGTTGTTTTGTAGAAACTTGATGACAGCTGTTATTAGCTGTGGCGACGTGAACCTATAAAGTTAGTTCTTTTTATTACAACTACCTACGCACAATCGGTATTTCTGAAGATGTGGCCGGTATATTTTTAAATTTTCAACATGGGGGGATAGGAAGTGAAATCACCATCTCCAACCGGCAAACCTACGCAACCCTCTATGCATCTTGGCTTAGAGCTTGAAACTAGTAGAGGGCGCATAGATGAAGCCATCGTGCTTGTAGGCGCGGGGTCTGCGGGGTGGGGGGTAAGTCACGTGATGCGGTGGTACCAGCCTGACTGGGAATATTCCGTTACACGTTATCTTCACAGTCACAGCGGAGCTCCGAGTCGGACCAAATAAATGACTGCATTCATTGATTGTTATGACTTATGTGGCAATTCCACTGAGAAACATACTTTATGATAATCAGCATATATTATATATTTCTTTCATATATTCATTTTTGTCTTTATCATTATCAATTTTCACGTAAATAATAAATACACTTGACAAAAAAAAATTTACCAAGTCTCCAACTCCAAGGAAGACTCGACTGTGGGAGAAAAAGGAATATTATAGCCCCCTTTATTTTGAATTTTGAATTTCAGATATTGATTTAAGCAAGAAGGCGAGTAGTGAAATGTAAATATAATTGACAGATTGAGCATCAATATCTATGAATGAAAAAATATATAATTTTGACAGTGATTCTAAATTTCTCATAGCTTCTGGTAGTTCATTATAAAGTTCAAATTTTGAATAATTATTGTCCACGCGTGCAAGTTTCAACAAGCATTTTTGTAAATATGAATACTTATTTATTCTAGTGTCGTGATTAAGAATTTGATCAGATGTTTTGATACTGTGAATGTTTTCCCTCTCATCAATAATAACTTTGAATAAATAAGCCTAATGGTGTGAAAAATCCCGAATCAATGAATAAGTGAAAGTAATAAGTGAATGAGTAAGCTCTTAGCTTAGCTCTATGGCTTGAGATAAAAGTATGAGCCTTTTTTTCTATCTGGCTAAACGTCAGTCAGCCTTTTGATGATATTGTCTAGGATTCAACAGGTATGTAGGATTTTGACTGTCATGCCACCTAGAGGTAGATTAGGAAACCAGCAGACTGGGCAGCAGGTTCTCGCGGCACTATTTTTATAGCCGTCTACCGTCAAGACCGTCCGATTGTCCGCTACTTGTTAGTATTACTTTTGTATACTGTTTCATGTATCCTGACTGTTTATTTTAATCAATACATTATACTCGTCGTTCTGAACAATGTTTTGTGATAAGTATAACCGTCCGAAATCCTAGCCATGACCGAATTCACCATCCTAGCAGACCGATAACAATTCAGAAGCGGGATTTGTATCCATCAACCCTCGTTGAAAGAAGCACGCCGACCGAGTGAAACTTATCGAACAATCTATGTTAATCGTCCGTATATTTATTGTTTTGTTGATTTGAGCGACAGTGTTCTAATATTAAGTACGAGCGTGAACAATATTGAGATCGTGAGTACAATAGTATAATTTTTATTGCGTGTATAAGTAAATTGGTTGGACTTGAGGCTTTCGCAGCCGCCATCTTGTATGATGCCCGCGAATGATGTTTGAAAGTTTGACCACCAGAGTCCGCCACCTATTATTACTGACGTACGTTGTTACCGACCGATCAGCCGTTGCCGCGCGTTTTGAATTCTAACCAAGGAATTAATTTTATTGCCGTTATTTCGTATTATTGCTTGTAATGAATGCAAACAGTGGAGAGAATCAACTGAGGCCTGAACTACCGATGTATCCACCTGGTACCACACCTACAAGAGGCAGGCCTACCAACATGTTTCAACTTCCACCACCCTTACACGGAGTACAGTCTGGCGAAATCAGTGAGCTGCTTCGATACATGATGGAGGAAAACCGACGTCGGGATGAAGAGAACCGCAGGAGGGACGAGGAAAGTAGCCGACGTGAAGAGATGCTGATGGAGGTCATCCGGTCCTCTTCGTCAAGAACAGAAACGATCAGCAACACAAGTGTAGAGTCACACTTACAGCCCCAGCCCCAATCCTTCCACATAATGCCTGACTTAAGCAAAAGTGTAGGCAAATTTTCAGGCGACTCAGGTTGCTCAGCAGCACGCGAGTGGCTGGGTCAACTGAACAGTACTGCGGCACTCCACCGCTGGCCTGAAGCATTCAAGCTGGAGACAGCAAGGTCACATCTAACCGACGCGGGTCGAGATTGGTATCTTGCGCGTCGCACAGAGTTGGTCTCATGGGACGACTTCGAACGGAGGTTCACTAAGACTTTTATTGGCGAAAGTAGTTTGCCCGATCAATGGAGGAAAATGCAGGAATGCATTCAACAACGAAGTGATAGCACTCATGGTTACTTTCACTCCAAAGTGAGATGCTGCTCAGAGTTAGGACTAAGCTTCAACGACACGAAGAAACAGATCCTTATTGGCCTTTGGTCACATCAGTTGAGTGCACTACTGATGGCAAGGCATCATGAAGACATCGACGAACTGCTACGCGACATTCGCGATTTCGAAGAAATAGAGGCTGAGAGAAACGGAAGAGTATCGGCTAAGAAGAATGCTTCGTACAATTCTGGTAAGCCCAATAATATCAATACGTCCGAACAGAAGGATGCACGTCCACCAAGCCAAAAACAAGAGATGAAGAGTCAAAACAACCGAGGGTATGCCCAAAAGCGGGAAAATAGACCGCCACTGCGCAACGAAAAAGGGGAGTTGCAATGCTATAATTGTAACCTTTACGGCCACATGTCCCGAGACTGCAACCAACCTCAAAGAACGAAAAAGTGTACCAAGTGCCTACAGGAAGGGCATACTCAACGTCACTGTCCCCAGAGTAACGAGGGTCAGCCCCGTCAGCACGTCGTATCGGAAGATACAACAGATGTGAATACGAGTCCGGCAAAGTTTCTGAAACGAATCATCGTCAATGACAGCCAGGAGGTACAAGCAATGATCGATCCGGGTAGTTCTACCTGTACCATGCAAGCCTCCAAGGCGATTGAGTTGGGCCTACAGGTAAGACCCAGCACGAGTGTTCTGTATGGCTTCGGAGATAAAGCAGAAACCAAAGCCTTAGGTAGTGTAAACTTGAAGATTAGTGTAGACGGTGTGGTTGTCGATGATGTCGAGGCAGTAGTAGTCTCTGACCGAGCACAGACAATGTCAATGCTAATCGGTAGAAACTTCACCGAGCGCCCCAACCTAGTCTACTACCGAATAGATGGGGAGTTTAGAATATGTTACCGCGATGCTTTTAATGGTTTGGACTTGCCACCGCTGGATAATAAGTCTAAGCTGTTGGTGCAGAAGACTGTCACAATACAAGAACATACAGTTAACTTCGTGCGAGTTGAAGTGCGCCCGCCCCCACCCGTAAACACGCCCATCATGGTGAGCTCGACAGGCTGTTTACCATGCATATACGACGTGACCGATGGAGAAGCATTAGTTCCAGTCATTGCCACAGCTATCGTTGAACCAAGCCAGAGAGATTGGGACACCAAACTCAAGGTTACTGAACGTAATCTTAATACCTCATACAATAAGACAACTAATCATACGCCGTTCGAGTTGTTGTATGGCTACACGCCAAGATTTCATGATGGAGCGTTACGAGCTGTAACAGACATTGGAGAAAACCAAACATACACCCCTCCGAAGGAACTCCAAAATGAATCGAGAAGCATAATAGCAATAAAGCAAGGTGCAATGAAGACACAGTTCGATAAAAGACACTGCCCAGCCAAAACCTTTGACGTAGGTGAAATAGTCGTCATGCGTCGAGCCCCGGTTCACACGGGGGAGTCTACGAAATTCCAGGCAAAGTTCCGCGGGCCACTTGTTATCACCATGTCCTTACCCTCAGACACATACCGAGTGTCGCAACTTAACCAAGCAGACGGAGGTAGATTCTACGCTACAACAGCCCATGCCTCGCAGTTGAAGTCATGGGGTGCTCGCGATCATAAGACATGCGACGACGGTGACCCCACTCTAGAAGACGAATCCTGTTCTGATGGCGAACCAGAAGTTGACCGGGTTCAGCCGGACCGAGGAAATGTAACGGAACCGGAGAATGTAGCGGAGGAAGAGGAACAGGAACCGACACACATGGTTCCAAGGCAGCCCCGTCTTCGAAGGAAGCCAGCTAATCTTGTAGATTATGTTTGTAAATAACTAGTAGGCTCTAGGTAATTCAGTAGGATGCATTTTGATTGCAATGTTAAATTCAGTACATTTTATTGTACTTTACTTATGTTTTAATTTAACGATTTCTGTTTTGAATTTAAAAATCTTACTAATCGAGGTCGATTATAGTTCAGGATTGGCCGAGTGTAGGATTTTGACTGTCATGCCACCTAGAGGTAGATTAGGAAACCAGCAGACTGGGCAGCAGGTTCTCGCGGCACTATTTTTATAGCCGTCTACCGTCAAGACCGTCCGATTGTCCGCTACTTGTTAGTATTACTTTTGTATACTGTTTCATGTATCCTGACTGTTTATTTTAATCAATACATTATACTCGTCGTTCTGAACAATGTTTTGTGATAAGTATAACCGTCCGAAATCCTAGCCATGACCGAATTCACCATCCTAGCAGACCGATAACAGGTATCAGACGATCATAAAACAGACCTTTACTTTGCAGAAATCGAATCGAGTTCATCTGTTACTTATATTGACGACATATTGACGAGATTGAAAATAATTCAAGTAACTAAATCAAAATTCTTGTTTTGTCAAGTTGGACGCTCTGAATGCCGAACTGACGGCAGTGAGAGCCGGGAAAATCTGCTCCAGGACCAAACGGGACGTGAACAGAAACGGGAGACGGAGAACTCTGGATGAAAAATCGTCGCAGCTTCGAGGAGGCAATACTTTTGACGAGTCACCATGAGTCAAGCACATAGACCACAAGGTGAATATTTATTTACTCCATTTATTTACATATTTATTTATTTTATTTATTCACATATTTATTTATTCATTCAATTCTCATCCAAAGATGACATTACATTATCAGCATTTCACCAGGAAATAATTATTCATAATGTTATGTATATGGATGATCAAAAAATACATTCGTCACAATATATAAAAAATCGAAGATATATATTGAAATATATCAAATAAAATACATTGATATACAATTCATCAGAAAACACTTTGAAATACATGGGCCCTACTATAAAATCACATTTTAAAACATTGAAATATGTCGATAAAAGAGTCGATTTAACATTTGTGTCCACATGCGATTGAAAATCCATCCATATTATAAATACATTTTTTAACTATGAATGATTTTAGTTTTTTTTTCAAGTCCTGATTGGAGATAGATTTGATACATGTTGGCAATTTATTGTACAGATAAGTTCCACTGTATTTAATATTTTTTTCATACCTGACTGTTCTATGTTTTTGAGTTTGTAAAATATTTTTGAATCTTGTATTATGGTCATGTCTTAGTTCCGGATTCAACTGTATAGCCAAACCAGAGTCGATGAAGCAGTTCTACCTCCTGGTAAAACTGCTTCATCGACTCTGGTATCGCCGACGGGGATTGGCCAACTGTGCTGAAAATCAACTGTCCCAAAAGTCGACTGTCCGTAAAACCAACCAACTGTATCAAAAACCAACTGAATAAAAATTCAACTGACCTAACCTTCTACTTCGTGCGCAACCTGTACAGAAAGTGAAAGATTGGATCATCCCCTTCTGAAATTTTATTTGACTACAGACATATTTGACATATACTAAGTCTATTGTATGACGTATACTGTATAGTCTAATTGACTTGACTATGTCTATTAGGGGAGGGGGGGGGGACATGGCTCGCAGGGAAAAATTAAATTCAACAAACTTATTGGCGATTTTAATTTCTACTATTTGTTTTAAGGTACCAAATATCTTTGAAAAATACAAAATCCGATGAAAAAACTTTTTTTTCTGATGGCATTCAATACTCCATCTTATTATCATTCAAACAAAACAAGTCAGTGCTTCTCGTAGTTATAGTTTTTTTTTCAAATAATTATTTAGTCTTCTTGTAACAATAGAATCTAGCCTCGAAATGAAACTTCACATGTAATTTACTCAAAACTCAATTTTGATGACACTTGTGCAATCCTTGACAAAGAATTGGAATGGCAAAAATTGAGTTCAAAATATGATTTTTTTTTTTGTATTGAAGCCGAATGAATTTTGGATATGATAGTCATTCTCTTTGAGAGAAAACTAAAATTATAATACATGTTTCATTTGGTAATTTATGCGATAAATTCAAAGATAAAATTGATCACATTCTGAAAATAATGAAAATAATACTTATTTATATGAGTCATAGGAAGAAAAAACTCCCACTATTACACGCTCATAATTATATATAACCAAAAAAAATACCTTCAAGAAATCAATCTATATTACACCCAAGCTGAGAAAACCATGTCAAGAGCATAGCATTGTTTCAACAATAGATATTATATTCATTCAAATTTTCTCTAAAAGCATTGTTGTGTTTTTTATTTTATTTTCATCCAACTAAATCATTTTT
Organism: Brachyptera risi; assembly: GCA_964007535.1. Classification (NCBI taxonomy): domain Eukaryota; kingdom Metazoa; phylum Arthropoda; class Insecta; order Plecoptera; family Taeniopterygidae; genus Brachyptera; species Brachyptera risi. The sequence continues at coordinate 13,823,770 of OZ023338.1, read as the reverse complement.
AATCTGCACATGAAAATAAAACGTGGAAAAGGGACAAACTCTGGATTCATTTTAGATTACTTATCCATCGATAGATTAATTAATGGATAGCTACTAGGCAGACGCGTTAGGTGTTGCCGCGTTGATGGATGAGCTGGAATATATATCACCTTATCTTTGGATTGGTTATTATATACACCTTGAGATCTAAACCATTACATCACTGGCATCTTATTTTCCATTATTAATTTCTATGATAATAAAGAAGGCTTTGTTTTAATCGTTCACATTTAAGAGGTGACACCTGTGGCTGGGATTTAATTGGAATCTTAATAGCTTTGAGTGATTTAAAAAAATTACATCATATTTTTTTCACATCAAAACGGCTGATCCGATTTGAGTGAAAGTTCATAATAATGTGTATAATTATTAAATTGAGATTCCCTGAGAATTTGAAATGTCTCGGATGAAAATTAATTCACGAATATTTTCCTCTGGTTTATTCTAATGGGATTTTTGAAAACTTTGAAATGAGTTTTCTCAGAAGTGGTTCAACCGATTGCGCCTCAAAACTATACAATATCGAATTAGATAATGACACTGTCTTGTGTATGCCAAGTTTCAACTGATTTTGAATCTCCGTTCGACCTGTGGAGCGCGAACAAAAAAAAAAAAACAGTCACTTTTTTTCGGGTATAGCGAAATTGAGTTTTCGCTTCGCTCATCCAATTAATCGATATATTTAATTAATTTCCTGTACTCGCATCCAATATGTGTTTAATTATTCTCCTTCACTTGTTCATTATTGTATTTCAAGGACCGAAAAAGTGCCGAATTTGTAAGGTCTCGTCCGGTCAAGACGTTTAATAGTAGACCTAACTAGGAAATCGCTTTGTAGACATGCGTTGTTGGATTAGCGATATAAGCATATTTATATGAAATTAAATGAAAAGCTATAGGGCTACACGGAACTTGAGTTCAAAACAATTATATAACTGCCTTCCTGTTTTATTCATCACTCATTTCAGTCGTTTCACAATTCAATTGGTTATACCTTTGCTAATCTCTGATTGATGTAAAAAATGCTTTTTTTAGGAAATAGATGACGATTTATGTGACACTTTGGGATGATGTGTATCATTATTAAATCACATTTCCGTGGAAATTTGAATCTATATTCGAAGAATTAATGTTTTTCAAAGTTTCGCCTCATGGGTTATTCTCGTGAGGTTTTTGAGAACTTTGAAATGAGTTTTCTCAGAAGCGGTGGAACCGATTGTTCCTAAAAACTATACAGTATCGAATTAGATGAGGACACTTGTGCACGTCAAGTTTCGACTACATTTTTAATTTCGTTTGACCTGTGAAAAGAGAACAGAGAAAAAAACATGCCCGTTCTGTATAATAGATGGCGTTAAGGTATCTGTAGTTAAGAATGATACTTTTTACTTTGTTGATCTACTCAGAGAACTAATAAATATGTCACTTATTAAGGGAATATTCCCAGACTACCTCAAAGTTGCAATATTAAAGCCAGTATTTAAAGAGAAAGGTGACAAAACTGGAGTTAATAATTATAGACCACTTTCAATGCTCACAGTTCTCTCAAAAATGTATGAGAATGTGATTAAAATCAGATTTCCATCCTTTATGGAAAAATTTGATATTTTCAATAAAAATCAATTTGGATTTAGAAGTAAGAGGTCAACCACTTGTGCAATAAATGAAACTGTATCATATATATATATATATTATTCACTGGATAATAAAATAAGTACTCTGGGCTTATATTGCGATCTGCAAAAAGCATCTGAATGCTTAGATCATGATTTATTAATAAGCAAACTGAATGAATGAATATTAGAGTTTTAAGGCGCATCGACAGCGAGGTCATTTAGCGCCTGGCAAACTCTATAGAATGGGAATTAGAGGGGTAGCGAACGATTTGATTGCTTCGTACTTGGCAGATAGAAAACAATTAGTAGGATTGATGTATTTCAATGAGGATGAATCTTCACAGCTATTTAAATCAAAGTTAGGTGACGTCAAATGTGGTGTACCCCAAGGACTGGTCTTGGGGCCACTGCTATTCATTATTTACATGAATGATTCTAATTGACGTTCCAAATTTTAAACAACATATTTGCTTATGATACCACAGAAGTTATAAGTGACAATAATGTGAAAAATGCCAGTCATCAAATGAATGTTGCATTGGAGCAGGTTAATGAGTGGTTTGAAATGAATAGATTGGTTTTAAATAATACTAAAACGAATTTAATGATTTTCCAAAACAAACACAATCGTTCAAAAAATGATGCCAACCTATCTATTGTTTATAGTATACATAATATAGAAGCAGTAAATTCAACATCATTCTTGGGGGTTCATATTGATAATCATTTGAGCTGGAGGGAGCATCCAAAACTTGTCACTCAGATTAAATAAAGCTGGTTTTGCGTTACGTATTCTTGGTCAGAAGTTTAAAGTTGGCCATATTAAATTGATATATTACGGATATTTTGAATCATTACTAAGATATGGAATTATATTCTGGGGGGGAGCAACCTGTAGACATGAGATATTTATAATACAAAAGATGGTCATGAGAATCATATTTGAAAAATGGAAGGGTCATTCTTGTAGAAAACTTCTCAAAATTATGGATTTATTGACACTGCCTTGTTTGTATATCTATATGGAATTATTATTAGAATAAAAACATCCAACTCATTGCTAGAAATAAACTCGGATAAACATGATCATAATACCAGGAGTAAAAAGGAAATTCGTGGCTTAGAACACAAAACAACTTTATTTCAACATGATGCAACATATAATGGTATTATACTCTACAATGCTTTACTTTTTTGTATAAAAAACATAACAAATTCAACATCCTTCAAAATTATTCTCAAACGATTCTTGATTAAAAAATAAGTTCATAATATAACTGAGTGTATTGTTGGATGCTGCCCTAAATGTGGGTAGACTTACTTTTCCAATATATTGCTCAATGTAGATTACTGAAGAGAGATCATTATTATAATTATTCATTCATACCAGATACAATGTTTACTAATTTCAATATTTGTTTGTGATATTCAATCTTATTGTGATGTATGTTTGGTTGAATGTTATTATAAATGAGCTACACCTTCTATCACTATGGTATTTTAACTATGACTTTTATCACTACGGTATTCAAACTATGACTGTTTTAATTTCCTAGTTTGACTATCCATATGAATTAGATTCTAACCTCACTTTCACTTTGTATTATGTGATACATTGTAATTCCTAATTGGATGAAAAATGAATAATAAAATAAAATAATAAAATAAATATATATTTGACGAGAAATTGAATCTCGTTTTCCACAATAAGCATGAATTGTCTTGCTCGTCCAACTTTATTCTGTAATGTTATAGGTAACTACGATGGCAGATTTCTGAGGAAAACTTCGTGGTTTACAGTCAGAATGCAGATTTTATTCGAACGGAGTCACTATACACCAGAATTGGATCCAATCAAAAATCTTGATTTTCTGGGAGGTTTGAAAAGTCAAAATTCATCTGGGTTCATTCCATTTGAATTGACGTATATATTTGTCATAATATTACACAACACAGTTCTATTAAGGTATAGGGTGAGACGCTCACAATTGCTATATATTTTGTATAATTGATATTTATAATAAACGTTACGTGCAAAAATCTATGTATATTTTCCTTTATTCTTTCATCATCATTTTGAAAATTATTTAATAAGCTTTATAAATGTGTGTACATTTTTTTTTTTTTTTTTTTTTTTTTTTTTTTTTTTTACCTCATGGGTTTCACAAGTGCCTTAATGACTCTTATCGTGAAGAGGTGGGATAGGATAGTGGGAAGGAAGCGGTCGTGGCCTTTATTGTGGGAACCATCCCGGCATTAGCCTAGACTACAGAGGG
>OZ023338.1:13779839-13814839 GCA_964007535.1 Brachyptera risi | reverse complement strand
TGTCTTTGCGCCACCTCTTGTGCAGGATCGCCGTGGCAACGATGCTCGTCAGGCCAAACACGCAGAGGAACAGCTCGATGAGCATCACGACCAACAACGGGGGGTTCTGGTTGAGGAAATTGGCTAGACTGTCGAGAGCGTACGACACGTAGATCGTTTCTCTGACGACACTGCCATTCTTCATGAGCGGACAACGATAAACTTCTCTCACGTTAGTGATCGATTCGATCTTTTCACAAACGTCGGCCACCCAATCTCCTTTCGACCAGAATAAAGGTCGCCCACGATCGAGGAATATATCGAAATGCATATTTTTCGTTGCGGTAGTATTCGATATGATGATCTGTACTACTACGTCTTTATCGGTTGACCGTTTTCTTCCACTGGAACCGATAGGGAATGTGTCGTTGACGTATTTAATCAAACTGAATGCGACGCGGCTATTACGAAAGGATTCCGAAAGTGATATCGTCAGCTCGCTGGATTGATAAACATCATCCTTAATTGAGCTTATGTTGATAGATCTCATTGGTTCAATCCGACTGCCGTCGGAAAATTCATTGGCAACTGACATACGAGTAAACAGAAAACCAACGACCGGGTTTGCAGTTGGTTCCGCTACGAGTAGACCCAGATTGGCTCCAATCTGGTTGAAGACAAACTCGGGAGTTCGTTCGAGTTTGACGAGGATGTTTTCAAGGTTGTCGAGAACGGTGAACGTGTAATCGCTCTCATTTACGGGCGACGTGTCGTCTAAGAAATACAAATAACTGTCGAGTTTGACGAACACTTGTCTCAACTGCGACGGCGCGAGCGGAGTTGCTGTCATGTTGTGAAGCCATTCCCTAAAGACGCCGCGCTGGCGGTTTTCCTCGGCTATCAGGCAACGGCGCTTCGGGTTGTCCCACAAGGAGACGGCGGTCCATGACGCGACGCCCGTGGCAGCGTTGTAGCCGCACTCTCGGGTCGTGAAGAGCGTGCGGGGGTTGACAACGTAGATTTCCACCAATTTCTCTGGAAGTTAATGCGGTAAGAATGGCAAATCAAGGAAAAAATTATACAAATGGCGAATCAAATTATCGACTGTAAAATGGGGCACTGAAGAGCAAATACTGGAATAAAGATACTACCAAGTGTGAAGGAGGGCTTGGCGTGTAGAAATGCCGTAGACAATCTATTTTCGGGGAATTGGTCAGAGCACAAAGAACTTTTGTTAGGTTTTGGGGTTAGGTTATGATCATTTCCTCGAATAGTCCATCCTCTTTCTAAGTAAATATGCCAAGCCAATTTAAGCTCACTCTTGGTAGCGTCTTTATTCCAATATTCACTCTTTAGGCACCCTCTGTAAAAGCATCACCAAAATTATCTATTTATATTGGGTTTAGCGACGCATCCTAATAACTATAATATTCACAGTATTGGTGCACGATAAATGTGGCCATGACCGGGTCATAAGGAACCATTTCCGTGTTGATTTCAATGACAGAGGGTAAATACCAAAACCATTTTGCCTGAATACATCACCAACAGCTAGGTCATTTGCCAGTACAAATGAGCAGGTGATAGTGAAACGATGAAGTGAAGATCACGTGTGAGAGGATGTTTGAAACACACAAGGCTCAGGCAGGATTTGAACCCATGCTCAATGTTGAATTCGGTTACTAAAGCAATGCCTCAGTTGATTGATCTACGGAGGGTGGCTCTGAATGACCTATCTCAGTCATGCTAGAATAAGGAGTACCGATACTCATAATGCTACTACGTAATTAATGCCTGCAGCTTAACTCTCTAATAACACTCACATTTTATTATTACGAGGAAAAATTGTAATTCCGGCATTTATGAAGAATACAGAGGTCAATCACGAATAACTCATGCAAAAAAGGTCGGTGACGGAGATCGTTCTTCAGACCGATCTACCCTCACCTCTCGGTCAAATGGAGCAGGCATGTAAGCACTGAGTTGAATAACATTCTGGAACTAAATAATATTCAATATAATTCCAGTTTCGTGGGGTGATGTATTTGGTTTATTGTAATCAATTATTGTGATCAATTATTCATTTATTTTTTTCATTTTTTTATCTTTTCAATTGTGCTATCATTTTCAATATTGGTTTCTTATATTGCTGTTTCTTTTATAGTTGTTGTATATTGTTTGTTTTTGTATATTGTTCATATTGTTGTTGTTGTTGTTGTTGTTGTTGTTGTTGTTGTTGTTGTATGTTATGAGTTATTTTCATTCCATTTTTTTTCCATATATGTATATAGAATTTTCCAAACACCCTTGTAAATAGGGTAATAATTTTCTTAACACAAAAATGGAAATAAAATTATCATTATTATTATTATTATCATTATTATTATTATTATTATTATTATTATTACGGCTTACTTGCATGGGGCAATGCTTCATCCAACTATTCAAATAAAATAGCTTCACTTCAAAATAATATGATCATTTCTATTGCACCACTTGATTTAAAATTGAGATTGAATAATGAAATTGAATCTCTGTATCAATATTCTATGCTACTGCCTGTACAAAGTCTATTCTTGTCTAAATTTATAACAAAGTTCTATTTTTCAGATGATTTCAAAATTCTCTATACAAACACCTCAAACACCAGATCAAATGACTTAATTAGCTATGTAATTCCCCGCTATAATAATGAGCATGGTAAAAGGCGGTTGATGTACGCCATTCCATTTATTTTTAATTCTGTTCCTCAACATCTATTGAAACTTCAAAACTTAAGTTCTGTCAAAAAAGAAATCAAGTATTGGCTTTTAGACTCCTTGAGTGGTACTCTGTAATTATTTGCAAATTGATTTTTTTTTCACTTAATGTGTAATTCGTATTCACCAATATCCTATTTTTTTCCCATTATTTCATCTTTCTAATTTACTTGAGCGAAATGTTATTTTTTATATACAAATGTAGTGTTTTCTTTCTTCGTTTTATTATTCTCTGTATAATCCACAGATAAGCCTTGTGCTAGGCTTTGTGGACAAGTGAACCCAATGTTTTATGTGAATGAATGCTGATAATAATAAACAACCTATATTTATATTATTATTATTATTATTATTATTATTATTATTATTATTATTGCCTGTGCCAGTATAGAATAAATGGATTTGTACTCACCTATTTTTGTTTCCGGCCACGTAACAAGTAAACCATCACCAACTTCAGTCGTGTTCTCGGCCGGACAGTGGTCAACGGCGACAATGAAGGTCAAATTGTAGCCGCCAAGGTCGCGACCGATTGACGTCGAAAGGTTTGTTGTCGTGACGACGTGGTAACGAAACTCTGTCTGATTGGGCGACAAAAGAGGATGAACGTCGTCCGTGGTTACGTTGAATTGTTGCGCAATTTTATCCATTATCATTTTATTATCTGTAACGAGATAAGTTATGGAATGAGAAATCAATTCATATAATTATTGTTGTTAAGAGCCCGCATCTTAGCTGAGCATGTTTCTCTTCGAAATGCTCTACCCAAGTTCGATGTGCGTTTAAAAGTTTGATTGTGGGTTGAAAAGTGAAAAAAGGATAATATTGGAAGAGTTCCAGTAACCACCGCTAGATGGGGGAGTTTTTCATTTCATAATTTGGACAAAATCTAGTTACATTACACATTTTGGCCAAGGAAATTGGGAAAACTGTAGAATAAAAGGCGAATCAGAATTTCAAATATTGATAAGCAAAGTTGAACTTAAGGATGTGCGTTCAAGATTTATTTCTACTATTATTCGGTGACCGGGAATTAGGCAATGAAAACCATCAAATTAGGCACATTTTGATCCAATTATTGCTCCATAATAAAATCATTATTCAATTTTCGATTAAGCATATCCAATTGTGAGGGTATTGTTTATTCATTGCATTTTACCGCAAGTCTGTAATGTTTGTGGTTCTTGAGATATATGTGGCCAAAGTACACCCTGTAAATCCGTCTAAGATGCGGGCTCTTAATGGGTGAAATTTGTATTTTGTATCAATAGAATGAAAGTGAAAATTCATTCTGGAATAAAAATTTAGTTCGATCCTACGAGAATAGAATTGAATTTAACAGAACTTGAGGCATTGTTAATTGGTTCTAACTACAGAGTAATGTTAATTTCACCTCCCAAATATCTTCCATCCATCGTAGCAACCACCCTTTTCAACACATCGTAGCAACCACCCTTATCAACACATCGTAGCAACCACCCTTTTTAACACATCGTAGCAACCACCCTTTTCAACACATCGTAGCAACCACCCTTTTCAACACATCGTAGCAACCACCCTTTTCAACACATCGTAGCAACCACCCTTTTCAACACATCGTAGCAACCACCCTTTTCAACACATCGTAGCAACCACCCTTTACAACACATCGTAGCAACCACCCTTTTCAACACATCGTAGCAACCACCCTTTTCAACACATCGTAGCAACCACCCTTTTCAACACATCGTAGCAACCACCCTTTTCAACACATCGTAGCAACCACCCTTTACAACACATCGTAGCAACCACCCTTTTCAACACATCGTAGCAACCACCCTTTTCAACACATCGTAGCAACCACCCTTTTCAACACATCGTAGCAACCACCCTTTTCAACACATCGTAGCAACCACCCTTTTCAACACATCGTAGCAACCACCCTTTACAACACATCGTAGCAACCACCCTTTTTAACACATCGTAGCAACCACCCTTTTCAACACATCGTAGCAACCACCCTTTTCAACACATCGTAGCAACCACCCTTTTCAACACATCGTAGCAACCACCCTTTTCAACACATCGTAGCAACCACCCTTTTCAACACATCGTAGCAACCACCCTTTACAACACATCGTAGCAACCACCCTTTTCAACACATCGTAGCAACCACCCTTTTCAACACATCGTAGCAACCTCCCTTTACAACACATCGTAGCAACCACCCTTTTCAACACATCGTAGCAACCACCCTTTTCAACACATCGTAGCAACCACCCTTTACAACACATACTAGCAACCACCCTTTACAACACATCGTAGCAACCACCCTTTTCAACACATCGTAGCAACCACCCTTTACAACACATACTAGCAACCACCCTTTTCAACACATCGTAGCAACCACCCTTGACAACACATCGTAGCAACCACCCTTTTCAACACATCGTAGCAACCACCCTTTACAACACATCGTAGCAACCACCCTTTACAACACATCGTAGCAACCACCCTTTACAACACATCGTAGCAACCACCCTTTACAACACATCGTAGCAACCACCCTTTACAACACATCGTAGCAACCACCCTTTACAACACATCGTAGCAACCACCCTTTACAACACATCGTAGCAACCACCCTTTTCAACACATCGTAGCAACCACCCTTTACAACACATCGTAGCAACCACCCTTTACAACACATCGTAGCAACCACCCTTTTCAACACATCGTGGCAACCACCCTTTTCAACACATCGTAGCAACCACCCTTTCCAACACATCGTAGCAACCACCCTTTTCAACACATCGTAGCAACCACCCTTTTCAACACATCGTAATGAAATTGTTTCATACCTTCCAGAGTTCAAGTAAGTGATAAGATACTGTCAAACCTGAAGAAATATATTCACATTGAACTGAAATTCACAGTTGACCGAACTACGATCAGTTGTGAGGTGACAATAGTTGGCAAAACTACTGGATTCGTTATCAATCATAATCCACCTTCGATATTTTCACCTGTGTTTAGATACAATTCAACTCCTTGAAAAAATATTACAATCCTGAAAGTAGATTTTAATTAATAATGACGATATTTTTCTCCCAAATGACGACTCACAGTCCCCCCCCCCCCCCCTCCCATGACGTCAGAAATCATACCGTCTAATGTAAACTTGAAAAACGTATGTTCGTACCAATATATCGACGTGCATGATTTCTAGCCGGCATCACCCTCAAGCCATACACCCGACCGTCGTCGAAATAAAATGGCGGCGGCGCAGAAACTGGTGTGTTCAGATAGGTTAAGCTTGTTCGCTGACAGAGCGCGCAACGGAAGGTGGTAGCTTCGTCCACTAGCCACCAGGTAGTGTTGGCGACATTCAGCGCTGCCACGCGAGCTCCCGCATCTGTATTGTTGCGCAAGCGTTTCAGGTCGACTTCATTGACCAACTAGGCAAGAAAGTTCATGATTACTTACTATAGTATTATTTTTCAATTGATTTGTTTTATAAATATTTCAAAATGATAATTTTTGAACACATATTTTTTCTTTAATTTATTATTGATTGGATATTACTGGAATACTGGGGTACACGAAAGGAGCCTCCACGAAGATTGTTGGAAGATAAGAAAATCGTAATCCCATTCGGGCGTACCCTGGAAACGTTGAGCATATCGCGCAACGGCCAATCCTTCTAACACCGGAAAACACAAAATCAAAGAACCAGAAAAATGACAGTGATACCGTCATCGCCACTAGCAACACAACAACTGTCTTCATCAAGGCCATCATTGCTGACAATCTCGATAAATATCGAAGGCATTTCACCTCAAAAAGAGGTTGTATGCTTCTCTCGCTTTGACGAGCCTTGTACCCTGCGTGACAATTTTTGGAAGGATTGTGTTTAACCGGACACGGAAAGTAAGTGAGTACTGGCCCTTATTCTCGAGATTAGGAGATAAGTGAAATGAGATGAGATTATTATCTCATTCCACTTTTTTATCTCACTTCTCACCGTTGTGCTATTCCCGAGTTGAAAAATCGTGAAATATTGAATGAAATTGTTTTTATTATATTAGAGACACCCTTCAGGAAGCCAGCAGATTAAAGCCAATAGCAGCCCGTGAAAATGTAAACAAATAGGATGCACAGCCTTCCCCAGTTATAATTATCCTAGTGGCAGTGATGCAAAGCCATCTCGAGTGCTATGCACAATATTTTACAATTCCCTTTAACATTTCACTAACCAAATGGGTGGTGAGATTTTCACGTGAAATGTGGAATGCCATGAAATGTGAAATTAATGTTTCGAGAATACCAATCAACCATTTTCAGTGAGATTACCAGAATTCCACCTAAATAATCTCATCTCATACTCTCATAATTTCGAGAATAAGGGTCCTGCAATACCTATGACTATCAATAACGTAACGGGATAAGCAACATGGCGTTTTCCTTTCGCACCATGCGTATATCAAAGGGATGCCTCCTCACAAATGTTATTATGATTTGCTGGTATCATTGTATGTTGATCTATACAAGTAATGGATGTAATGCAATCTGTGAATCCAGCTCTTTCCAACTGCATTAAGCAATATTGGGATACATTTCATTTTAATTGGCCAATCTAAATTTAAAATACGTCAGTAAAAGCATTTAGTCCCTCAGTCAAGAGCTCTACTGCTATATTTATAATTTGATAACTGGATAATTACTCATCATCAACAAGAAAGATCAGAAACAGTGCAAGTACACAACTATGTACTATATATTTAAATACGAGCCTAATACGTACGATTTGATTTGAAATTGGGAATCTCAAAAATGTACACGAAAGCGCTGATTCCATCATGGTGAAAACGGCCTAATGTTAAAAGTACAGGACCTACGCCATGTTGCTTATCCCGTTACGTTATTGATATCCATAGGTAATACTGAAATGTAGTTTTATATGCCTACGAGAAAATAAAATGTAGATCGTTCGTATATTTAGATAAAAAAAGTTTTTGAAGCAAGAGTAAATTTACAATTTTAAACAAAAATCAAATTTTTCACAGGTCACACGAATAGACTACATAGACTGGATACTGGAGTATCTAGCCTCTCTAGCAAGATGCATAGAGGGTTGCGTTGGTTTGTCGGTTGGAGATGGTGTCATCACTTCCCATGTTGAAAACATGTTCCAATTCACGGTCCACGTTAAAAAAACTATTGACCGTGCGTAGATAAGTGGTGATAAAAGGAACTAACTTTATTCAATGACGTAGGCTCAGCTAATAACAGCTGTCAAGTTTGCCAGCATATCGGCCGTTTCTACAAACAGCACCGTATGGAGCAGTGATCAATATTTCTTAGAAAAGTACTCAGGAAATGGAGAAAGTGTTTTCGAATTAGTGGTCATCACCTACAACCGGCAAACTAACGCAACCCTCAATGCATCTTGCTCTCTAGACTGGACCACATGTAAAAGTTGTAGGCCTACTGGTATCAACAGTTGGTATCCCCAAATAACCTGGACAGGAAGGGGGGTCGTTGAGCAAACAACAATCATCATCCCCAATGAGAAATTCCTCCAGCTCACCTCCTTCTTTTCAATTCGCTTATTCCACCAAACCAGGGAGTTTCTAACGAGCTTGATACCGAGCGGGACTATCTCGTCACCACACAGAAGCTTATCGGCAGAAGTCAACACGGAGTAGTCTTGCTGGAGCAGACTATACCCGCGATGTGTCACCGCGCATAATTCGTCCAGCTGTTTCCACGTGCTGCTACCTGCTGAGTGAAAACAAGACTAATAATAATAATAAACATGTCTTGATGAATTCATACTTCGTTATATATTATTTGAACCTCTGCTATCTTTATTTGAATGTAGTGTCAGTTTCTAGTTCAACATTTCACCACCGCCATCCTTGGTTCTAGATGCAAAGCAGAGTCGATAAAGGAGCAAGGCCACGGTGTATAATTATGTTACATGATGTTATCGGGCTATTTCGGCTGGTATCAACAGTGCTGCTAGTTCCGCCAAAATCCTTGCGGAACGCCACGGTGATACGAGGCCAGTCAGTCATGCTCCACGCATGCGCGCACCAAATATAAGTCATTGTTGGCGGCAAGATGTAGACTGTCAACGTCAACTGGACCACGTGACTGGCCTCCTATCACGGTGGCGTTCCTCATGGATTTTGGTGGAACTAGCAGCACGGAGATGGCACTATACATCACCTATCCCAGTACATACTGTGGTCTGTGAGCATGGCTAAAGAGGTCATTCGACTAGTGTAGTTTACCGTGCTACAATCAGGCGCGCTGACTATACTTATTGCCGCTTGGAAGAGAAAGAAGTATGCAACTAGAGATTTTGGACCATATCAACTCAAGAATGTGAATACTCTAGCCTGACCCTTCATGTTTCAAACATGAACACGTCAATTCACCACTGCCCTGCACTTTCACGTTTCATCATTTTTACAAATCGCCAGTTCACCGTGTTAACGTAATTACGTACTATCACTCCAAGAAAGAACCAAGTTGGTAACTATAATACTGTTTGTTGCTACTCTCGGTCGGTAAAGGTGGATAGGTATACATACCACGGTACGAACATGCAGTTCCAACCTACAAGGTTCCCCACTCCCCTCCACCCCCTTCACCACCCCCTTCCTTCCTCTCCTCTTGCCCTCCTCCCTTCCTTCCTCCTTTCTTCATTCCTTTCTTCGTTCAGACAGACAGACCTGGAAGACTCTATATATAACTAACAATACTTCTCATGTTTCAAACATGAGGGTCAATTCATCACTATGCCCTGTAAGCTTCTACGCGTTATTGTTTACACACCTCGCCAGCCAGTCTGCCCCTCTTCCTTCCTCTTTTCTCACCCCCTCCTTCCTTCCTCCTTCTTTCCTCCTTCCTTCATTCCTTCTTCTCCCCCTTCCACTCTCCTCCCAGCCCACCCGACCTTGCGCCAACCCTCCACCCCAACCCCTCACCACCCTGTTACGGAAGAATGTTGTAGATCCAGCGTGACGGACAGACAGACAGACAGACAGACAGAACTGGAAGACTGGATAGTTAATTTGGTAAATTTTGTTTCACAATGAAATAAGATTGGTGTCATGTTGGATGCTGTCAACCACGTCTATTGATGTCGACAGTGGAAATGTCAAATAATACATGTGAGATGTGTTGAAGGGTATTTGTGAGCACGGATTTTTAAATCGTTTTGTTCAAAGTGATGATTAAGTTTTCTCAAATTGTAATTGTAAAAAAGGTGTAATTAAGATGAATCAACTCAAAAATTTATTGAAAATGTGTTTTTATAGTGGACAATGATAATAGGGTTTAAAGCTAGCTTTCCATGGAAAAAAGTGAATGCAAAACTTTGCGTGACGAATTCGCATAGCTGTTTCAATGATGTGCGAAATAACTTGGCAATTCTAGCGCATCCTAGTGATTCCATTTTGAACTGAGTAGTGATTCTACCGCATCCTGATGGGTTCCTATAAAACTATTTCTAAATTAGTAATATAAATAAATATAATTATTAATTACCATGAAAATTTATTAATATACATTTTTAATTATGAACTAATTTTAGAAACATCTTTACGATTGCTGACACGAACAAGATTTGGCTGTCGAAGCACTCGATGTGACGTGTACGGAAGTGAACACTAGCGATCATAGGAGTGAAACTTGGAAACCATATTCTATTTCCGCCAAAAAGTCGAGTTTAGGCCAACCAGTCTTGGCCGCCATGTTGCTAAATTCGTTTTCGGACCTGTGATTGGCTATTGACTAATTTGTTTTTGGTTTCGTTTCACTTTACAAACACGTTTATGGAAAGGAAGCTTAATTGAATTTGGTTTTTTTGATGCAATATGTGTTTTGATAACTTCGTTCCTTAGAAGACACGACGGGTACTACATGTTATTCAATTTTATTTGCTCCCCTACGAGATATTCTCACTGGGAGCTCAAATACTCATGTGGAGTTTGTATGAAGTGTGTTTTAATGTGTAATAAAATGAATGAATAGATTTTGGTTATTTAAAAAAACAATGGCAATCAGGAAATCTTTTTTTTTTTCATAGAATAATATTACAATAACAAAATTCACATCGCTTATCCACAAAGCCTTATAAGGACTTGACTGTAGCGATAACATGAATAAAATGACTATAGAACACACAAAAAATAAGTTGAAAAGCAGGGGGATAAAAACAACCTAAAATTACGAAAGAAAACGAGACATGTGTGCAAAGTTAATCAATTGAAGAAAGAAGTAAGCTCATCATGTAACTCATTAATGTAACTCATCAGTTACATTGAAATGCACTACACATCAGAACTCGTTTGCTAATCGTCAGGGCCTGTCTTGACGACTAATATTATTGCGGGCTAAGTGCGACAATAGACCATTTTAAGAATTCAATACGCAGGCGCGTCACGCCTCCTAGCAACCGAGATCGCTGGCATTGCATTCTGGGAGTTTTAGTACTGTCCAAAAAGTCAGCCCGCTTATCCACAGGGTTAAAGGCAAGACACCAAGATATAAAACTTGCATTATCTCTCATCTTACTCACTCTGACAGTGTGTAAATCTGTCAGTATATAGTAAACATATAAATGTTGAAACTACTATCATATTATAACATGATACGTTCACTGTAACGCACAATAATATTAATCAAACGTGCTAAATAGCGTTGGCAGCATAGGACTTTCGAATTCAGGTAATAACATTCTGTTTTAGTTCAAACGATCGCCGCTAGATGGCTCATTCTTTTCGAAAATGGTCTATTCTAATCCAAATTATTTCAGTTGAAAATAAATGAAGTCGTACTTGTTGTAGTCGATAACGTAGAAACCTGTTCTGCAAGTCGAACCGATTTGATCGGAGCAGCGACTGGTATGAAGTTGTCACGGAGTCCGCTGCAATCGAACGAAGCGCTAGTTGTACGATAATAGCAGGCGAAAATCACAGCGAGACCGATACCATGGACCAGACGAGTGAAATGCATCTGAGAAAAATATTAAAATATATATTTATTTTATGCCGGGTTCATTTTTTTCTCATTTAGAATAGACACACTGTAGGTCTACTGATGATTATATGATCTATTATTAATTAAGAACCTTGTTTTGATTTGTTGTATGTTCGATGACTCACTATTTTATAAAAATTATTCATTCATTTTCTTCTTGCGTAACTTATGCCAGGCAGCCCGCACACAAGAGTTCCTCTCTCATGCGGGTTTCTTGTTGTACAATCCAATGTGAGGAAAAATGAAAAATGTATGTAAATAATGTTCAAAAACAAGAATGAAATTATTTTAAAATGAAATAAAATGAAATATTGACGTCGTTGAATGATATATGCGATAGTGGGATGACTAGATGAAAGGTTAATTTATTAGGTGTTTCTGGATAGGAGAGTCGGTCGTGGCTTGTTGTTAAGGAAAACCACGGATAACCCCTGTTAGGATGTTCGACCATGGCAGGAATCGAACCACAGTCTCCTGAATGACGGTTCAGTGTATTAACTATGTCATCGTTACTGTTTCCTCTAGCAAATCATAATATGATCTGTAATCTGTTTCCTGTTATGTGTTTCACGCGCTTGTGTTATCGCTCAGCCTCTCACCGCAACCCCAAGCAGCTGACCACAAATAATCGCGCTATCTGTGATTGCAGCTCACGTCTGACAGCTTCGGCTGGTTACTGCAATCTATGACTATCAATAACGTAACGGGATAAGCAACATGGCGGTTTCTTTCCGCACCATGAGTAGATCAAAGGGATGCCGCCTCACAAATGTTATGATAATTTGCTGGTATTGCTGTATGTTGATCTATACAAGTAATAGATGTAATGCAATCTGTGAATCTAGCTCTTCCCAACTGCATTAGGCAATATTGGAATAAATTTCATTTGAATTGGCCAATCTTAATTTAAAATACGTCTGTAAAAGCATTTAGACCCCTTCTAGTCAAGAGCCCGACTGATATATTTACCATTAGATAACTGGATAATTACTCATCATCTACAAGAAAGATCAGAAACAATGCAAGTATACAACTATGTACTATACATTGAAATACGAGCCCAATACGTACGATTTGATTTGAAATTGCGAATCTCAGAAATGTACACGAAAGCGCTGATTCCATCATGGTGAAAACGGTCTAATGTTAAAAGGATAGTACTAACGCCATGTTGCTTATCCCGTTACGTTATTGATAGTCATAGCTGGAATGAGAGAATTAATGTTGGGTTTAGAGGCGCGTCGACATCGAGGTTATTTTGGCCTCATTGCGCCTTATTTTGAGGTCATTTTACTGGAGCTGGTAGTATTGCAGAGGACGCTTAAGAGCGTATTCGCCTGTAAAAGTACCTAGAGAATGCGCTAGTGTCGACCGTCCGAAATTCAATATGGCTGGCGAAAAGTAGTCACTTGAACAGTATCATGACCGTATGTACGCTGTTAAATGGCGAAACTGGGCCGAAGTTTCTGTTATAAAATTAATATGAAATGCGATAAAGTCTTATAAGAATCATACATCCGAAACACATTGTTAACCACTAAACAAAAAGGTAAAATCTAAACCATAGCAGGCTTTTTAGAATCAGTATTGCACATCAAAATGAATAACGGGAGACGGCTCCGTCCTAGCGAACCATGATTGTCAATCACACATATCATCCAAGAAAAGCTCTTTAGAATTTCACACAAATGACAATACTAGCAAGTTATGTCAACTAAATTGAAATCATAAGATTATCCAATCAAATTCCAAAGTACAATACAAATAATAGTCATGAATCATTCCAAAAACTTTTTCTATTTTGATAACATCGAAACTTGATACAAAATCATTGTTCCCCAATTAAGGCTGTGGATGAAAGATAGGATCGTTTGGACGGGGCACCACAAGGGCGATCTTACCACCCCATTTTGATTATTTAAAACTAATGAACTTCAACACCAAGACTGCGCTGTCTGTGACCATAATTTTTCGCCGTAGATAAAAGTCTTTCAGTATGAACACACGAATGTTGATATCTTCCACTTTGAACTTAGTCTCTTGGGCAATGATCACTTCTTTCCATTGACACCAGATGTAAAGTTTATCATTATACAAAATTGACGAATTAAATTAGTGATAGGCCTATAATGTTATAATTAGGCCTATCGCTCTACTAATTATATTCCAAAAACACAAAAAAAAAACTTTACAAGAATATCTAGATGAATATTCGAAAAATAGTCGTACGCAAAACTGCAAAAGGTCATTCGACGAGCTTTATAGCGAGGATTCAATTTGACATACTGAAAAAAATTGGTGTTCGTTTTTATGTTTTTTTTATGTTTTTTTCGGTTCTCCACAGATCAATTGGCTACAGCTATCGACTTCTAACTTTTTTTACTATGGTCCCTTATCGAACTTAGATCTGTATAGTTTTGTGGCATTATCGGAAGGTAACTTTTATTTTTAAGAATTTTAGAAATTTCAAAAATACCCATAAGAATAACACAGTGGAAAAAAAATATTCTTAAAAAAATGAAATTGTGTGTGAAGTTGAAAAACATCTTGCATGATACACATTTCTGGAAATGTTCAGCTTGATCGGGTCAGCCATTTTGAAGAAAAGACAAAATGTGCTAAATTGGTACCACTCGAAGCAGTTTTTACCCATTTCCAACTTAAATGTCACCCAATTGGCGAATGTAGGCAAAGGTTTGGCAAAAATCCACTCGTCTAACAACGCATATATGACGTTTTCCCAGTAATAAATAAGATCAATCTTATTTTTCATCACACGCCAATAGATCTATTGGCGTCGGTGAATGATATATGAGATGATGGGATGATGATATGGAAGGTTATTCTATTATGTGTTTTTTGGGATAGCGAGAAGGAGTCGGTCGTGGCCTGTTGTTAAGGAACTATCCCAGTTTTGAAACATTTTTCGTATGGGCCAACTTTTACAACTTAGAAGTGTATAGTTTTTGAAATGAATCGGTTGGATAGATTTTGAGAAATATCATGTCGAAGTTTCTAAAAACTCCATAAGATTAGGCTTGATAAAAAAATTGAAATAATGAAACCTCTCCGGAAAAAATAAAGTTTTCTCCGAGTGTTTAAACATGAATGATACACATAACCACCATTTTGTAAGCAATTCGAACCAGCCGTTTCGAAGAAAAATATTCAAATAACTGTTTTTGTTCATCAAATATATGGAAATGAGCCAAGATTCACTGCTTCCTAGATTCAATATTTACCCAAGAATTTCTATTCTTTATATTCGTCAAGGTGTGTAAAATACCAAAGAAGATAAAATAGCAATTAAATGAAGGACAAAGTGTGTAGAATACCAGAGTCGATAAAGTAGCAAATGTAGGACTGTTATTATACCTTACCAGGCGAACGCGTTATGTGTTGCCGTGTTGATTGATGAGCTGGAACATATCGACTTATCTTTGGATTGGTTATTATATATATATATATATATATATATATATATATATATATATATATATATATATATATATATATATATATATATATATATATATATATATATATATATATATATATATATACACACACCTTGAGATCCAAACCATTACATCACTGCATCTTATTTTTCCTTATTGATTTCTATGATAATATAAAAGGCTTTTTTTAATCGTTTACAGTCAAGAGGTGACACCTGTGGCTTGGATTTAATTGGTACCTTAATAGCTTCGAGTGATTTACAACTATAGTCAAACGCAAAATATGCGTTGTAAGATGAGCGAGATATCCGAATAAGGTATAAAAGTCGTTGAAGTAGTTCTACCCTTGCTACTTTATCGACTCTGGTATTCTACACACCTTGATATCTGAATATACTATAAAAGTCGTTAAAGTAGTTCTTATCTTGCCACTTTATTATACTCTGGTATTCTACACACCTTGACGCAAATGAAAAATACTTGACCCCCCTCTTAACCGAATTCACTACATGGTATACACTATAGTAGAAAACTGTAGCAATACAGTACATTGTTTCTGCATGTATAAGTTGGTATCTCAAAACGTCAATATAATACACACCACCGGCACATGCAGCGCACTTTTTAACGCGCTCGCTTCATGTGATCCGGAAGATGCAAGGAATATCGGACCCGGTTCGATCCCCGCCACCATTCATCTTCACAAGGGTTTTTCGTGATTTCCCTCTGCATATAGTCTATAGGCTAATGCCGGGATGGTTCCTGCAATAAGTCGGTCATGCATGACTGCTTTCTTTCCTCCATCCTTCTATGTTTGTGACGTCACCCATTGTTGCAAGAGGCAGACAACAATGTCCACCAGTTGGAATGGACCAATCAGAATGTTTGGTAGTCCACCAGTTCGCTGTATTGCTATGGTAACTATTGTCTGTCATTTGTTACGTGATAGAAGCCTATATACTATGTTTGTGTTCTATCATATTGCACTTGTGGGGCTTGCGCTGTTGCCAATAAAAACGTAATTATAATAATAAAATTATTATTATTTATTTATTTATTATTATTAATTGTAAATTATGTTGTTTAGTATAATCTCTGCTGACAAGTTGCGAAAGCAGCTTAGTGGAGTCTTGTACAAAATCTGTAAACCGTTTCTAATTCCCAATAAAAAAGATTTTAAAAAATAGCATGGCACTTGTGCCGGGGCCTTGGTTCCGTTGTCAGAAAATAATGAATGAATGAACAATAAATAAGTAAATTATATGAAAATATAAGATTTTTTTTAATCGATTCACCTACTATTTGCCGCCTCTTGAGAATTTGCCACCCTAGGCCCAGGCCTTATCACGGTCCTTCCAATCCATCACAAGGCCAACTGTAGTGATTGGAAAGCAGTTCATCTCGTCTCACAGGTTTTGTGTAGGCCTAGGCCTAAAGTTAGCCAATCTAGCAATGGTCGCGGAGAAAACACCGCACGTCCGGTGGCAACCGAATAGATTGGTTATATATCGCGTAATGCGTATATTTACTTCTGTTTACTTATATTGGATTCAACGTACGACGCAGTATGATGATAACTAAGATCTATTGGCGGTAACGATTAATGAAAGATGGGATAACGAAATACAGATTAATTTGGTATAATGGGAAGGGAAAGGTCGTGATCTATATCGTAAGAACCATCCCGCCATTTTTCTCATTTATTTTGTATTTTATTCATTTATATTGGGTTTAACGACGCACTGTACTGAATTCCACGATCTATTGGCGTCGGTGAATGTTATTATTATTATTATTTTATCATCATAACTCTTACAGTTGCGCATAAATGCACGGTGGCAAGTTCCCTATCCTTGATGGTCAAGACTGTTTGACCGCCTTCCTAACCTTCTTACGGAATAGTTTCACCCTTTTTTCATCCCCCTCAAATACACTTCCACTGAGCCCATTCCAGTTCCTACCTGTCCTATTTATATATATCTCAAACCCAGATAACCAATTAAATTGGGCCAGAGGGTGTTTCCACCAGTTTTTCTTTTTGTTAAAGAAAATTTGCCCACATCTAATCTAGCACCCTTTATAACTATACCGCTCTATCATGACTTCGCCTACCCCCATACCCTGACTCATTCCTTTCAATCAATACTCCCCCAACTCCCTTCTCCTTACATTGCCCTGAAAAAATTACATTTCCGATCCCAATTTCTCCGTTTTTTCAAATTCTGTCAGCCCAAGTCGCGCATCATCTCAGACGGACTCTCTAATATTCTTACCCTTTCTTCCCTTTCATTCTTTACCCACCTCCACCTTCTAACCCTACCTGTAACCCTTCTGACTCCTATCCTCTGCACCCTTCCTACATACCTCATGTCACGCACCATATATGGATCCCATACCGAACTTGCATATCCCAGCAAAGGGGACGCACTGACGAAGAGTACCGGTATGCTTTTTCCTTAATCTCCGTACCGGTCCCCCTAAGCTGCTTCATTACAAAGTTTAATGCATTAATACTCCTCTTTACTATTCGCTCAATTTGTCTCCCTCAACTTAAGCGTCTGTCAAATACTACCCCTAAATATTTGTACTTCTCCACTGACTCATGTATCTTCCCTCTGACATCATACACTACATCTGGCCTTTTTCTCCTCCTACCAAAGGTAACTAGCTTGCACTTCCCTGCATTTAACCCCATCTTGTTCAACTGTACCCAATAATTCAGTGTCACCAGGTCCACCTGAATAGTTTCCACACCCTCCTCAGTATTGATTGCCCCATATAACACGTAATCATCCGCAAATAACCTTATTCTCGAATTAACAACACTATTCAAGTCATCTATACATATAAATCAAATAATGTCGGACCTAACGCACTACCCTGTGAAACTCATGACGTCACGTCAATCTCACTTGAAACCACTCTACCTACCCAAACTCTTTGAGCACTATTCTTTAGAAAGTTTCCAATCCAATTTACTAACTCAGCATTTCCAATGCGCAGTCTCAGAATGCAAACTTTCTAAATCCACTTTTGGACTTTTCGCGGGGTTAATTTTTTGTAGAGTTTAAAACGTGTAAAGTGCGCCATCAATTCGATAATTGACTAAATACATTGTTATATCTCCATTCTCTGCACAATTTCCGAATTTCAATTTCACTCATATCTCAGCTCGATGAAAATGGAGTTGGAATGTTTGCATTCTGAGGCTGCGATTTTGGACACTCGCAACTTCCCCAATAGTCTGACGTGATCTACCTTGTAGAAAGCCTTCTCAAAATCTAGAAAAACTGCATCAATACACCCACCCCTATCTACTACCCCTGCAATCTCTTCCGCAAATCCAAACAACTGTGTCTCACATGAATATCCTTTTCTGAGCCCATTGTACGTCTGAAATACCACTAAGGTAATCAATCCTCCTACGTTCATCTAATGCTCCTACGTTCATCTATACCCCTACATGAGATGATGGGATGAAGAGATAAAAGGTTATTTTAAAGGTGTTTTTGGATAGTGGGATTGAGTCAGGGGGGGGGGGGGGCTGTTGTTAAGGAACCATCCCATTATTGATTTGATCTGAATGACATAGGAAAACAACGTCAGGATGGTCGACCACCATGGCGGCAATCGAACCCCGGTCTCATGAATAATGGTTCAGTGTTTTAACCACTCAGCCATTCGTCTCAGTGATTCAAGTCATTTTCAAATTCATTACAATTCAAGTTGAGTTCTTGGGAGTCAATTAGTGGAATATCAGTTTTTTGGTAACTCATGAACGGTATGAGATATCGAAATTCTGAAACGCGAGAAACATAGACAGTAATAAAAGATTCAAGATGAAGTAAGTTATAACTATTCAAGTCATGTCACATAACTGTTGAGCGTATACAGCTGAAAATGTTTTTTCTTAACTGAATACGTTTGACAGTTATGCGACATGACTTGAATAGTTATAACTTATATCATCTTAGAGCTATTATAATTATCTTTGTTTCTCGCGTATTGGAATAAATTATTGGTATATGTATTGTTATATATATTTTGATATCTCATACCGTTCAAAAGTTATCACCAAAAAACTGATATTTCGGTGAATCGACTCCCGTGGACTCTCAAGTAATTCAGTATAATTGCTTAGGCTACAGAAAAACGAGGAAAAACCTTTCTGTAAGGATGTACGATGGCTGGTATCGAATCGAGGCCCGATCTGCCCTCATCTCTCGGTCACATGTACCAAGAGCCTTAGCACTGAGCTGATCTCTGCCGAGGCGATTATAATTATCATGATTGTGTATAAGTTATATATAAATATATATATATATATATACATTTATATATATATATATATATATATATATATATATATATATATATATATACGAATATATATATATATACATATATATTTATATATATATATATATATATATATATATTTATATATATATACATATATATATATATATTTATATATATATATATATATATATATATATATATATATATATATATATATATATATATGTATATATACATACATATATTTATATATATATATATATATATATATATATATATATATATATATATATATATATGTATGTATATATATATATATATATATATATATATATATATATATATATGTATATATATATAAATATATATATATATATATATATATATATATATATATATATATATATATAAATATATATGTATATATGTATATATGATGATATATATATATATTTATATATATATATATATATATATATATATATATATATATATATATATATATATATATATATATATATATATATATATATATATATATATATATATATAACTTGGATAAATATTATGAACAATATTTTTCTCAAATTAGCAACAACAACAACAGCAGCAGCAGCAGCAACGTGGGTTATACAACATAGCAATGTGCAGCTGCAAAACAATCCTTGACAAAGTCAACTCGTATAAATCGTGTTCGCCACATCCACAGAAGTGGTTCCGATCGCCCGACTCGGCGACTCCCCTATCACACACCTCAAGGGCGCGGCTGTTTCTCTCCTTCATCTTTCGAGGATATACAAGAGTAATGAGACGTAATTAGTACTCACCATTGGACTAGCGGCCGCTTTAACAGAACCTACACATGGTATATCTATAACAACTCACATCTACACTGGATGTGGTTGCGATCAGGCAAGGCATTCATACAGGTTGTGTGTGAAAGAGCTTTCAGTAGCCTTGTCACAGAGGGCATTGCAGTGCTTGAGCAGAGATGTTGTTGAATCTGACAGTGTCAATGTTGGCTAGGTCACACGCGGATGGCCAAGATTGTGACACCGTGGTAATGCAGAGTTGTGGAAAACTCATCAAACGCGTTCAAAGACATTGAAATACCAAGTGGCTATTTACAAACAACCTTGTCGGTCACTGTTATATAGTACAACCACTAGTACAACCACTAGTACAACCACTAGTACAACCACTAGTACAACCACTAGTACAACCACTAGTACAACCACTAGTACAACCACGATGTACTGACACCAACCTATTCTATCATAATATAAAGGAGGTAAGCCCAACTCGGGTCTTGGAAGTGAAATATTTCCGGGGTCAGTTCCCGAGTCCAAGGTCCCGATTGCATGTAGCGCAACTATCGCTTTTATACAGAAAAGTCAACTAGCTGCTATCCAGACATTTCTTGTGATGTATATTTTTGTATGACAACATAATTTAGTAGACCCACAGACAAGTCTGTTTTGACTTAGTGGGTCTACGATATTTGTAAACAACTTATATTTTGTGAAATAAATAAATCTTCTCAAAAAAAAAAAATATATCAAACAACAGTGCTATAGGCCTACAATGCTATATACACTGCTCAGCAGAATTATAATGTTACTAGTTACATTTGTTTTTTACGAAAATTATAGATTTTGTTATAGTTCAACAATGCCACCGATACCGTAGCCACTCTTATTTACATCTAGTTCACGAGGGAATCCGCTGAATCGTGACAGGCAATCGGGACCTTTGGCTCTGAACTGACCGCAAGAAACCACAAATGCTTTCCATGTTATCAGTATGGGAGTTGGAGCACCTTCTTTATATTATGATAAAGTAGGTTGGTATCATCATAGAGAAGTAAACTGTTCACTTCTGTATGGTGAACCCTATCACTACATCCTGTCCAAACGGAAGTCTTGAAATTGGAAAAGTGATTTCAAGGCGACTGTGATTTCAATATGCGGTGGTTTGCAGTTAGGTGGTTTCAAATCCGTCCTCCTAATAGTTCCGATTGAAAGAACCAATCACAAAGCTCGTTTCGAAATAAATGCGCCCACGTGTTATACTCGTCATTAGTCGGAACCATATTTGTTGACACTTCTGATAGCTGAAATTTCTGCTAGGTACCTTATCGAACAATCGAAACTCGAATCGAAGATATAATATATATATCGAATATCAAATAGTTAGAACGGTCGAAAAGATGTATACATCGATTACATCATCGGCAATGAATTGAATATGCCTTCATATTACTTGATGAATGAATACCCAACAGTATTCTTCCTCTTCCACAATAGTATTCGATGATCAATATGAAAAATTGGGGGACGCTGAAGAGTGTATACTGGAAAGCGATACTACTAAGAGTGAAGGTGGGCTTGGCGTGCCATAATGCCGTGAGAGCTACACGGGGAATTTGGTTAGAGCAAAGAGGAGCTGTGGTTAGGGTTTTCGGTTCAGGTTATGATCGTTTCCTCGAATAGGCCATCCTCTTAAAAAGTAAACACGCCAAGCCAAGTTCACTCTTGGTAGTATCTTTACTCCAGTATTTGCTCTTCAGGCGCCTCAAAAATTATATTGAATGATGTATACCAGTTTTAATCACAGGACGAATATTTGAGTTAAATGAGCGTAGCGAAGATTCCATTCGACATACCGAAAAAAATGGGCTTGGTTTTAATGTTTGTTTTTTTTTGTAATTTTGTACGCGGCATACAGGTCAGGAAAAAATACCTATCGACTTAAAACTTTTCTACATATTTCTGTCATACTAGAATAGGCTGGGATTTTTATTCGAAGAAATCGTTAGAAAGGTTTTTCCGGAAAATAATCGGAAAGTTTGAAAAATCCTCATAAGAATAACCCGGAGGAAAAATACTTAAAAAACAAGAATTTTTCAAAAGCTCTCAAATTCTCATCAAATATGAACAATACTATTATACACCTTTTCAGAGATTTTTGCAACAATCGAATGAGAAATAACGAAGAAAACGCAATAAAAGTGTACATTTTATTGAATATTTGGATCAACTGGTTTTGCAAAGTGTTCATGCGACAGGTTGCAGCACTATAAATATCAATAAGTTACAGGTAAGATGTTTGAACGTTTGAAGTAATCCAAGGTCCGTAGATGTAGATTGAGCTAACAAAATATTTTGCATTCCAGATTCCCATACTTCTAAGCTCATCTCAACGCGCATCCCGCGTTTTCCTAGTATTTATCAAATTAGATGACTGCACACATCAATAATTCACATATTTGGGTTTTACGATTCAAAATGTGCCCATTTTCAATAAAAATAAGATGAAGATGAAAAATCTGGGCTTATAGTAATTGATGTAAAAGGCACACAAAGTATATATAGGCCTACTTGAAATGTGTAATATCACATAACTTCAGTTTGTTCGTCCAAATACACGTTATTTGTGTGTAAATACCGAGGAGTTGACGACTAAGAAAAATCAAAAAGATAAAAGAACGGAAAATAAAAAAATAAGGGTAAATGGAAAAATCACGAGAAAAAATCGAAAAATCAATCAAATCAAGAAAAATCACGAAAAATGGGGAACAAAAGAAAGAAATCATAGAAAAATGAAAGAATCGAGTGATCGAGAAAATTTTAAAAATGAAGAAAAATCGAAAAAATCGAAAAGTCAGATGTACAGTAGAATAGTAGAATGTCAAGTTGTTAAATCTTCGGGAAATACTATGTTTTGATGCATGAGTATCTATTGATCATTCTAATATTATATATTATTTATATATATATATATATATATATATATATATATATATATATATATAAATATATAAAAAAAATATATATATATGTATATATATATATATATATATATATATATATATATATATATATATATATTTATATATATATATATATATATGTGAAATATATCTATGGATATAGATGATATATGATGATGATATATCTATATATGAAATATGAATCATATTTATATATATATATGTATATATATATATATATATATTTATATATATATATATATATATATATATATATATATATATATATAAATATATTTATATACATATATATATATATATATATATATATATATATATATATATATATATATATATATATATATATGTTTATATATATATATATATATATATATATATATTCATATATATATATATATATATATATATATATATATATATATATATATATATATATATACATATATATATTTATGATATATGTATATATTATTTGATATTTCATATTATTATAATTAGGGATAGGATAGGAAATATGCTGAATGAAGTGGATTTACTCACGTATCTGTTTGAAGCAAAGTCGGCGGATCCAGCTAACATTATTGAGGGGTCAAGATTGATCAAGTTGTCAAGTCGCAGGAAATTGAGTAGGACAGAGCGCCATATTGACGTGATTTCAAGAAGATTTAGGGAATAAATGAATGGGAAGGCGCAATTGATTGATCCAATCACAATTGTTTCAATGGCAATTCCAATTCAACATTGTTTGTTGATTTGTATATAAATATTCGGTTTACAGAGAAATTCATATTTGAATAAAAACTAGGCAAACGCGTTATGTGTTTCCGCGTTGTTGGATGAGCTACTTATAAACTATACATACATAAACTAATGTATAAAATCTAGAGCTAAGCAATATATAGATATAATTTTTTTTTTCTTCCTACAGTCAAGTCTTCCTTGGAGATTTAGTGCATTGTATTTGACTCTTCAGTGTTTCTATTTTGTATGTGCAAAACTGATGACAAAAAAAATGAAAATATATCAACTTATATCTTTGGATTGTTTATTCATATATTTATATATATATATATATATATATATATATATATATATATATATATATATATGTATATATATATATATATATATTTATATACATATATGTATATATATATATATATATATATATATATATATATATATATATATATATATATATATATTTATATATATATATATATATATATATATATATATATATATATATATATATATATATATATATATATAGGCATACACCTTGAGATCCAAACAATAATGTCACTGTCATCATATATTTCCTGATCAATCTCTATGATAATAAGGAAGGCTTTGTTTTAATCGTTTCCAATTGATGGTGACACCTGTTGCTTGTATTCAATTGGTTTCTTAATAGGTTTGAGTGATTTAAATAAATTGGATAATATATTTTTTACATCAAAATGGCTGATCTGATTGGACTGAAAGTACGGAATAAGGTGTATAATTACAATATTGAAATGCCATGATAATTTGAATTCTCCCAAAGGAAATATTTTTGACGAATTTTTACATCTGGGTTATTCTTATGGTATTTTCGAAAATTTTGAAATGATGTTTCTCAGAAGTAGCTCAATCGAATGCGCCTCAAAACTATACAGTATAGAGTTGAATAAGGACACTTGTGTATGCCAAGTTTCAACTAATTTTGATTTTTTTCTTTGACCTGTGGAGAGCGAAAAAAACGGGCACTTTTTTTTCGGGAATGGTGGATTTGAGTCTACGCTTCGCTCATCCAATCAAATTACACTTCAATTTGAATTATATACATATATATTTAATATAATATAATATATAACCCTCCGGGACTCCGCTGCCCATGTTTTGAATTGGCATTAGTGGTATAGATTATTGATCTCTGGTTCTTCTATCATAATTGCAGAAAATATGCATTTGCATGAATATATCCTATCCTTAAGGACATCACAATCCTGAAACTAGATTTTTGGATTAGCGTAGCGAGGTCTCCATCCATCCCACTCTTATGGAGCTTTGTCTGTGTGTTTTTTTTTTTTTTTTGTATGCACTGCACAGGTCGCATGGTTTGACTGATCAACATGAAACTTTTTTTGTACGGGTACACTTTTACAACTTAGAACTGCATATTTTTTGGATTGAATCGGTCCAACCGATTTTGAGAAATATCATGTCAAAAAGTTTTAAAACCTCATAAGATTAGGCTGGGCAAGAAAATGTGAAAAATAAAATCTTTTCAAATGGAATAAAATTTTCTGTAAATGTGTATACATGAATGACACACATTATCACCGTTTTGTAAGCAATTCGAACGAGCCGTTTTGAAAAAAAAAATTAGCTGTTTTTATTCATCAAATGTATTATAGAAGTGGAAGCAGAATTGAGTCAAATATATTATCAACTGTGAGAATATATGAAGCTCTTACGCACCATCTAGCGGCCAAGCGTGTACGACGGATCTCAAGAAGTAGTAGACTACTAAATCGACTGCGCGCAACGATGGCGAGTCAGTTAGGTTATAATAAACCTTTGAAAATATGAAAATATCAATATTATAATTTTCAGAATGCTGAGAAAATCGATTAAAATAACGAAAAACAATTTAATGCTGTTTTGAAACGTTCGCACGTATCAGTTGCGCGCTGGTTTCATGACGTCACACTCTCTAATAGTTGCACGCGCGGCCGCCAAGATCGGGACCATCTTTTATCGCCACTTTTTTCATATATTGTTCCAGTTAATAATATATTTGATTGAGTTGCCGAGATTCACTGCTTTCTAGATTCAAGAGTTGACCAACAATAAAGTGTATTCTATATGTGTCAAGGTGTGTAGAATACCATAGTCAATAAAGTGGCAAGGGTAGAACTACTTTGACGACTTTTATAGCTTATTCTGATATCAAGGTGTGTAGAATACCAGAGTCGATAAAGTAGCAAGGGTAGAACTACTTCAACGACTATTATACCTTATTCGAATATCTCGCTCATCTTACAACGCATATTTCGCGTTTGCCTAGTAAAAATAATGACAGTCTTTGGGTTGCCGAGACTCACTGCCTTCTAAATTCAATATTTGCCCAACAATGAAGTATTTGTGTATGCATCAAGGTGTGTAGAATACCAGAGTCAATGAAGTGGCAAGGGTAGAACTACTTTAACGAATTATTTACCTTATTCAGATATCAAGGTGTGTAGAATACCAGAGTCGATAAAGTGGCAAGGGTAGAACTACTTCTACGACTTCTATACCTTAATCAGAGATCTCGCTACCCTCGGCAAGGGTAGAACTACTTTAACGACTTTTATAGCTTATTCAGATAGCAAGGTGTGAAGAATACCAAAGTCGATAAAGTAGCAAGGGTAGAACTACTTCAAGGACTTTTATACCTTATTCAGATATCTCGCTCATCTTACAACGCATATTTCGCGTTTGACTAGTAACAAAATAATGACGATATTTATTTCCCTTATTTTGGATAAAACTAGAAATTATCTTCTAAATTTCAGAAATCAGAATTAGAATCGAGTAATGTCTACGTCACTAAACTAAGAAAAAGGGGCGTATTCTGAAGGACAAATGGATTAATTATAATTTCTGAAATTGACATGACTGAGACGCGTGGCCGAGTGGTAACACACTGAACCGTCATTCGGGAGACCGGGGTTCGATTCCCGCCATGGTCGACCATCCTGACAGGGTTTTTACTTTTTTTCGTATGGTTTCCCTCTGTCGTTCAGATTAATACCGGGATGGTTCCTTAACAACAGGCCACGACCGACTCCTTCCTACCATCCAAAACACCTAATGAAATAACCTCTCATCTTATCATCCCATCATCTCATTCATCATTCACCGACGCCAATAGATCGTAGTCATCAGTACAGTGCGTCGTTATAAAACCCAATATATAATAATATTAATAAATTAATAATAATAATAATAATAATGAAATCATTTTTATCCTCAATTCAAATTCAAATGAAACAACAAAATTCAAATATGCATACATGTATACAGCCAAGAAAAAGATTGAGATGATGACTTCTAGTTTTCTCTGAAATAGAGGAAGTAAATAACGTAATTATTGGTTAAAAGCGAGTAGTTTCAGGGTTGTGTTGTGTTGTAGGCCTACTTTAGTAATAAGTCATGAACGCAATGCTATACCTGTTATTGGCTCGTGTTGGCAACATGGTGATGTTGCACAATGTTCAATCTACAATACACTATGATAATGAATATTATAGTTTTGATACTCACATGATCATAAGAACCTTCTTATAATTGTGAGAAAGAAATTATATAATAATCGTCTTATAATAATGTGAGAACGAAATAAGAATAA
This sequence comes from Brachyptera risi, assembly GCA_964007535.1. Lineage (NCBI taxonomy): Eukaryota > Metazoa > Arthropoda > Insecta > Plecoptera > Taeniopterygidae > Brachyptera > Brachyptera risi. The sequence continues at coordinate 13,787,134 of OZ023338.1, read as the reverse complement.
CTTCTACCGACATAGAAGCACAAACAATTATTTGTATATGTTATATTTTGATTTTGGACTTCGAGGTTCATTTACCATAGAAAAACTGCATCATTTAAAAAAATGTAGCGAGATTATTGGATAAGCGAAGCGAAAACTCGATTTTACCCTACTCTGATTTACTTTTTTTTTCACGTTTCAAAGGTTGGATGAAAACACAAACGCTGATAAACTCGACATATGCCATCACCAATAGCTCGATATAAAACAGCTTTCTAATATTCAAATATTTCTAATATTTTCTATTTTCTAATACTCTTCTAATAGTTTACTAATCGGTTGCACCACTTTTAGGAAAAAACATTTTGAAATTTTGAAAACCCTTATAAGAATATTCCGGTGGGTAAAATGTGAAAGAAATAATTTCTTCAAAGAAATTCAAATTTTCAAGGAATTTACTAACATGAAGTATGCTTGTTATTCGTTATTCCAGAGTCCCACATGGATCAAACAAGCTGTTTTGAAGGAAAGCGTAAAACAATTGAAGCTTGATGTGATATATATATATATATATATATATATATATATATATATATATATATATATATATATATATATATATATATATATATATATATATATATATATATATATATATATATATATATATATATATATATATATATATATATATATATATATATATATATATATATATATATATATATATATATATATATATATATATATATATATATATATATATATATATATATATATTTATATATATATATATATATATATATTATTGGACATATATATATATATATATATATATATATATATATATATATATATATATATATATATATATATATATATATACAGGGGCGTCGGAACGTTCTGAAAGATGGGGGGGGGGGGGCAAGACCAATTCCTGACCATGGGGTCACGGTGGGGGAGCGTCTCTACAGAGCGCCACAAATATTTTCAGTATGAGTTATTCAAGGGCTTTTCTAGAAACATTTCCTTTTTCGTTAAACCTGCTTCCAGGGAAAAAATGAAATCTCTGTGAAAAATGTTTTTTTTATGAATAAATTCGTAGTTTCAGAAAAAAATAATTGAATGAACGTAATTGAACAAGTAATTCTACCGTACCTGTTGAAACGAACCCCACACTTCAAACAGAAGCGAAAATGTTGATGAAATTTGGCATAAATAATCCAACTTGAAATTGTATAGTTTTGAGCAGGGACGTCGTTAGGATTTGTGTATTGGGGGGCGCACAGGTTACATGAATAAAATGACCACCCTGTTGGACATCTGCCACGCGCGAAAAGGGGGTCTGGGGGGCGGAAGTCCCCCAGCAGAGCACCGCAGGGAATTTTTGAAAATATGGACATTTTTCAAGTGATTTTTGCGATTCACGAGTGGTTTTGGAGCCTTCATATAATTGAATCATCATGGACATTTTCGAAATTATACTTTTGTGATTTCTCTCAGCAAAGCCCCGCAGAGAATTTTTTGAAATAGGCCCATGGCATGTTCAAAGTGATTCCTGATATTTCCAAAGAGTTTTGGAGTCCAATGATTGAATCACTATGGATATTATCAGAGTATGATTATTTCATTTTGTGCTATAACATGGGAGCAAAGAGAAGATGCTTCAGCCGAGTCCGTAAAGAAGTGGGAAAGGTGTAAAAGCACCGCCCCCTTACAATTCCGATCAAAATATGAGCAACTTGTATACAGTACGGGTACGCTGCTGGATTAGAGAGCCAATCAGGACTATAGTCAGAAACATAGGGACAATAGGATCGAGAGGGAATTACGCGGTGGCCGTAGACGGAAAATACACGAGAGCAATGAAAATTCTCGTCATTTTCAATTATTCACCACATATGAGAGTGTCTTAAGAGTGTCATAAATGAAATCGATAGCGACTTCGTGAGTGTACAGTAAATTCACGGTCTTTCTCGAATATTCCTCCTCAAAAAAAATTGAATACAGCTATATCCTTGCTTGGTAGAGGGATCTTCCTCTCGTGTTTTGTACAGAAAAATGTTTGATCTCCGATCCATTGTGCCTCAAAACAATACAACCATGTTGAATTAGGTGAAATGCGTGAAAAAGTTTCATGTTGATCAGTCAATCCCTCCTTTCAGTACAGCGGGCCCCCGTGTGCTTATTCGCCCGCGACATGGCACGGTGTCACGGCAGTTCTTGAACCAAGTTGTGACAGATTCACAGGCCCAATTGACATTTAACAATGTATTTAAGAACTTATGATAGGTTAATGAAAAATTGAAGTGAAAAAAAAATGACAGCTAATTTTAACAAAGTGGGTTTCAACAGGAAACAACAGGACTAATTGAGTCTTGAAAGACCTTTTTTTCTTGCTCCCCCCCTGCCCCTCCCCGGTTCCGACGCCCATGTATATATATATATGCATATATATATATATATATATATATATATATATATATATATATATATATATATATATATAATATAATACCTCCTGAGTAACCTGAGGAAGGTCACTACAACATCCGTACTGAAGATAGTCTACTATGCAACAATATATTCTCACCTCTCGTATGGAGTTATATTTTGGGGGGGATCTCCAAAAGTGTCTAGACTTTTCACTCTACAGAAGAGAGCTGTACGAATTATGGTGGGAGCCCAAAGAAGAACATCTTGCAGACCGTTATTCAAAGAACTTCAACTACTCACTGTGACAAGCATATACATTTTCCATTCGATCCTAACAGTACAATCAAAAAATTCAAATCTCATTCAAAACAATCAAATCCATAGCCACCTCACTAGAAACAACGACGATTACCACCTGCCGTCAACCAATCTATCAATGTCGAATAACAATCCCAACTACAACGGACCATACTTGTTCAACTGCCTGCCCTCCTGGATTAAGAAAGAAAAGAATATTGTACGCTTCAAGCAGATTTTAAAAACATTCCTAATTGACAATGTGTTCTACAGTATTCAGGAATTTAAATCATTCAAAAAAACTTTTTAAACTGTACTGACAAAGAGTATTTTATATTTATATTACAAACTATTTTAAGTATCATTACGAACCATATATTGACTTATTCTATAAACATGTATATCTGATGTATGCAGAAATGTTTCACGGAATAAATGAATTATTATTATTATTATTATTATAGTACAACCATTATGGACATTTTTTTCGCGATTTCTCCCAGCAAAATTCCCAGCAGTGATTTGTTTCATAAATACGGTCATTTTTCAAGTGATTTTTGCGATTCATGAGCACTTTTAGAATCTAATAATTGAATCGTTATCGAAAAGAAAAAAGGAAGTGTAAATTAAGTAGTAGAGTGTATACTGATACAATTCGTATTAATAAATGATAATATTTTATTGTGTGTCTATTCGTAGATCAACATTATATATTTTCAAAGAACGATGAATTATTGGGGGGAGGGGGAGGGGCGAAAATGTCGATTGGTGGGGCGCGCGCCTCCCCTTGGACATCCTAACGATGTCCCTGGTTTTGAGGCGTTTTGAGTACTTGTTTCGCGCTTTTTCTGAAATGTGACCTCGTACAACCTTACATGAAGAAAGAATTACTTACATCCTGATTTTTTTCAAACATTTTTGAACGAAACAGACTGAGATTTTGTGTTCCTGATTGGTAAGTAAATTGTCCCGCAATTATTGGATGAGCGAAGCGGAGACTCAATTTCGCCATACCCGAAAAAAAAAGTGCCAGTTTTTTGTTTTGTTCGCGCTCCACAGGTCAGACGAAAATTCGAAATCAGTTGAAACTTGGCACACACAAGAATCCTCATCCAATTCGATACTGTATAGTTTTGAAGCACGATTGGTTGAACCACTTCTGAGAAAACTCATTCCAAAGTTTTCAAAAATCCCATAAGAATAACCCAGTAGAAAGAATTTGTGAAAAATATTTCATTTGAGAGGATTCAAAGACATTTCAATCTAATAATGATACACATTATTCCGAACTTTCACTTGAATCGGATCAGTCGTTTTGATGTAAAAACATATATAATGTAATTTGTGTTAATTATTCAAAGCTATTAAGATACCTATTAAATCAAAGCAACAAGTGTCACCACTTGATTGTAAGCGATTGAAACAAAGCCTTCTTTATTATAAATTAATAATGGAAAGTAAGATGGCAGTGATGTAATGGTTTGGATCTCAAGGTGTATATATATATATATATATATATATATATATATATATATATATATATATATATATATATATATATATATATAAAACCAATCCAAAGATAAGTTGATACGTTCCAGCTCGTTTCAAACGCGTTTGCCTAGTTGTCATGGCAGGAGCCATGATGGACACCACTGCAGACATTGTCTCAGTGAGATCGAATCCTTAGCACATGTCCTTGGCTCCTGTAACCGTGGTGAGCTCTTACGTAACTCTCGTCATCACAGTATAAGAAGTGCAATTGCCAATGAGCTGAAGATGAAGGGCCTGGAAGTGTACGAGGAGGTTGCTTGCACGTCAGCAAATGGCAGCTCCCGACGCATAGATATTATAGCCATCAATAGATTCACAGAAGAAGGCTACATCCTGGACCCAACAGTGCGCTTCGAGACTGATGCAGGCCAAGCTGAAGCAGTTGATGCGGAAAAAAAACTTATATATGAGCCTACCATACCTTATTTCAAAACAAAATACCGTCTGCAGAAAATAGAAGTTATAGGGTTAGTGGTAGGGGCTCGAGGCACAATTCACAATTTCTTTGTAAAATTTTGTAAAAAATTCAGACTCAACAACAAATTCATTTATAGCATAGTTTTACTCGCCCTTCGAGGATCCCCACAAATTTTACGACATCATCTTTATAGTCTTCAGCTTCGATTTCCAATTTTTTGTTTACATTGCATACTATTTTTCTTTTTTTCCCCTTTTTAATTTTTGTATGATTTCGTTATCATCATTTAATTTTTTTTTTTCTACATTTTCTTATTCAAACCTAGTCAAATTATATTTATTTTGTTATTTTCTAAAATGTTGTTATTGATAATTTGTTTTATATTTTAATCAATTGATTTTTATTCTGTGTTTTTGCAATCTTTTAATGTAAGACAGAGTCTGAATAAAGATACATATATATATACCGCGACTTCACGGTTCACACTTCAGTAGACCTATAGCGTTCTCGTCGATCGACTAAACGGTGTATTTTATGGGCCGCATGATTATTTCATTTTGTGCTATAACATGGGAGCAAAGAGAAGATGCTTCAGCCGAGTCCGTAAAGAAGTGGGAAAGGTGTAAAAGCACCGCCCCCTTACAATTCCGATCAAAATATGAGCAACTTGTATACAGTACGGGTACGCTGCTGGATTAGAGAGCCAATCAGGACTATAGTCAGAAACATAGGGACAATAGGATCGAGAGGGAATTACGCGGTGGCCGTAGACGGAAAATACACGAGAGCAATGAAAATTCTCGTCATTTTCAATTATTCACCACATATGAGAGTGTCTTAAGAGTGTCATAAATGAAATCGATAGCGACTTCGTGAGTGTACAGTAAATTCACGGTCTTTCTCGAATATTCCTCCTCAAAAAAAATTGAATACAGCTATATCCTTGCTTGGTAGAGGGATCTTCCTCTCGTGTTTTGTACAGAAAAATGTTTGATCTCCGATCCATTGTGCCTCAAAACAATACAACCATGTTGAATTAGGTGAAATGCGTGAAAAAGTTTCATGTTGATCAGTCAATCCCTCCTTTCAGTACAGCGGGCCCCCGTGTGCTTATTCGCCCGCGACATGGCACGGTGTCACGGCAGTTCTTGAACCAAGTTGTGACAGATTCACAGGCCCAATTGACATTTAACAATGTATTTAAGAACTTATGATAGGTTAATGAAAAATTGAAGTGAAAAAAAAATGACAGCTAATTTTAACAAAGTGGGTTTCAACAGGAAACAACAGGACTAATTGAGTCTTGAAAGACCTTTTTTTCTTGCTCCCCCCCTGCCCCTCCCCGGTTCCGACGCCCATGTATATATATATATGCATATATATATATATATATATATATATATATATATATATATATATATATATATATATATATATATATATATTTATATATATATATATATATATATATATATATATATATATATATATATATATATATATATATATATATATATATATATTTACCGGCACAGTAGCTGAGTGGTTAGCGCACTTGCTTCGTGTGACCAGGAGGTGAAGGGACATATCGGACCCGGTTCGATCCCTGCCACAGTCCATCTTCACTGGGGTTTTTCGTGGTTTCCCTCTGTAGTCTAGGCTAATGCCGGGATGGTTCCCACAAAATAGGCCACGACCGCTTCCTTCCCACTATCCTTCCCATTACCCATAAAACCTTCATCTCATCATCCCATCATCTCATTAATCATTCATCCGACGCCAATAGATCTCAGTCATCATTACAGTGCGTCGTTAAAACCCAATATAAATATATATATATATATAAATATATATATATATAAATATATATATATATATATATATATATATATATATATATATATATATATATATATATATATATATATATGTATGTACAACTTTTTCATCAATTCGTATAAGCATCTCGCTCATCTTACAACGCATATCTCGCCTTTTCCCATGAAAAATGATAATGTAACCTAATTACCGCCTAGTGCTTGCAATTATTGTGAGTATTAATGAGTGTACGACCTTCTCCTAACCTGTTGCACCCACAAGACAGTCGGTCGTTCCCAATGGTGGGAACCCCTGCACAAGACTAGCTGCACGGATTTCACACACTTCCAGGTTTGTTTGGCAGTTTGTTTGTTGTTAGACAGCATTGTGACAAGTCACTGCTGACACGTCTTGTTGTGATACGTGCGGGGAGTATTACCTGTAGCTACTTGCTAGTATAGGGGCAGATTCTAGGCTCACGTAAGTTATTAACATAACAATTTACTAATTCAGTCATATCTAATTAGGGGACGTTCATAAATTACGTCACAGCTCATGCAGGGGGGGAGGGGGGTTGTCAAAATTTTGACAAGGTGTTACAAGGGGGGAGGGGGGAGGCAACTGTGTGACGTGCCATTTTTTGTTCTATGAAATTGTCGCCAATCTTATAGATTCTCATATTTATACCCTAGAGACAGCAGATGCATATCAAAATAATTATTAAGTTTGACTACTCAAAGAGCAAACAAAAAGAAATTAATATTAATATTTCAATTCCATCACTTTATTTAAA
>OZ023338.1:13614839-13777339 GCA_964007535.1 Brachyptera risi | reverse complement strand
TGTGAAATTTACGGAAATTTGTGAAATTTACGGAAATTTGTGAAATTTACGGAAATTTGTGAAATTTACTGAAATTTGTGAAAATTACTGAAATTTGTGAAATTTACGGAAATTTGTGGAATTTACGGAAATTTGTGGAATTTACGGAAATTTGTTAAATTTACGGAAATTTGTTAAATTTACGGAAATTCGTGAAATTTACGAAAATTTGTGAAATTTACGGAAATTTGTGAAATTTACGGGAAAAAGACGGGATTTGAATTTGTATGTTTTAAATGTATGCTGTTGCATCCTTGTAGCATTCAAACGAAATTTCAATTTGCAGAATTCACATTTCACTTGTTTCATTATCGGGCCCATATTCATAGTATTTCCATATTTGTCGTTTCTTCTTCACCATATTTTTGTAATCTGGTGTGAATGGGTTTTAGGTTAAGGGCGACAAAAATGACCTACCCTCTGAATATAAAGAAATGACTCAATGCCATACAGGTAGTTGGTGTTGTCTTAGTAAAACAGAGACAAGTGATAGAGTGGCATCAGCTCAGTCCACCAAAGGAAGTTAGGCATTTTATTCAAAAGTTTAAAAAATTTCGGAAATTTATGACATGCCGTGAAAAGTTTTCGAAACTTTCGGAAATTTACGAAATTTTCAAAATTGAAATTTCACTGCCCATCACTACTTATAACTACATAATAATGATAATAATTTCTTTATTCAATGGAAAAATTGACATTGCTATAAAATACGTCAACGTAAGATTATAGGTATAAGTGTCATGGAAAATATGAAATCAAAGGAAATATAACTAAAAAATTCACAGATCTTCAATACTATACTCAAAATCTATGCTATGGATACTAGATAGGCCTACTATACTATAGATCAGAAGGTAAAACCAATTGAGCATTGTAGATGGGCGTGACTTATACGGAGCAGGGGAAATTTTAGATACCTTGATTGGTTATTTCCCTATTTTCCCTGCTTCACTGTCCACTTGATTGGTTTTCATATTTTGTGACGTCACGAGGGCGGACAATCTGCAACGATTGAAAAAATGAGCAACAAATAAAACAGGAAGGCCGTGACTGAATAGTTTCAAATTCAAGGTGTGTCTATGGCATTCCATTACATTCCTCACAAATAGGAGTATCGCTCATCCAACAGCTCAGATGCTGCATTTTCATATAGTTGGATGAGCGTGTTAGACTCGATTTCACCATACTCAAAAAAATTTGTTTCTTCCGCGCTCCACAGAACAAATGAAAATTCAAAATCGGTTGAAACTTGGCATACATATGTATCCTCATCTAATACGATATTATATCATTTTGAGGCGTAATCGGTTGAACCACTTGTGAGAAAACCCATTTCAAAGTTTTCTAATATCTCGTAAGAATAACCTAGGGGAAAACATTCGTGAAACTTATTTCTTTCGAGAGAATTCAAATTTTCAGGGAATTTCAATATAATAATTATACACATTATTCCGAACTTTCACTCAAATCGGATCAATCGTTTTGATGTAAAAAAATATATAATGTAATTTTTGAAATCACTCAAAAGAGTCAAAGCTTGGCAAACGCAAGACGCAACATATGCGTTGTAAGATGAGTAGTCCTACATAATATGCTGCTTTATCGACTCTGGTATTCTACACACTTTGTCCTACATTCACAACTTTATCGACTCTGGTATTCTACACACTTTGTCCTACATAATATGCTACTTTATCGACTCTGGTATTCTACACACTTTGTCCTACATTCACAACTTTATCGACTCTGGTATTCTACACACCTTGTCGAATGTAAGGAGTAGTTCTTTTTTAGCGTGTTCACCACACTGTGGAAACACACTTATACGTTTGATTCAAAAGGGACCGAAAAAATCTATTCGTCGCGTAGAATCGCTGAATTTCTACGTAAATTGAAAATTATCGAGCTTGGATTATGTATTTTTTTACAATCTTCGACTACGTAGTAATGAAACTTGTCCACATAGCCTGTATATTTTCAAATCAACGAAATAAAGAAAAAAACTCTATCGACCTTGGAATGGCGTGGACTTTTATACCATATTTTGCGCGTTAATAGAATCGCTGGTTTTCCACGTAAATTAGAAATTTAAGCGCTTTCAAGTTGTAATTGGTTATAATCTACCGCGTTACGATAATAACTTTTGTCCACGTAGCCTTAATATTTTATAATTAAATAAAAACCGAAAAAAGATTGAGTATACCCCATTTTTGGTCAAGGAGGTTAAAATACTAACTTCTTTGGTTTGGCCCTCTGAAAACCATGGTAACATTTTATAAACAACAGATGTGTTCATATTATCTTCTGGGCCCGAATTCACACAAGGTCATAACTTTGATTTGGCTCAAAGTTACTAACTTCTTTCGAGATAATACCATATTTTGTCTTAATCCAAACTCATGAAGAAATATTTGATCGTCCCACCAATCCCTAGCAAGTGTCTGAGATCCTAATAGCTGCTGTTCTTTCATCTATTGTCCAGAGAGAAGTACCTAAAAAATTGACTGGTAGGCCTAGGCCCTAGTAAGATGATCACCTCTTGACTTTGAATATCAATTTACAATGATTTTATGGCTGAATTTGACAGAAAATGTAAATTCTACCCACCAAAACACGGTAAGGATATTTTTAAATACCGCGCAATTTGATTTACGTATTTTATAAATCCGGTTGTACATCTAACCTCAACGTTTTGCTTGATCTCGACTAGGCCTAGGCCTAGCGTGTGCAACTGTCAGTGTCACCTCTGACCACTCACCTTGTCTGTCTACTCTAGCCTAACCTGTCAAAGAGTGTACCACTATTACTAGGCCTATATGCCTACCTAGCTGAAATGTAACTTATGATTACTAATATAACCACTAAAACACTAACACTAATTATATATACAGTTATAATAGGCCTAGGCCTATTTCCTACTAATTATATTACAATGTTCAATGCTGGGCTTTTCCTAATTCTGGATGAGGCTAGGCCGAGGCCTAATCAGGAGGGGTCTATCATTGTTAGACCTGGCAGAGTATTCAAAGATAGGCTGGATTCATTAAATGTGTCGGATGACCATCTGATTAAACGGTACAGGTTTCCAAGACATATCGTCTTGGAACTGTGCAGCATTTTGGAAGGCCATTTGACCAGACCGACGCAAGTTCTTACTGCATTGCGATTCTACGCGTCTGGAACGTTCCAGCTCGTTATGGGCGATGTAACAGGCATAAGTCAAGCCAGTTGCTCGCGAGTTTTGTGTGACATTAGCAACGCATTGGTTCAACACTCCCTCCAGTTCATATCCTTCCCTATTGAAAATGAGGCATACGTTGCCAGAGTTGAAGCAGGTACGTTGCTGAGGTTATTAGTTGCTAGTACACTGAACTGTCATACACAGACTGGGATCTGATGTTAGAGTCAAGTTGAGTTAGGTTAAGCTAACTTGAACCGAAAATCTCGTACACCGCAAGAAAAATATTTTCATGCATGATGGCTAGTATATTATTGTGGCGAGAAGAGGATAGTCTCACACTATTCAAATGCAATATCGTAGCCTCCGTATTCAGTCATCATCTGAAATAATGCTTACGATGTAGGCCTACGTTTTTCTCAATTCACCATATTTTCGGTGTATCAGTTATGCAACCCAAGGGTGGTATAGGAGGCCGAGGCCTAATCAGGAGGGGCCTATCATTGTTAGACCTGGTAGAGTATTCTAAGATAGGCTGGATCCATTAAATGTGTCGGATGACCATCTTATTAAATGGACACAGGTTTCCAAGACATACCGTCTTGAAACTGTGCAACATTTTAGTAGGCGATTTGACCAGACCGACAGCAAGGTCCCATGCTTTCCTATTGCAACGCAAGTTCTTACTGCGTTGCGATTCTACGCGTCTGGAACGTTCCAGCTCGTCATAGGCGATGTAACAGGCATATGTCAAGCCAGTTGCTCGCGAGTTTTGTGTGACATTAGCAACGCATTGGTTGAACTCTTCCCCCCCAGTTCACTTCCTTCCCTCTTGAAAATGAGGCATACATAGCCAGAGTTAGAGCAGGTACGTTGCTGAGGTTATTATTTGCTAGTACACTGAACTGTCATACACAGACTGAGATCTGATGTTCGAGTCAAGTTGAGTTGGGTTAACATTAAGCTAACCTGAACTGAAAATCTTGTACACCGCAAGAACGATATTTTCATGTCTGATTGGGTAATTTTACTGATTAACGTACCATGGCCAATTTTTTGTTCTATGTTTGGTGTTCGCGTGGCCCTGAGTGAGGCGGCTCACCTGGCAAATGCCCGGTTGCCAGATAGCCCAGCCCGCCCCTGTGTATAATATAATAAAATATGGTGATGTGAGCTGAGAATATTTTCCAAAAGATTATGCTAAAATATGCTCGAGCATATATTTTTTTAATCGTTATTCTTAAACATAATTCAAGTGCAATTAATATATCAACAATTCGAAAAACCTAATTTTATTGTTCAATAATTTAGTGTTGTTAGCACTGGCCAAATATGCATGTTCCTGCCAAATATGAATATAAATTGATCTTTGTGTAAAGGCAGGCATAATTTAAAATGGTTGATGGCATGTCAAATATGTAATGAGTTACCATGTTCCTGTCGAATATAAGTTTATCAATTATTAGGTGAACGCAGGCATAATTTGAAATAGGTAGTTAATGGCTGTCAAATCACGAGTTACCGTCAATGTTCCTGCCAAATATTTGTGAGTTATTTGATTTTTAGGTAAATGTTGAATGAACACAATTGCGTTTCTTTTCGTGTACGGTGCAGCTGAGTCGTTGCTATGATCGCTCATCTTTTTTTGTCATTTTTAGATGATATTAATAGCAAGTACATTTCCTCAATTATACTGTTTGATAACCTGTTACCTTTAAATGATTTCAGTACAGAGAACTACGGTATTATAAATTAGACGTAAAACTGATACAATAAGTCAAAAACACACATGTATATGATATTTTTTTATTATATTTTCATATTATATAGACCTATGTTAGAATACATCTTAATTATGTACCGTGTCAAAAAAAAGAAAAAGGAAAGAGAAAAAATCGAACAAATTATTGATAGGTCTGAAACCTTTAAAACTCATTTTATGAAATATGCTTCATATGAGAATTTACTCAGGAATGTTCTCAAGAAAATTCTCAAAAAGGAAATGCTTGAGCATTTTACATCACCAAATTAATATGATAATGTATAGTATAAATTGGACTGGCCAAATAAGGTTTGCTTCTCGTACGAGACAACGCTCTGCTGTCACAAGTTGATATGTACTCTGTGCTCTCACTGATCGTGCATGATTGAGTCGAGAAGGCACAGTGGCCTGGGTCGGCCCAGACCGTACCATTTTTAATGATCCACAGTCGAAGCAAGATTTGATTTGGGTGAGATGGAGATCGGTTACATTTAAGGGGATGGAAGGAAGTGATCATTGCCCAAGAGACTTGGTTCAAAGTGGAAGAAATCAACATTTGTGTGTTTTGTTTACTGTTAATACCAATGCTGATGATGTCCGGATATATCACAGAAACGGTTTTTACTTGAAATGTGTTCCGAACTTTTGGAAACTGAAAGACTTTTATCTACAGCGCCAAATTATGGTCACAGACAGCGCAGTCCTGGTGTTAAAGTTCATTGGTTTTAAATTATAATTTCAATGGGGTGGTAAGTTTGCCATTGTGGTGCTCTGTCCAAACGATCCTATCTTTCTTCCATAGCCTTAATTGGGGAACAATGATTTTGTATCAAGTTTCACCTTTATTAAAAATAAAAAACAAAAATAAAGTTGTATCAGATTTATTCAATTATTATAGTAATCGTGCACACTCATATAAACCAATGTGAGCAAAGGTACATAATATAGTATAAATAACACTTCATAATACATACGTATACTGTACATATACTTGCTGAAAATTAAGGGGAAAAGTCAGGATATTGGTAAAATACAACGAATCGAGTTCTACAAGGTATTTCACAGGTACATACATACAGACAAACAAAGAGACTGGACAACAAATACCTTGAAAAAATTTGTCATTATATAGTGCTAAAATAGAAGTAAATAACATGTACAACACGATACAAAATTTACCACAGCTAAATAATGGGTGGCACGCAGTTGGAAAATTTATTAAAGGGGCACCAAGTTGCCAATCTTGATATTTACCATTAGTACTTCTCCTTATATTACGACAGAAAACTCCCTTCACAAATAATAATCACCCGTGTGCCGCAAAAAAATATTTTCAAAAAAATAGGCTGTCAAAACACTAAATTTTCTTGGAATATGATTTTGTTCAGTACTGTACAAGCATCTGTCGTTCCGAACTGAACCTAAAACCAGAGAGCGATCACAGCGAGTCGAGGCGATGGAGCACTAAGTCAATAAAAAATTTGGAAATGAATTTGGAGTTCCTCAGGGGTCAGTTCTGGGCCCAGTTCTGTTTATAATATATATGAACGATATTCATAAATGTATAGAACAATCATTTATGAATCTATTCGCAGATGATACTCTAATATCATATGCTGGTGATAATGCAGAAGAAGTAGTGGCAATTATGAATACAGAATTAGAGAATGTTACAAACTGGTTAGCGTGTAATAAACTCAAACTTAACTTGAGTAAAACTAAATATCTTATAATTTCACAAAGTAAATCTAAAAATGTATATATTAATCAAGTACTTCTAAACAATCATCTATACATGGATGGAATTATTCTGGAGAGAGTTGATCAAATGAAATATCTAGGAGTAATAGTAGATGATCAACTGAATTTCAGGTGTCATGGAGAATATATTGCAAAAAAGTTGGGAAAAAGATTGGTTTCATGGCTCGCTGTAGTCGAGAACTTTCAATGTGGACCAAAATATTGATATTTAAAACAATTATAGCACCACACTTTGAATATAGCCCAACTATACTGATGTACCTGAGAGATAGAGAAAAAGATAACCTACAAGTATTGCAAAATAGAGCAATGAGAATAATATTGAAATGTAAAAAATTTGTAATTGTTCAAAATAACTATGTATATACACACACAAATGATATGTTGAATGCATTACAATGGATGAGTGTAAATCAGAGACTGATACGAAGTGTATTAATATTTATTTATAAGTTGGTTAACAATCTGCTACCTGATTACCTAGGAGATAGTATCGTATATGGATTTGAAATACATGAGCATAACACCCGTAACTGTAGAAACATATACTTGGATTATAGAAAGAATAGTTTTAATCAGAAGAATGTTTTTTATAATGGCATAAGAATCTATAACAAAATGCCGAAAAATGAAAATTGTAACAACTTGAACGGGTTTAAAAGAGAGTGCAACAAGTATGTCAGGGAAAATATTGATAGATTCAAGAACAAGAACTAGTAAATGTCGACTACTTAAAATGTTAATGTTTGAAATTCCATTGTATGGGTTTTTAAAGGTAATTTAAAGATAATTCTTTAGTATTCTGTTATAACATTTATATTCTTATATTAATTATATAACATTGTAACATGTATGGAGCTACTGATAGCACAAGACTGCTAAATAAATCGATTACATACATAAAATGTGAAATATAAATCATAATATTAGAGTTACAATGCAGCATGCCTTTTAATGCCTACATATTCACTCGCAGGACGAAGCAAGCCGCAACTTCGCAAGCACACTATATTAATATATATTATATATATTAATTACCAGCACATTTTGTACACGAGAGTTTAAGAAATATTCTCGCAGATTTGCCTCTGCACTCTCGTTGCTTACTAATGAATTTGTGTGCATGATTTGAAGTTCAAGGAGTTCCAATCTCTTCTCGTGTTCTATTTTTTCTTGCCGCAGTCGCACCTCCCTGTCCTCTTCGTAGTTTTCTCACTGTCCTGCTGGATTTACCGGTACGGCTTTCGCTGGAACAGCATTGGTTGTCGAATCTGCAACAAAACATTGAAAGTGGAAGGGAAGAGACAGGAAGGAGTGTGATGTGGTACAAGAATGACTAGTAATTGCAGGGATGTGGAATGGACTGAAAATTAGTAGCTTTTGTATTGACTAGTTATCTGACACTTCTGAAATAGGTACTCAATATTCATTAATATAAGTGTAACTCAGTTTAGATAGCTAGAAAAGAAACTTTTTCGAATCACATTTTCAATGATGGGTCATTGAAGGGGTAGGAGCCTACAAATGACGTACTGGTATGTAACATTTTTAACATGTAACATTAATTTGATCAGCAATGATCGTCGTCATTGCCAGGGATGTGAAAGAGCACCTAGTGGAATTCAATGTAGGCCTATGGTTCCATAGAGTTTCCAGTAGTTACAAACTCAATGATGGTACTCGACATTTAAGCAAGGTTTGTTTATATATGGGCGTAGCAGTGTATTGTATTATGTAAAGATTGAACTTTATTTGAATTTTATTCCACGAATATCTTCCACAATATATGGCCATGTCCCTAGGTAACAATAATTGAAGTACGCAATCAAACTTAAAGTGAATAAGATGAAGTACTAGGGGATAACCGGCACAGTAGCTGAGTGGTTAGCGCACTTGCTTCGTGTGACCCGGAAGATGAAGGGACATATCGGACCTGGTTCGATCCCCGCCACCGTCCATCTTTACAGGGGTTTTTCGTGGTTTCCCTCTGTAGTCTAGGCTAATGCCGGGATGGTTCCCACAATATAGGCCACGACTGCTTCCTTCCCACTACCCATAAAACCTTCATCTCATCATCCCATCATCTCATTAATCATTCATCCGACGCCAATAGATCTCAGTCATCATCACAGTGCGTCGTTAAAACCCAATATAAAAAAAAAGTACTGGGATACTTGTAGGCCTACTGAATAAGATTTTAGACAGCATGCAGCTAGCTTACCTCGTCCTTAACATCATATTCACATCTGGACTGCCCGTGATTGTCTCATCGTGAAGTGGCAGTACGTCACTACCAAAGTTATTAGGCAGACCCTCTGTTGTTAGATTTATCATTGCTAGGGCTCTCTGCAGTAGGGACTGGAATGGGCTTAGTAGAAATGTTTTTGAAGAGGATGAAATTAGGTTAAAGTTATTCTGTCAGAGGGTTAGGGAGGTGGTGGGATAGGGGTAGTTAGGGAACTTGCCACCGCACATTTATGTGCAATTGCAAGAGTTTAAATAATAATAAAAAATAAAAAAATAATCAATTGGAGAAGGCCTGCATTCCCCTCCTCCACTTTTCAATAAGTTTGCTCTCTCTCGGGCATTTAATTTTCGAGCCTCTCTTTTCAAGTTATTGAACTTGATTTGTAGGTGACCCACCATGCGGTGCCAGCCCAACTAGTGCTAGCGTTAGATTCAATCGCTATTTGAGCCCAAACCTCTTCCTGAAACAGAAGTGCACGGTTATTAAATAATATATGAACATAATTTGTTGTGACCTACCCAAGGCCTATGCTCAAGCTAGTCTAGGTCATTGACTAGGCCTATATAATAACTAATGTCTAGGTCATGCATGGATGAAATTAAAGAGTTGGAGCTACATTTAGGTCCTCATGAATATGCCAAGCTTATAAGGTAGGTCTGGGTCTACGCCTATACTATAAGAGTAGCCACAAGGGACAAAAACAGCCATTACATCGACACTAAGCATTGAGATTCTAATGTCAAATTTATCGTAGGCCTAGGCAAGTGTTTGGTCTGATGTTTTGAGTTTGTATCCATCACTCAATGTCTGAAGCTTGGCCAGACAGGCCATTATAATGTGGGCCATAATAAGAAGGGTTATGTAATGATTGCTCACCTTTTACTAGTCCGTGGACTTGCATTCCACAACGTGTTGATACTTTTCAACTAGAGACCCCAGTAGATCGAGCTCGCTATCCACAAAGTTTGCATACAGTGCTCGTTTTGCTTTCTCCATTGAGTGGTTGAGCAAAACTCTGACACTGACAGTTCAAGTCAACTAGACAAAGCTAGCAACAAGGTCACATGACACATGGAAAGTAGTGCCAACAGAAGAAAAATAATGTAAATAATTAGTGAACCATTAATTAGTTAATTATAAGCACTTTATGATTCGTAAAACCCATATATATATATATATATATATATATATATATATATATATATATATATATATATATATTATATGATTATTATCGATGATTAAGGTATTCATTGATTACTTAATCATCAATTACTTTTCTAGTTCGTAGGTTTATAAATAATCATAATATTACATTGAAATTATATTAATTACGTAGCATGATACAAAGAAATGAAAAAAAAAAGGCGCGAAAAGCAATAGCAAAAGATTCTATCCAGCAAGTGTTGCTATATATAATATATATATATATATATATATATATATATATATATATATATATATATATATATATATATATATATACGCTATATATATATATATATATATATATATATATATAATATATATTCATATCTATATATATATATATAAATATATATATATATACATATATGATAATTAAACTTCTTGGATACGATCCAATATCGAGATATTTGGGATTTTATAGTTAAAATGGGATTTTATAGTTATATAACTTTAAAATCCCATATACATATATATATAAATATATATATATATATATATAAATATATATATATATATATATATATATATATATATATTGCCACTACCCGGTCTTGGGTAGTGGGTAGTGGGAATAGCCACTTCGATATATATATATATATATATATATATATATATATATATATATATATATATATATATATATATATATATATATATATATATATATATATATATATATATATATATATATATATATATATAAATATAACGGTCTTTGCACTCGAGCGTTTCGCTAGTTGATTCAAATCCCGTTCTTTACCTTGTCACGAGAACTTTCGTCGAGCTGGCCGTGGACAATCGTGTTGCCGATAATTGCCCAGTGATTGGTTGTTTTTAGCGTGTTCACCACACTGTGGAAACACACTTATACGTTTGATTCAAAAGGGACTGAAAAAACCTATTCGTCGCGTAGAATCGCTGAATTTCTACGTAAATCAAAAATTATCGAGCTTGGATTATGCATTTTTTTACAATCTTCGACTACTTAGTAATGAAACTTGTCCACATAGCCTGTATATTTTCAAATCAACAAAATAAAGAAAAAAACTCCATAGGCCTTGGATTGGCGTGGACTTTTATACCATTTTTTGCGCGTTAATAGAATCGCTGGTTTTCCACGTAAATTAGAAATTTAAGCGCTTCCAAGTTGTAATTGGTTATAATCTACCGCGTTACGATAATAACTTTTGTCCACGTAGCCTAAATATTTTATAATTAAATAAAAACCGAAAAAAAATTGAGTATATCCCATTTTTGGTCAAGGAGGTTAAAATACTAACCTCTTTGGTTTTGGCCCTCTGATAACCATGGTAACATTTTATAAACAACGGGTGTGTTTATATTATTTTCTGGGCCCAAATTCACAAAAGGTCATAATTTTGTTCTATTATTATGGTTTGCATTCCAGCACCCGATCTGGTGCTGGAACCAGACCCCTAATTGAGGCGTTATTTGAATTTCTGCAACAAAATGACCCATTCAGGGTGGTTATTTGATCGATTACATTCTTCTTTTTCACCCTTAACTTTTTTTTGTATGACGCTCGTTTGGGTGGGATTCATCCCTTAACGGATTCGCGTTTTTCGCTAACCGGACCCCTATTGGAGGGGTTGTTTGAATTTCTGCCACATAATGACTCATATGGGAGGGGGGGGGGGAGAACAACCCTATTTTGTTTTCCACCCCTGAATTTTTTCGTATGACGTTCAGAATTCGTGAGAAATTCATTTCTTAACAGGTTGATACTTTCACAATTATTCTGGGTGCTGGAATCAGACTCCTTGAGGGGTTGTTTGAATTTCTGCAACAAAATGACCCATACAGGGTGGTTAGTTGCTCGATGAAATTTTATTTTCCACCCCTAATTTTTTTTGGATGACGCTCGTTTGGGTGAGATTCATCCCCTAACGGATTCGCGTTTTTCGATTACCGGACCCCTATTGGACGGGTTGTTGGAATTTCTGCAACATAATGACTCATATGGGGTGGTTGGTGAAACAACCCCATTCTGTTTTCCACCTCAAACTTTTTTTGTATGATGCTCGTTTGGAAGAAATTTATATATTTTATATATATACAAATTAAATAATAATGAATAACATCATGAATGATTTTAATTCAATAAATCCAAATAGGATCTAAATAATAAAATTGCAACATATTTTATAATTTTGTGTATCGTGTGGCTTAAGTTTAATCGTTGCATCACTAACACGCTCATATGAATGGACTTTAGGCCATTTGTTCATGTTTTGAGAATAACATGCATGATGCCTATCAACACAATGTGTGGTACACAAAACTGAGACCACTATACATACAAATATTGCTTTTGTACTTTTTTTAGGTTTCTGTAAACAATACAAGGTTGTGATACGAAGTTTTATTTCACTAGAAGCAATATATATATATATATATATATATATATATATATATATATATATATATATATATATATATATATATATATATATATATATATATATGTATATATATATATATATATATATATATATATATAATTAAATGTTTTCTGCCAACAGAAGCATTCAAACCGCCCTACTTGGTCTAGAGGTAGCACATCTGCTTCTGGTTTCAGGGCAACAGGTTCAAATCCTGCGTAATGTGTGGGTTTTTTTAAATGTCCTCCCATCTATCATCACCTCACTGTTTCTTCATCACCCACTCATTCATATTCTCTATAACCTAGCTAGCTGTTGGTGGGGTAGTTAAGCAACATAAAAAAAGCATTTAATAAGAGTTTTAGATTATTAGGTCTATAAGCAAAATATTGAAAGTACTCTACTCTGTTGATAGGATAATTTAATTCAGGATTTTCTGTCTATAGAAGAAATCATGTAACGTTTTTTGTGAATAGAAGCAATGTATTCAAGATTTCTTTCGATAGAAACAATCAATTCCAGAATTTATTTTCACAGAATAATCTATTTGATGTTTTCTGTCAATAGACGCAATCAATTTAAGGTTATTTTTCTACATGAGGGCGTCCAAGGGTGAGCTCGCTCACCCTTTTCATCTCCCACTCATCTGTACTCTCCATAACCTAGCTGTTGGTGGGGTCGTTAAGCAACAGAAAAATGAGCATTTAATGCATTTAATAAAATTATTAGATTATCACGATTAATAATATTATTATTGGATTATAAGTAAAATATCAAAGGTGGGTCTACTCTACTCTGTTGATGAGAAAAGTTATTTCAGGATTTTATGTCAATAGAAGAAATCATGTAACGTTTTTTTGTAAATAGAAGCAATGTATTCAAGATTTCTGTCAAAAGAAACAATCGATTTAGGAGTTTATTTTTACAGAAGAATCCATTTCAGGTTTTCTGTCAATAGAAGCAATCAATTTAAGGTTCAATTTTCTATATGAGGGCGTCCAAGGGTGAGCTCGCTCACCCTTGTTTTGTATTGGTTTTTGTATTTTTGGATACAGAAAGAGAAACGCAATTTCAACAAGAAAACACCACAAAGCCCTTAAAGAAGGCTCAACTGTGAGTTAAAATAGTGAATTATAAGTACAAATTCAAATTCGGACATATTTCTCAAACATTAAAAGTAATAAAGTAGTTAAAGTAAAGAGAGAGAAGAAAAACATTGAGTGATTTGTTACATTCTACTCACAAAGTGTGAGATAATTATCTTTGATTACTATTAATTTCAAGAAATCATGTTACATCGAGTGGCGAGAAAAAGTACAGTAAGTTGTACAAGATTGTAAAAGAAAGTACATAAAACCAGTATTAGGACACTTTGATTAGATAAGTAAAAGTATTTCGGCTAAATGACACATAATATGGTATATTTTTAAATTCATGAGTCATAATAATATTGATAGTATAAATAGTACATAATGATCAATCAAAAATGGATAAATTGAGTATTGTCACCCTTCTAATTTCAACAATTTAAACTGCGAGGCACAGAAAACATTTATGATAGTGGAAAATTACAATATAAGACAATTTAAAATAATCATGATCTAGACACCGAGAGTAATTTTCCGGATGTCAATTTCCAAATTCCCATTTGAATATTCACCAATCACCAGCTCAGTTATCATACCTATTTTTATATTTTCCAATTACCACACTTTTATTTCTCGTTCAACATCTTTGTATTTTTCTAATTGAATATTCTAGTCTTCTTTCGCCATGTTTATCATTGAATGATGGTAATTTGAATTTTTCGTGTATCTGAAGTCTAGTATTTATGAATGTTTCGTCAAGTATTTTATGAAGGTCATTGGAATAATGGTTCAAGATGAGTTTATACGTGAATAGTTCTGAGATAGGAAGAACATTAGGCCTACAATATTGATACATTCTGTTGTTGGGCTAATATCGAATCTAGAAAGCAGTGAATCTTGGCAAACTAATTCTGATATCATTTCCATATATATTTTGATGAATAAAAACAGTTATTTGAATTTTTTCTTCTAAACGACTAGTTCGAATTGCTTACAGAATGGTGATAGTGTATATCATTCATGTGTACACATGAGAGAAAATTTTATTTTCTCTGGAGAGATTTTATTTTTCACATTTTCTTGCCCAGCCAAATCTCATAGGGTTTTTAAAAACTTTGACATGATATTTCTCAGAATCAGTTCAACCGATTCATTCCAAAAACTATTCAGTTCTAAGTTGGATAAGTTTGAGTGTAGAAAAAAAAATTCATCTAAAAAAATGGAGGAAAAAAAGTTTCGATGTGTCAAACCCTGCGACCTGTGGATATGCTTCCAAAAAAAAAAAAAAAACACGAACAAAGCTCTATAAGAGTGGGATGGAGTCTTCGCTATCGCTCATCTAATCAAATCCAAGCAACAGGTGTCACCAATTAATTGGAAACGATTAAAACAAGGCCTCCTTTATTATTATAGAAATTAATTGGAATGAAATAAAATGGAAAGGCAGCTAGGTTATAAAAGGGTACGAACAAGCGGGTGATAATGAAACAATGAAGTGATGATACGTATAATGACGTTTACAAAAACCCATGCCTGAAGCGGGACTCGAACCCACGCTTGATAATGACTCAAGTTTCTAGCGCTAACTACAATGAGTTGACTGAGCCACGGAGGTGGCACATTACTTCAAACTCAAAATATAGCAGAACAATATCAACATTCTGAAAATTACATTTCAGTCGGATGAAATTGAAAGATTGAAAACTCTACCCAATATTATTCTTATGGGGATTTTCCATACGTTCTGAACTTATTCGGAAAAAATGTCTAACCGATTTAGCCAAAAAAAATCCCATTACCCCAGCCTATAGGCTCCTGTCAAGTGACGTCACCCATTGTTGAAAGAAACAGACGACAATGTCCATCAGTTGGAATTGACCAATCAGAATGTTTGGTAGTCCATCAGTTCACCGTATTGCTATGGTAACGATTGTTTGTCATTTGTTACTTGACATAAGCCTATTCTGGCATGACAACAATGTCCAGAAAAAGTTCCAATTTGATTGGTTATTTCGTCTGACCTTTATGCAAAAATCAACCAATACCCATTCTTTCTGGTCTGTGAAATGGAAGTCTTTGCTATGGTCATCCAATAAATCATCACATTCAATTAATATTTATAGGCTTCTGTCACGTAACAAACGTCAAACAATCGTTACCATAGCAACATAGCGAACTGGTGGACTACCAAACATTCTGATTGGTCAATTCCAACTGATGGACATTGTCGTCTGTTTCTTTCAACAATGGGTGACGTCACTTGACAGAAGCCTATAGCATGTAACTGACTAATTACTGGCTGCTAAGAATGAATCCACATTGTTCCAGGCCTCCCACATTTCAAGGTCATACTGAAGATCACACAATGCTGGGGTTTATTTGGAAATGTCGACCAAAAGCTTCAGTCATTGGATTATGCATTGGAGTGCTGCTACTTCATAACGTGCACAGTAGGTTTAGCTACTTGAACTCATTGAAAGTTTGGTTGATTAAAAGATCAGGGACCATGAAGGTCATTAATCTCACTATACAATAACTGGTTCACAGCTTTTAATATTACCCGACCCAATCATTTAGATACCAGAATGTATATCTGGCTGCTGCGGCACTAATTTCAGAAAAAATTGAAAATCTATTCATATTATCAATGGTAAAACGGAAATCATGTAAAAGACAGAATATTACAAAAATAATGGAAAACTCTATGGAAAATAAGAAAACTAATAACAACTCATGATATTGAAAATTTAAATAGCTTATATAGTGATGATTAATAAATGGAAATATGAAACAAAAAAATCTTCAAACCTTAAAAATTACGATAATTTAAAAATCTAAAAGCCGCGGCCATATTTTCCCCAAGAAAAGTCACTGCATGGCCACTCTCTTCCATAATATACACGCTCTCTAATCTCATCAATCTACTGGTTCCATCGTTGCCACCCTCGGCAAAAACAATAAAAAAAACACAGCCTTCTCTAATCATTGCTAACATATGATTGATATACGTTCCAGAGTCCACATCACTTGTAATTAAAGCTCAACATGAGAACGTACTCACAACAGAGTCTAAAGACCTTGGTTACACTGCCTCCGTGATGTGCTTAGCCCCCGAACCGTTGACAGCATGTCAGTTCCTGGTTCAAGATCGACAAGGCAGTGACTTCCGCCTCATCGATCTGACCAACGGCAAGGAAGCAGGCACCAAACGAATATCACAAATAGAATACGATTCCACTGCCTTCCGAGCCAAGTACATCGGAAACGGGTTGAAGAAAGGACACTGCGGTTTAACGTTAACGGGGGATTTCTTGAAGGAGAGGAGTTTCCTCGTGAGCTGCCGCGGTCGCGGGGTTAAAGGAGGCTGGGCGTATGATACCGTTCGGTTGAACTATGATCGTGAGTATTTTTCTTTTTCTTTTTTTTTTATTCACACAGAAAGAAAATTATACTCATTTTTACAAATATTGCATTACAAAATGTTCGATTAAATCACTTTATAAATAGATAAAGGTTTTGAGATTACACTAAGAAACATAGCAGAATACCTTGGCAAAAAAAATGAGAATAAAGACAACAATTCATTAAATCAAAATGAAACTCTTTTCCACAAAGCCTGGGAATTGGCTTATATGTGGGTTAAAAAACAGAGAATATAGGCCTATATTATAATATATAAAGTTTATAAGGAGTTTAAATGTTAAATTAATATAGAATAGCCTATAGACTATAGAATTTATATTATGTAAAATTAATAATAAATAAACTTTTAAAAAAACAGACCTCCGTGAACAATTTTCAATATATACTTTCAAACTATAAAAACACCCTTTAAAAAAAAAAACGACCCTCAAATACACTATAACACCCTTTAAACTTTGAAATATCCTCTAACCTGTTAAGCCTCGACCAATTTGCTATTTCATTATCAACCATTTACACATATTTATTATTAACCTTTCCTTATAACCACAAATTTTTTTTTTTTTTTTTTTTTTTTTTTTTTTTAATAACATCGAAACTTGATACAAAATCATTGTTCCCCAATTAAGGCTAAGGATGAAAAGTAGGATCGTTTGGACGGGGCACCACAAGGGCGATCTTACCACCCCATTTTAATTATTTAAAACCAATGAACTTTAACACCAGGACTGCGCTGTTGGTGACCATAACTTTCCGCCGCAGATAACAGTCTTTCAGTTTCCGAAAGTCCGGAACACATTATAAGTAAAAACCGTTTCTGTGATATATATCCGGACATTATCAGCATTGGTATTGAGAGTAAACAAAACACACGAATGTTGATATCTTCCACTTTGAACTAAGTCTCTTGAGCAATGATCACTTCTTTCCATTAACAGCAGATGTAAAGTTTGTCATTATACAAAATGGAAAAGAAAAAAAAAAAAATGAGTGATAGGCCTATAATGTTAAAATTCGGCCTATCACTCTACTAATTAAAGGTCGTGGCCAATTAGTACTTCATCCAAGCATTTGCTTCGAGGACTGTGGGAAACCACGAAAAACCAAGTCAGGATGGATACACAAATGTTTGTTGGTCTTCTTTTTCTCTCAACTTCTTCTCTTCTCTTCTTCTTTTCTTGTGATATTTGATTTTCTTGAAATTATTATTAATCGTAAATTAGACAAGTCCAATGTTCAAAACAAAATTCTTTCTTTTTTTGAAACCTTGATAGTTGTTATGACATGCATGCAAGAAACACCAGTGGCAGTGAAAAGTCTTGTTGCTCCAGCCCTCTTGACGTTGATGACATCCTGATGGCCGTGCATACAAATTTTTCTTCCAAGGTTCTTGCATTCTATTGAGTGATTTTCAGACTTCTAGGACTCAAGTATCTTGAAAATCCTAAAAATAAGAAATGTGCTTACATAAATCTGCATAAATCTATGCCAAAATACAATTTAATTGAACAAAAAAAGTCAGAACTACACCTCAAAGTCATATGAACTCTGCATGGTCATTAAAAGTCATATTAGCTGGATGTCAGCCTTACTTCTGGCTAGACCAGAAGGCAAAATCTCGAATCGTAAGTATTTCACAAAATTTGAATGTTATTTTATATTTTAGAAAAAAAAAGAAAAATATTGTATTATTATGTAAAATGGATCTGAATGACAAATAAACAATATTATTATTATTATTATTATTATTATTATTATTATTATTATTATTTCAAAATCTTCATGTGTATATGAAATGTATATATGATTTGATCAAAGTTTTTGTATGCAATATTTGTAAAAATGAGTTCAATTTTGTTTATATGTGAATTGAAAAAAAAATATATATATTATTATTATTAAGCATCATTACAAAAAAAGAGGTGAGGTTCAATCGGGTGACTGATTCGATCAAATCTAGCGCCAAGACTGTGATGTCCTTTAATTTTGAAATGAATTTTGTACTTTCAGGATATGTCAAGGTCGCAATAACACGCAAACCCAATCGTTCCATATATCAGCCAGGAGAAGAAGTGACCATTAACTGTAATATCAACGAGAGGGCAATCTCGTGTAACGTTGCATTCCATCCGGACAATACCGAGACCTTATTGAGTGTGTTCATGAATACGCACCACAAGTACAAAGAAGGTGAATGCGGAAGAAAGCTGACGAAAATCACCAGAGCGAATAACGGGCCAATACGATGCGACGTGGGATTCAATTACGAGAGAATATCCACGTTGACGTATGCCGTTGTTGCACGTAGGTCTAAAACCACAAAGCATTCAGTGTAGTGGACATTTACTTGTGTTGTTTTACTCACTAGTCAAACACGAAATATGCGTTGTAAGATGAGCGAGATATCCGAATATGGTATAAAAGTTGTTGAAGTAGTTCTACCCTTGCTACTTTATCGACTCTGGTATTCTACACACCTTGATATCTGAATAAGGTACATAAGTTGTTAAAGTAGTTCTACGCTTCTACCCTTGCTACTGTCATAAAGCGATCATTTTCATTTTTACATGTTATATTAATTAGTGAATCAATTAGAATATACTTTTCAATATTATTATTAAGAACCATTTCAATATAGCCTACGTGAATAGAATTTCTACATAGTTCTGTATTTAACTTATTATCTGTTTAAAGTAAACAATTAATCACTTTTATTAAGAATACTGTGCGGTCTGTGCCTCATAGCAACAACATGTTATTGTATTTGGACATTTCCCTTGCTCTGTATAAACTGATTCACCCTTGATTTTATTGACAGTACTATTATTCATTTCATAAATCTATGACTATTTTACATTTCAACAAAACTAGAATCATCGACCATTTTGAGACAGTACGATCTACATATTAATTCAGTTAACATCTCTTATTTTACAAAAGTACCAACTTCACATTATTACCAAGTACCATTTCTATTATCATTATTATTAAATGTGAATTAATAAACAACACTGAGATTATTCCGAACTACTGAATTTATACTACATTTCTGGTAAGCTTCAATAAACCTATTTTTACCAGTTTAATATTCCTTCCCTCTTCCTTGTTAATAATTAAACTCCCGGCCTAAGTTCCGGGCGTTCCCATTGTTTCCCTTCGAATTCCGACCGCTCTGAATATTTATGTCAGTAAAGACATTGGTGACAGCTACGCTATTATTGTGAACATTATCGTTATTTGAACTATCATTGATTTATATCTCACTTTGACAGTCGTCACAGAGATCTTCAATTTTTATCAATTTGAAACGATCAACTTCATCACATTGGTGACAAGCGGTGTCGATTTACTTATTTATTTGTTTCACTCATATTTCACGGTTCAAAGCAGTGTTTTCCACAAATAAATAAGTGCGGAAAAGTTTAAATATTAACAAGTGTTAAATTCATTTGAATACTTTAAAAGTTTGTCTCGATATCTAAATACGTAATCATGGCAACAACTGGTCCCGTCCACACCACCAGTACTACATGGAGATCCATATTCATCCTATGGTGCGTGTATCAACTCTCGCCTATAGTAGCAGCACCGAACTTGGACAAAAGGGATGACATCCTCATGACGAGCTCCGGATGGATTCTCATGAATGGGACGATGAAGATAACGAAGAAGAAGATGTCCCTTACTTTGGCTATCACATCGAAGATCCTGAAGAGGACGAGCAGGATTACGCAGAGGATGAGAATTCCGTAGATGGAGATGACCCAGCGCTTGATTTCTCTCAAGACTGTTACCTCATGGACTAACGCACAGCAGCACATCTTTATCTACTAGCATCACCGTCATCTCCAAACATCACTTCAACTACTCTATAGCTTCTACTATCCACAAGTTAATTGGACTTCTCACCCCGAGGAAGAGAAAATTAAAATAATGATACAACAAATGTCGCAAATTATAGCAACAATGGGACTAACTGGTAGTAAAACAGAGATTCGCGACTCTGTCAATACCTATCAGATGGTTTCACAAAGCTATCAAGAAGGAAACAAATGTGAACAAGTAACAAATAAAACTGTTGCGAGTCAAACGTTTGAGATAGGTATATTTCGACACGACGATAGAGAAGCAAAGCTAGCTTCCTCTACATGTCAAGAAGAAATGGATCTAACAAAGCCTGACCTTTGCATTAACGATAACATTCGTATATCATCTGTTTTGCCAAAAACATATCTACCCCTGGATGACAGACAACCCCATCCTACCTACTCGCATTGCGGTTTGCACAATACGGAAGACAATTGTTTCCCCAAGAAGTGAAATTAGTTTTGAAAACGGCGACAAACTCGGTCATCATCTCCAAATCATCTCCAACGTCTCATCATTAGGCCTACATAACATCTACCAGCTTCTCCAGAATCTCCATCAACGTCATCACTTCCAGCCATCACTTCAACTTCCAGTCTACTTCGCAGTTTCAGCTATTCACAAGTTAAGTTTTTACTTCTAAACATAATTTATAATGTTCCACCTGAACAGTTAATTAATGTTTCAATTATTTTCTCTTCTACTCTGAATAACTATACGTACATACGTCTTTATTATTATCATCAATTGTTTCTTTATACTACTATTACGATTATCATACAAAAAAATACCTATTAGGTATACATATTTGAATATACATACATAAATACTAATTCATTAAAATAATATACTTTAATCCTCTTATCAATATTGTTATTGTCGTGTATTCGATTTACACTACAAACTATCTTTTATCTCGCAGAATATAATGTCTCACATGTTAATCAATTGTCACTATTATTAATGACAGGATATCATAAATATATACTGTTCATCTCGTAACAGTTCTGGTATTCAATTTTTACGATTAATTATGATTAAGACATATCATATAAGATATTTTTGTATTTTTGTCTTGCATTTCAATGCACATATTAGCTATATTCTTATACTCATATCTTACATATATTTCCTCAAGAGACATAATTATCTTTGAATGTCCGATCTGTTCCTCTCAAATACAATTCTTATGTATCACTATTATCCATTTTGATTTCTTTCTTTATACCAATTATCTTACGTTTCTGAAGTGGCAATATTACCCACGTTTATACGAAGACTTCTGAAGTGGCAATATTACCCACGTTTATACGAAGACTTAATGTACCATTCTTTCATTATAAAAAGAAGAAGTCTCTTCATACCTTATCTCACGTTTCTGAAGTGGCAATATTACCCACGTTTATACGAAGACTTCTGAAGTGGCAATATTACCCACGTTTATACGAAGACTTAATGTACCATTCTTTCATTATAAAAAGAAGAAGTCTCTTCATACCTTATCTCACGTTTCTGAATTGGCAATATTACCCACGTTTATACGAAGACTTCTGAAGTGGCAATATTACCCACGTTTATACGAAGACTTAATGTACCATTCTTTCATTATAAAAAGAAGAAGTCTCTTCATACCTTATCTCACGTTTCTAGACTGGCAATATTACCCATGTTTAGACGGATATTTTATGACTATTATCTCTACCTTATTGGTTTCAATTTTACATTTTGTGTAACACATTGTAATAATATTTTATTACAAGTAATTTGAATACCATTATTAGTGATCAATAGAAATTCACCTACAAATAACTGATGAATCCTAATGCTTATAATCCTCACATTTATTTTACTATCCTTCTTTAGCAACTTTTAACTGCTATTTACGTATTTCCATTTTTATAGATTGTCAACTACTCAAAGATCTCAGAGGACATCACAATGCTTCGGCACTGGCCATGGAGGAAACAACGGGAGCAACACCCGGAGGACCTGGTATCACGATCACCCACCTGTACGACTCATCAATTTCCGTTGTATAATTCGTTCTCATCTCGAAGAAACGAAATTCCATATTATACAACAACTTCAAAGTCGACAATGCAGTAAGCGAAAGTGGTAACTCAACCCAGCCTCATTATATCCTCATGAACCAAGTGTTAAACTCGAAGTTATTGTTATGAACTTCTGATGTCTACGAGCAGTGAACAAATTATAAAATTTCAGTGAAATTTCAGTCAAGTTTGTTTTCAAGTGTATGACCTACAGCGCAAAAATGTGATAATGTGATCTGTATATTTATCTTCTTATGAATCATTGTCATTATTGAATTGCTACATTATCAACATAACATTGCTAATCAATGTACACTAATTAGAGTATAAGTTCCTATTTAGTGTGATAATGTTTATTCCATAATTACCAAATGATCGTTTTATTTATACAAATGTATATCTGCTGCGATAATTATTGATAAAAATCCGTTTGGATATATATCAATTTTTCGTAGGGGGGTATAATGTCATAAAGCGATCATTTTCATTTTTACATGTTATATTAATTAGTGAATCAATTAGAATATACTTTTCAATATTATTATTAAGAACCATTTCAATATAGCCTACGTGAATAGAATTTCTACATAGTTCTGTATTTAACTTATTATCTGTTTAAAGTAAACAATTAATCACTTTTATTAAGAATACTGTGCGGTCTGTGCCTCATAGCAACAACATGTTATTGTATTTGGACATTTCCCTTGCTCTGTATAAACTGATTCACCCTTGATTTTATTGACAGTACTATTATTCATTTCATAAATCTATGACTATTTTGCATTTCAACAAAACTAGAATCATCGACCATTTTGAGACAGTACGATCTACATATTAATTCAGTTAACATCTCTTATTTTACAAAAGTACCAACTTCACATTATTACCAAGTACCATTTCTATTATCATTATTATTAAATGTGAATTAATAAACAACACTGAGATTATTCCGAACTACTGAATTTATACTACATTTCTGGTAAGCTTCAATAAACCTATTTTTACCAGTTTAATATTCCTTCCCTCTTCCTTGTTAATAATTAAACTCCCGGCCTAAGTTCCGGGCGTTCCCATTGTTTCCCTTCGAATTCCGACCGCTCTGAATATTTATGTCAGTAAAGACATTGGTGACAGCTACGCTATTATTGTGAACATTATCGTTATTTGAACTATCATTGATTTATATCTCACTTTGACAGTCGTCACAGAGATCTTCAATTTTTATCAATTTGAAACGATCAACTTCATCACACTACTTTATCGACTCCGGTATTCTACACACCTTGACGCATATACAAATACTTCATTGTTGGGCAAATATTGAATCTGGAAAGCAGTGAATCTTGGCAACCCAAGACTGTCATCATTTTTATGATATATTTGATAAATAAATCCAGTTATTTTAATTTTTTTCTTAGAAACAGCTGGTTCGAATTGCATGCAAAATCGTGATAATGTGTATCGTTCATGTATACACATTCAGAGAAAATTTCATCTCATTTGGAGAGATTTTATTTTTCAAATTTTCTTGCCCAGCCTAATCTTATGGGGTTTTTAGAAACTTTGAGGTGATATTTCTCAAAATCGGTCCGACCGATTCATTCCAAAAACTATACAGTTCTAAGTTGGATGAGTTTGCGTGTAAAAAAAAGCTTCATGTTCATCAGTCAACCCCTGCAACCTGTGCAGTGCCCACAAACAAACAAACAAAAATAAACAAAAAAACACAGACAAAGCCCTATAAGAGTGGGTTAGAATCTTCGCTTACGCTCATCTAAAAAATGCTGCCCATATCAATCTCTACGATAACCATAATCCAAGACGCTGGATTTAAAAATGTGATATTCAAATTTCAGAACCACCAACCAGAGTCAAGTTGACCGCATCGACGCGTCAACAAACCCTGACCGCCACATGTCGAGTGGCCAACGGTCGCCCCGCCCCCGTCATCACGTGGTTACTGGACGGTCGGCCAATCAGGAGCAGCTCAGAGGATGACGTGGCAAGAGACGAGTGGAGATGGCCTTGGACAACGCAGAACCTCACTCAGACCATCAGTAGAAAAGTGAGCATCGGCGACAACGGAAAAGTGCTGATTTGTCGTGCGGAAGTCGATGGCTTTTGGAAGGTGGAGAAGAGACTGACTTTAAAGGTGTGAGAGGACGAGGGTACGGACTAGGCTGTACAGTAGAATGAAGAGTTAGGGAAGAATATTGTAGCCCATGTTGAATTATCTGCGCTTGTTTTTTAAGGTTGATGGTATAGTTCAACTACGATGTAGTGATACCAACATACTTTTCATCATAATATAGAGAAGGTGCCCTAACTAGGGTTTTGAAAGTAAAATATTTCTGGGGTCAGTTCCCGAGTCCAGGGTCCCAATTGCATGTAGCGCGACCATTGCTTTTATATCGAACTATATAAAACAACAGTGCTATACAATACTATACACTGCTCAGTAGAATTATAATGTCACCAGTTTCATTTGTTTTTTTTTACGAAAATGATAGATTTTGTAAGTTCAACTATGCCACCAGTACTGTATAGCCATCTCTTATATACATCTAGTTCACAAGGAGATCCGCTAAATTGCGACAGGCAATCAGGATCTTAAGCTCTAAGCTGACCGCAAGAAACCACAAATAACGTCCATGTTATCAGTATGTGAGTTGGAGCACCTTCTTTATATTATGATTAAATGGGTTGGTGTCACTACAGCGTGGTGTGGACTAAGCTGTGCTGTAGAATGAGAGTGTAGTGCCAAGCATATATGACCTTGTCCCTATGTATTGTCTTATTTAATAACCACTTGAGGGCAGCATAGTCACATCACTGCCTTCTTGATGAAGTGTTTTCCCGCCACGCTTGCACATAACTGCTATTAAATAACTAAAGGCCTGTTTTCATGGCTCGCGGCAGGCGGCAGGCGTTTTTTCTCCTGGCCAATCAGAATGAATGAAATCCCTACCGCTTGCACTTGTTGCTCTCTACCGTGAGACATGGAATAAATTTAACTTTGGAAAAAAACGCCGCGGTTAAATACCCTCACTCATACAAGTGGTCATACAAGTGGTAGGGTTATGTCGGAATATTACTTCCAAAACAGTACTTTTCAGATATACACCATGATGGTTCTTGCGTGCCACGTGATACGATACTAAAAATCACTTGACTGCCTGAATTGAACAAGAATTACATATTTAAATAAATTGGACAAATCTCGAAGTGAGTGCGAAGAAACGCGACTATGTGAACAGGGCAGACGGCAGGCGTTTTTTTAACCACTTGCCGCTTGCCGCCTGCCGCGAGCTATGAAAACGGTCCTTAATGTGATGACTCACAAACATTATTTAAAATACTCTTTGTACTGTAATTTTTTAAATAGTGTCAATTTGTGACTTTGAATTTAGATAGAATCTTATTCTTGTAAATATCAAGTTGCAGATAACTTTTCTCTCTTATCTGCTGAGCAGCCATGGCCATTTTATGAAAATATTTCATTTGATAACCACCCGCAGCACTAGTATCGCCCTCTTTTAAGGAACCATTACTTTCACATTGCGTTGCAACTCTTCCTTTTATCTACCTCTTTGCGTAGAATGAAGAGTTGGGGAAGTATAGTCCATGTTGAATTCTCTTTGCTTGTTTTTCAACGTTGGTGTTACGCAGTTCAACCACGATGTAGTGATGCCAACATACTTCATCATAAAATAGAGAAGGTGTACCGACTCGCGTCTTCAAAGTGAAATATTTCCGGGGTCAGAATCTGAGTCGAGGGTCCCGATTGCCTACAGTGCAACTATCGCTTTTAAATATAGGTGTTTACTATATTCCTCCTTATAAAAATAAATATGGGAAAAGAAAATTAAACTATAATTCCTAAACTTTTTAACAATTTGCCCCCCCTTAGAAATTTGAGTTGTTATCGTAATGCTAAACAAGAATTGAAAACTTTTCTCACAAATAATATAAATTGTATGTAAAACTATTTTTAGGGGGTGGAACTGATATTTCTTCTCTTTTCCTAATTATTTTCCAAATTCTTTCATTTTCATACTCACTCTGTTGTTGGCATCTAAATATCAAAAGAAATGAATATATTATATCACATAACAACTAAAACTATTCAGCACTTACTTTTATTTTCATAATAGTTTTCATAATATGTACACAATAAATTAACCTTTATTTCAGTACATCCACAGTTAAGCCACCCTCGGTGGTTTTGTGGGAACTGTGAAGACTTTATTTTGTTGTGTATTATTTTGTATACATTTGTATTGTTATTTTGTTAATTTTTTATAATACCAATAAAATGAACTTGAACTTGAAATCTAACTACAATGCTATACAGTGCCACCGGTACCCTAGCCACTCTTATCCACGTCTAGTTCACGAGGAAATCCGCTAAATCGCGACAGGCAATCAAGACCTCTGGCTCTGAACTGACCGCAAGAAACCACAAATACTGTTCATGTTATTAGTATAGGAGTTGGTACACCTTCATATTATGATAAAGTATCTTGGTATCACTACATTGTGGTTCAACCATCGACAATATAATATATAGACTACGTTAGCTAAAAAATGTAGCACGGGCAGAAATGAGAGGGAGTGAGTCCCAGAGTTACCGAAACCATCCCGGAATCCACTTCAACGACAGAGGGAAACCATGATGCACCTCAGTCAGGACGGTCGACCAAGGGGGGAATCGAACCCCGGTCTCCTGAATGACAGTTCAAAGTCCACCTGATCCACCTGTCTGAGTAACATGACAGATATACATGTATCTACGAGAGATGCAGTGTTGGGTAATGAACTTTTAAAATGAACGCGTTCGTATTTTCTGAACTTTTCAATGAACGCGTTACATTTGCAGTCGACGATTATGAACTTTCTTCACGTTTGATTTTTCGGATATCTTTAACGGAATGAAACGTTCATTTGAAAGTTCCTAATTTTAGATCACTCATAATCCTATTCGACACGTTCGCACTGTCCGTACTTTCCCGTCCAAATTAAATTCCTATGAGATCGACTATTTTCCGGAATAAGGTCTATCCCGAATGTATAATATTCACTGTTCGGGATTGCATGATGTGATCACTTGTCACCAGGCGAGCCGGCAGCCACGTGTGGTCAAGATTGACGTGTTGTGACTTGTAGTTGTAGGCCTATGTAGGCTATGTACACTGATTGTAGGCCTATTGTTCTAGCGTCTGGAAGCGACGCGCATTCAAAGTGTTGAATCAAAATTAAACTTGAGACACTTATTGTAGAAAATGTGTGTGTACATATATTATTTTTGAACCCTTTTTTCCATATAATTTTCAAGGTGAATTTTTGATGTTTTTCAAATTTGAACTTGCACTTTTACCGCAAAGCCACGAAAACGAACTTTTTAAAAGATCGATTTATTTGACATGAACTGAACTTCTTAAAAGTTCCTTTTATAAGTGAACTTCCCCATTACTGGAGAGATGACGATGGAGCAAGCAACACGTGCACTAGTGAGCGAGATGAGAGGGACAGTCAATCAGAATTCAGAACACTCATCTCTAGTGGATTTGAATAGGCCTGTAGCAGACAAGGTTAAAATGGAAATAAATTGATCAAAAAAATTACAAAACAAATGAAGTAAGAGTACAAGTGATGCTGTAAAATTTAAACTGAATCATTTGATGGCAGAGTTGGCAATTTCTCTTAGAATCCATGGCAGTCGATTTGGCGAAATATCAGTTTTTTTGGTGATAACTTTTAAATGGTTTGAGATGTAAAAATTCTATTATGCAAGAAACACAGATAATTTCACTAGCTCCAAGATAATATAAGTTCAACTATTCAAGTCATGTCGCATAACTGTCAAGCGTAAACAGCTAAAAAAACACCTTTTCTAGCTGTATACGCTTGACAGTTATGCGACATGACTTCAATAGTTATAACACTTATATCATCTTGAAGCTATTTTAATCATCTGTGTTTCTTGCAACTTTGATATCTCATACTGTTCAAAAGTTATCATCAAAAGACTGATATTTCGCTAAATCAACTTGCATGGACTCTTAATATTTTTTATACTTTCGTCATTTATTAAAAAAAGATTAGTTTCCTGGTTTTTACTATTATCCAAAAGCGAAAAGATATTTTTTTAAAAACGTGATCAACATAGAAATTCACGAATATGATCGAAAGTAGGGCTAGACATTATTTTTCAAAATTCCATTGAGAGGTGGAAGATGAGAGTAAGAAGAGCTGTGGAAGAGATGGACATGGATTGAAGTAGAGAGCGGTAAATGGTGGAAGGTGGAAGGACAGAGAGAATTGGAGGGGAGTGGTGAGAAGAGTTGAGATGGAAGAGGAGTAAATGGAAGAGGACTTGAGTCTGGCAAACTCAAGTCGACGTGTTTTTCCCTAGTTTATACATTTACTCTACTTTGTTAGAAAAAGTTTCTTGAATTGAAAAAAAATTGCCAATTTCAAAGGACACTGCATTCTGAACCATATTCAGTGGTCCAAACTTAATTTTGGTTAAAAGAAAAAATTGAGAGGGTTGCTGTTTGACATAAAATAGCTATTAACGATACATTTTTCGTTGCGTAATAGCAACGATATTGAATCGAAAAAAATGCCAGATTCAAACTTGAAAGTCATAACTTTTGACTATGTTTCAAAAGCTTACCGCTAGAAACAGTGTAAGTGGGAGGAGGGAGGACGGAGGGATTGGTTTACACTTGGGTTTGCTATCTTGTTCATCAACAAAACAAATAATTATTCTCTCAAGAAACATTTTATTCATACGAATATTTTGTACATTTCAATGATTCACAGCAATATTTATTTATTTCTATTCAATTTTATTCACACTGGGTTCAAAGATGCACTGTAGGCATACTGACGACTAAGATCTATTGGCGTCAGTGAATGATATATGGGATGATGAGATGGAACGTTATTTCATTACCGGTAGGTGTTTTGGGTAGTGAGAAAGAGTCGCTCGTGGCCTGTTAAGAAACCCTCCCAGTATTGATCTGAATGACATGGAGTGAAACCACAAAAAAAAACCTGCCAAGATGGTCGACCATGGTGGGAATCAAACCCCAGTCTCCTGAGTGACGGTTCAGTGTGCTAGTCACCCAACTACTAGTCTCAGTCACAACAATGTAACAATGACAGCAACGAGAAACCGTGCTTATTAGTTCAATTATTCTAGGATTGTTTTGTCAAACTGTTACCGGTATTTCAGTTGAATGCAATCTTCTCGATTGATATCGATCATTGTTTTGATATCGAATTCAACGATCAAATTTGACATCAGATTGAAGACCCAAATTATACGGCAGGACCCTCATTCTGTAACAACTTTTTGTAGCGGTCGAATCCATTTCGACTGGAATTAGGACTGTTTCGATCTGTAGCCGTTCTATAGCACTTATTTTCCTTTTCGACTCGAAACCAATTCGACCGTGGTCGAAACGGATACTGCAATGTTTGCGCGCCAGCAACGGGATATTCATGGAATTATAAGTGAATTAAAATATGTTATTGTGAGTGTTGAGTGTATGAATGGTGTGAAAAGTGAGAAAATATTAGTAACAGTTGAATGAAGACAATTCACTTGCCATGTTAGTTGCTCTTATATATTTTCCAAAATAAGTGAGAAATATTTTTAGGTTATGCTATTTTTTTGACGTTTGACTTGACTAGTATGTTTTTATCACAGCCTTCTCTATTCAGATCATTCTTTTCTTATGGAGTAATCATCTAGGATATTGTTTGTAACCAGAATGTGCATTCAATTAAATTTAAATCTGAATAATTGATTCATCACTCATCATTTTTGGCAGTTAAATTAACAAAATTTTAAGTAAACCAGGTGAAAGTCATGAGAAAAGCTGCGGTGGCTCAGTCGTTGCATGTGTTTCACTTGAAAATAAGCGATATATCGCAATTTTTCCAACTCCTGTGTATTCGAATAAATGGCCGTTTCCATCGGGGCTATAGAATACAAATTTCGACCGCGGTCGAAACAGAACCAAAGTGATATCGAAATGATTTCGACCAGTCAAGTAACGGACAAAAGTTATAAAATAAGTGTCCAGCTATGGTTACAACAAGATGCATTGCGGGTTGCGTTTGCCCGTTTGAGATGGTGTCTTTTTTTCATTTCCCTCCCATGTTAAAAATATGTCACGATTTCTGTCCGCGCATTTAGAACTCTTGACCGTGCGTAGGTAGTAGTGATAAAAGGAACTAACTTTGTTTACAAATACACGTGTAATGACGTTCACTTTTGCTCAGTTGTCTGAAACAGTCTCGAAAGAAGTAAAAGGGTCATACGGAGATAGTGAGGTTAAATAATTGTCTATCATTCAAACTGTGAAGTAATTAATATAGTAAGAAAAGTTATATTACTGGCAACTTACATCTGGACGATTTATATATGTGATCGGAATCGTGTGAGAAGTCCGCATGCCGCAAACGAATAAGTATTCATATTTTATTTAATTGCATTATCGGTAAATATTCTTTCTCTTGAGCCTAGCGTATTTGTTTCTTTTCATTGCATGCCAACATGCACTGCATCAAAGATGTCTATATTTGAGGTATAGAGAAGGCATCACATCAAGTTTCTACAAATTTACAAAAGACCACCAGATAGAGCAGTGATCCATATTACACATAATTGTCTTCATAGATTGATACATATTTTTAAGATAAGTGAAAGCACCATCTCCCGGCCGCAAACAAGCCCTCTATGCATCTTGGGTTACAAGTATGAAATTTCAACTTGAATACCGTACTCTCAAATCCCACGCTTTTCATCTTGACTGGAAAAAAAGGGAATGATGGAAGAAAGTTGTACTGTGAATATAATAATAAAAATATGTCTGCATCAATTGTCTGAGATGGTACTTTGAACTTGACATTTAAGTATCGGTAGTAGGCCTATAACTAATAGGTACATGGTATTGACATCTAATGAAACCCCAAAAACAGTGGATGGAGATTTCTTTTGAAAACCCATTTTCACAACGCTGGTCGACCCCTTGTCCCCATAATCGTTCACTCGCATACTTGCCAACATCGAAAAATTAACATTTCACATTTGGCCTACCGAAATAATCACTCCACTATTTACATAAAGTCTAAGGCATTACAAAGTAGAAACGAACCAAAAAACCTTAAAACCAAAATACTACCAAACAGAAACCATGGTTCTCTAGATACTGATTTGAATCTGTTCATTATTACGATACGTAGGCCTACAGTATTCAACGAATATTCCAATTTGATATCTAATCGAAGACCTTAAATTTCAACAATGTTGCCAAGAATGCATATTCGTAACATGCTTCTTCATATTCCCTTTGTCTGTGAACGGTCTATCGCAGAACTCGCAGACAAACGGTTTCTCCTTGGTGTGTGCTGCCTGATTGTGACGCAGTAAACCTTCCGGTCTCAAGAACGCCCGATCGCACGATCCGCACTTGTAATTCTTGACACCCGAGTGCACTTTCAAGTGTTTCTGGAGCAGGTCTAGAGTCGAGAATTCTTTCTCACAACGTACGCACGGGAATGCCTTCACTAGGGCGTGTGTGCCCATGTGGTTCTTCAGCGTTCCCTTTTTACCAAACGTCTTGCCGCACAATTGACATTCGAACACCTTCTCACCAGTATGCACTACTAAATGCGCATTCAGATTACCGACCTGAGCAAAGGTTTTCGAGCATACCTTGCAAACGTGAGGTTTATATCCAGTGTGAACCAGTAAATGTCTGTTCAGATTGCTATGACAGGAAAAAGATTTAGAGCACAGTTCACAGACGTGATTAGGATGAGTATTCATATGTAAACGAAGGTAGTACTTTAATTTGAAGATTTCATCACACAAATGGCATGCAAACTGTTCAACAACGTTGTTTTTATTTTTAGGCTTCCGAGGTCTCAACGATCGACGAGGTCTTGGAGACTTACTACCTCCATTTTCGGTTAAATTGGCCCGATCTACTTTGTCACCTTTATTGCGCTTCATTGCTTCAGGCACTTTTTAGATGCAGGCCTAGCATTACCGAAATACAATGGTAGATCAGCAGTAAATACTTTGGTAGGGCCTAGCCTACATAGTTCCTGGACTCGATAATAAATCTTATGCTTGATATGGGGCTGAATACCGTATTTCGTGTATCATTCCATAATCCATAGAGATGGATCGTTAGATCCTGGTTAGATCATGGAATTATATCGTACACAGTTTCACGGTTAGATTGTAGCCTACTGGAACAGTCAAAAATGTTAGGTTAGAAAGTAGAAGACCCGTCAATGATCATACCACTTAACAAGTAGCCTTGGGCTCAGCCTAGTATTGGAGGAATGCATTCCTTACCATGAAGGGCCGAGACTGTTGTGCGAGTTTAGGCTCAATTGATGAAGTACACTTCATTATAAAAATATCTATAAATTAAAATATTTATCAACTTGCATAAAAATGGCACATGTAAAGCCTGCGTTTCAATTTGAATTAGCCACAGCCTTTTTGATCGGAGAGACCGACTGACCGAGAGAGCATCTGAAGAAAAAAGGCAGTGGAACAGGCATGCAGAGTGTGAAATGTAGTAGTAGAAACTTTATTTAGCAATCATGCTATCTTACATAATACATGAAAGAACAACAAAATAATAATGATGATAAAAACAATGTCATATAAGAATAATAATAGTAAAACATTGTGAAGACAGAAGACAGATGTGATGTCAGATGGACGCAATAAATTCGAATACTCATACCTAGTACTATTCCCGCAATCAAATTAATCTATATATGTTTTCCTAATAAATTATGTGTTCAGCTACCTACTTATTAGTAACAACAGATTCAGTTTGAGCTTCAAATATAGGAGCGCAATTCCAAAGCAACCAATCAAAATTCAACTGGCCAGATGGGATAGAACCCAAAGCCATGAAAAAGAAGGATGAAGAAACACAGCAACAGCTGACACTGACACAAAAGCCTCTCCCCCTTCGACACTCAAAAGTCAAACAAACAGGACTGGTGAAAGCATTGGGCATTGGGCCGAGTGGGCCAAATCATCTGAAAGATGGATCTGTATAATCTCATTAACTACCATCTCGAAAGTGTAGAGAAATTATGTACTCTCGGTAATACCAAGTATTCAGGCTACTTGGATAAAGTGGAAAACTTCGAAACTTTTCAAAGAGACTTGAAGGCTTCAGGATTTTCGTTTTACACACGAAGAAGCGATGGAAAGAGCAAATCAATTACGGGTAGGTGCCGAGTCGTGCCCATTGATTCTATAATATCAGTTCTCTGTGATAGCCAAGAGAGATTTATCGGCCTAGGACATCGACTTTGTGTTCCGAACCGATCTGTCACTGTCATTGATTGTTTTAGGGTTATGTTAGATGGTTGTGAATAATTGCATTGATTTTAGAAAGTGTCCCTTCGCAAAGTAAAAAATGGACGAAAAATGGCAGAACGGTCTAAACCCCGCGAGCTATGTGGCCAAAGCCAGGTTGCGGACTGTAGATTAGGTTTTTGAGGTTAGGTTAGTG
Organism: Brachyptera risi; assembly: GCA_964007535.1. Lineage (NCBI taxonomy): Eukaryota > Metazoa > Arthropoda > Insecta > Plecoptera > Taeniopterygidae > Brachyptera > Brachyptera risi. The sequence goes on along the minus strand of OZ023338.1, from coordinate 13,742,741 downwards.
TCCAAATCTCACGGATACCACCGGCAGGCGAAACAGAGTCAGATGCTTGTCGCACAATTTACTTTGCGAATAGCGTTTTCAGTCCTTTTTAGCACAATTTACTATGCAAGTAAGGCTGGCCTTATTTTTTTAACTTACAAAATCAAAAACAATAGCCTAAATTAAGGTTTGAGCCAAAAAATTCAAGTATCGTCCTTTCAACACAAACCCAACCGTACCTAGGCTTCAAACATTGATTATGTAACCATACTTGGCTAAACCTATAACTATTGGTATGATAAAGTCAATGGTATTGCTTTCACGATTGCTATTAACTATTACCATCACCAATTCACCATATATAGTCACTAACAAAAACATGTTAGAAGTAGGCTTAGGCCTAATATCAAGAAGTGAAATGGTGACTTGAGGATGCAAGTTCAGGGTTGAATGTTCGGTAGATCTAGGGTAAGATTTCGACATTCAAGTAATCCTTGTAGTGCTAAACAAGTGGCTGAGTGGTTAATACACTGAACTGTCATTCAGGAGACCAGGGTTTGATTCCCACCATGGTCAACCATCCTAACAAGAGATTTTTCGTTGTTTCCCTCTGTCGTTCAGGCCATGGATCTCGTTCTAAACAAAAAGCCATGACCGACTCCTTCCCACTATCCAAAAACACCTAATGAAATAACCTTTCATCTATCATCCCATCATCTCATATATATCATTCACCTACACCAATAGATCGTAGTCATCAGTACAGTGCAGGAAAACCATCCGTGCAGAAAAACAATCCATCCAGCAGAATTTTACATTGATTATATGGGAGTAGAATGGAAAAAAATGAATGGTACAAGCAGGAAAATGAGGGATCCAGGAACGATGCATCGAGATTTCACTGCATCCACAAATCTAATTCATATCTTGTCATTGTTTTTATAGGTAGAATTTTGTTTTCCTCTGAAAAGAAAAATGCCGAAATAAACATTCCGTTTTTTGGTTCTCCTTTTCTAACGGAGAAAATCAGTTACCTTCGGTGTTCTCAAGATGGGAGGTACGAGCCTCGGCCTGCACAGCAAGACTTGGCGGTAAAGTACACGACTGAAAATTGTCCTAGATGCTAAATGTCAATCATATCTCAGGTTAATATAGGCCTACCCCGTATTGTCCCGAATATAAGCCGACCCCCCAAACTTTTAGATCCGTAAATCATCGGTCTTCCTGGGTAGAATTTAGTCAATTTCGTAAGAGAAAGCTATGTCACCGGCCGAAACGACTTGTGAGAAACCGGTGAGAGGTGCCTCACACAATCGTCATATATGGCCGGCTTCGGTTGGCGCTCGGTCGTATCGAGTTGTACGAACGAAACAGTCTCGTGCTCGTCAAGGTTAGACCACACACGTCACGCAGTAGCGCGTAGTAGACTAGTGGGATGACAGACGCCATGCAGCAAACAGCTCCGTGCTTATGTTTATAACTGCGCATCAAATAAAAATGATGGAAATTGAGAAAATGATGCTTCTTGATGATAAAACATTTATTAAACGTGTTTTTAGTGAAATATCTCGCAGTTTCTAGTCGATTCTGTTGATATTAGTGTGCGGATGTACTACGCCCAATAAAAATGAGCAAAAAATGTATTTGTGACCAATTATAGGCCGAGATTCGCATATAAGCCGAGGGTGACTTTTGAGCTTGAAATTTCGAGAAAAACCCTCAGCTTATATTCGGGACAATTATATATTGAGAGTTTTCATACACAATCATAGCATGTCATTGTTATATCTCCCTAAATCACTTTTCAGCAATGCTTTTCATGTGTTGAATATACATACAATATGATGTTTTTTTTTTCAATTTACCCTTTTGAATGTGAGGTGAAAAATGTAAACACAAATATCTTGATGTTCATTGCACAGAATTGCATCAAAACTGATGCATGTCAAAACACTTGCCCTTAAAAACGCATTTTACCAGCATTCAAAATGAGCCCTTTCATACATTACATGCTTTATGCAAGAAATTGAGAGCCGAATGTACACAATAGGTGGGCCTGGGCTTATATCAACTGACGTATCCACTCTGCTTACAGACAGACCATCCACCTTCCAAGAAACGGCGTACCGCTAACTCGAAGAAGGTTGGCTGCCTAGCTTCTATGTATGTGAAGCGCTTGAGGGTATTTAATGAAGAATGTTATACGCTCAGAGGACCTAACCAGCGAGCTAACCCTGAAAAAGCAAAGGTAAGCGTAGGTAAAATGGGGAGATGGAATAGTGTCAACTGGAAAAACGTCAAACCATTTATGTGACATGTTTTTTGCAAAACTTGGGTTTTAAAAGCGATTTGACGTTAATCTAGTGGAATAAAGTCAGAAGGTGTTTTGACGTTATTCCACTGGATTAACAATATCACATTTGACTTCAATTCAGTGAGAAATTATAGTTTAACAACCATTTGACATTTGATTTGACTTTATTCCAGTGGAACAACATCAAATTCAATTTTTTCAAGTACTCAGAATTGGGATAAAGTAAAATCAATGGATTTTGACGTTATTCCACAGGAACAGTGTGAAATTATTAATCTGGATTAATAAATGAATTATTAATTCTCTTACCATTGAATTAATTTTGTAAATGTGGAAAAAAGATCATGTTACACAAACATTTTGACGTTAGTCCATTTGACGCTATTCCGCTCCCCCGGTAAAACCCTACAGGTTGGAGGAAACACATGGATAAGGCACAAAATGGACTAGACATGAGTGCTGTGAGGTAGGATACACAAGAATCAACAAGCGTTCAGTACCGTTTACACGGACTCTTGAGGGAAATAAATACCTGGCGAAAATCATAGAAACATTTATAGACTTAGAACTCACGAGATGTTATCTTATTGGATTACGTCAGGTTAGTGCATAGCAATTCAAAACACTTCTTCACTCAAAGGCTGCGTTCCGAAACTTACTACTAATTTACTGATCGTTCCGAAACTCACCGCGCTAGTAAATTCTGCGTACTGGAAACACTGGAGGTATTTGTCCCAGCAAGTCCAGTAAAAGTAATGGCAACCTCCAGTAAATGGCGCAAGAATACATAAATTTATTCACAGACAAAGCAGAGTGTGAATATTTTTTTAACCCCAAGGCAGAGAAACTGCATCTGGAGAAATGCTAGTTAATTTAAAATGTAGTTAAGGTTGATTCTACACAATGTTCCATAACCTAACATTTTGTTGCAAAACAATAATAGCGTCCATCTCTTTATTTTCGGATTATACTGGGTGTGTTCCGTTACTGAAGCCTACTGGATACAAATAATTCTACTGGTAAGTACAGTACTCTACTAAATGTGAGGCCAGTGAGTTTTGGAATGCACCCAAAGAAACAAACAACAAACACACTCCCTGTGCTAGGTCAAGACCGTAGTGTACAGTCTGCACTCAGCGCCTTCTGGACCTAGGCGTAGGAACCATTTGCAGAATCCAATTTGTATGCCATTTGTTGTAAGTTTGTGATTTTCACCTGGTTGTTGAGAATGAGAACAAAAAGGAGCAGATCATTGACAGAAAATAATGACGGGAACGAAATCTGTAGCCTACTCTTGGAATTGAACCAAGACCCTCTAGTACTGTTAATCGAAGAAATTTGCCGCTCACTATCTACCGAGAGCTGTATGGGTAAAATATAAACAAGCTTCACCAAATACCCGAACCTCGTCCCATAGCAGTAAAGATTGAACAGATTTTTCCCCTGTAACTATAGAGCTGGGTGGTGGGTGAAAAGATGGTCAAAGACGGTGATAAAAGATACGTAAGTGGGCCCGGAGGCAATAGACATTTTTTGGAAAGTATGGCTTGAATTTAAGGAAGTCAATCTGTGATGGATAATATGAGAGATGAATGATAGATGATGATACAGAGTACAGAGAAACAAGTGATATGAGAAATCTCTCGTATTATTCAGCTCACACATTTCATATCATATCCAATCTCACCCAAAAAACTGGTCACTTCGATCAGTTAAATCACATACCCTGTAACCTGGCTCTAGAACAACTTATCTCTCAAGATAAAATTAAGAGCTGCTCTTATGTACGTACAAAATCTAAACATTTGTCTAAATAATTTTCAGATAATGAAGAAGTTACGTGAAGATCTTTCGTCAGCCGCCCCGCCGACAGGAGTTCTGAGATACTTCGTCGTGATATCTGCCGCCGAAGAACACAATCACTCGATCGTTTCCACGAATCAGAATCAAACGCTCAACACGCAGTTGAAAAAAGAAATACGTTCCGTCGTGATGAACAATCCGTGCTCAGTAAAAGACATGAAAATGCATCTGGACGAGGTCGTTCGAACCATGTTCGACGGTTCGAACTGTCCCGCGCCCGACCGTTCGAATCGGTGCTATTACCCGAGCGACATCATCATTCGAAGTCATATGAACCAAGCACTTTATAAAATAAAAAAAATCAGTTACGACCAAGAGGCGTTAGAAGAGCGCATAACGACGTGGATGGCAGAGTACCCGAAAGATACGTTTTTCTTTCGTCCGCAAAAGGTTCCGGTCGGAGATTCAGCGGTCGGAGATTTTGTCGAAGAACCGCCCGGTTCCACGATACTGTTCTGCCATCAAACCGAGTGGCAGCGAGACTTGCTGAATCGTTACGGGAACGATATTTCGTTGCTCGACGCAACATACAAAACTTGTAATTACAGCCTTCCGCTTTTCTTTATCGTCGTTAAAACCAATTCCGGTTACAGCGTCGTCGGAACGTTCGTAGTCCAGAGCGATTCGAGGGCGTTGATCGGAGAAGCGCTGTCGCAATTCAAACAATGGAATCCCGATTGGGTTCCAAAGTACTTTTTGACCGACTTGTCAGAAGCGGAAATAAACGCCGTCGTACAAACTTTTCCCGATGCGACCGTCTACGTGTGTGCGTTTCACAGAGAACAGTCGTGGAATAAGTGGCTGAACAAACATGGGCACGTTAAGAAAAAAAAATCTGTGGCCCCATTGACGAAATTTTGGCGCAACATTGCTGCTTCTCATACACATGAAGAATACCAACTACACGTCAAACGGATGTACGAAAGTGACGACTACTTGAAAAACGAGCGCGTGCAAGCGTACTTCTCCCAAGAGTGGTTATCCGTACACTGTAGATGGGTAGAAGCTTTTCTGAACAAAGATTTCTTATCGAAACTCAATACAAATAATGGTGTCGAATCTCAAAACAAGGTCCTTCAACATACGTTCCTGACTCGACAGACCGAAGATAAAACTCTCACTAGCGTCTTGAAAGTGATCGTTGATCATATCCTACCTGACGCTCTGAAAGAATATTCTTCGTGTAATGCGCAGATCAACCCCGATAATAGAGAATGCTACGATTCGTTGCCGACATTCCTCAGAGATAGGCCCCTAGCTTTTGTCGAAAAGGTAACGTTGAGCTACGAAAAGGGAAGAGGATACGACATCACCAAGATGATGTTCTTGGGAGACGGCGTTTTCATGGTACGAAACGAGATGACCATGGATAACTTCGACACCGTAGACTTCCACCAAGCAACGTGTACGTGTTTCGACTTTAGCAAGTGGCGGCTGCCGTGTGAGCACATGTGTGCCGTGTTCGCGTGCACCGATTGGGGTTTCGAGCGGCTGCCGCCGTGGTATCGAGATAGCCCGTACGTTACCGTAGACTCGAAATATTCGGCAGTGCGAGAAGTGGACAGGCCTAGCGGTAGCTTGGCGGACTCGAATGACGGTCAGTGCGGTCCCGATTCAGACGACCACGAAGAAGTTAACGAGCTTGACCATATTATTTGGGGCGACGAAGAAGAAAGTAGGCCTATCACACCAGAAGTCGACATGGAAAATAGTCGGGAAAAGATACGAAGGGATCTTAAAATTATACTAGCGAGCACTTACTTGAATCACAGTGCGAGCAATATCGCAAAATTTGCAAAATCTGTTGATCAGCTGAGAGAAAAGATCGAGTCGTTTTCTTCCCAAGATGCAGTCCAAAATAGTACAAAACCAATCCAGAAAGACCTATCTCGTTGTCACAAACTATAACACACCTGGAAATTTACAAGCCGCTTCTGGTAATTCCAGCCAATAGCTGAAGGTAGGCCTAGTGGATGTGTGCAACTTTAATTGTAGATGGTTGATAATTGTATGTAAGTTGTGTATTAATTTATTCATATTGGGTTTAACGACACACTATAATGATGACCAAGATTTATTGGCGTCGGATGAACGATTAATGGGATGATGGTTTCTTAGATATAGGGAAGGATAGTGGGAAGGAAGCGGTCGTGGCCTATATTGTAGGAACCATCCCAGCATCAGCCTAGTCTACAGCTAGGGAAACCACAAAAAAAAACCTGTAAAGATAGACGGTGGCGGGGATCGAACTAGGTCTGATCACCTCTCGGATCACATGAAGCGAGCGCGTGAACCACTCAACTACATGTGGCGGTCTCACTTTTTCCTTTTCACAAATTGACATCATATAGGCCTACATTGGTCATTTCGCACAGTGTGTATCTTTTGATAGGAGTTCTATAAGAACAATAAATAATCAAAAAATTGGTAATAATCGTCGACCGATTACAGGCTGCATGATGCAGATCGTCAAGTGCTGCAATGTCTGATAATCAATAATTGATTGATCGATAATCGCCAATATATCACTGAGAAAACGCAGCATGTGCGTTGTAAGATCAGCAAGATTCTTGTATAGGTACTAGGAAAACGCGTTGTGTTGCCGCATTACTGGATGAGCTAGAAATCAACTTATCTTAGGATTGGTTGTTATATATATCCACCTTGAGATCCAAACAATTACATCACTGCCATCCTATTTCCTAATTAATTTCCATGATAGTAAAGAAAGCTTTTTTTTAAGGGGGCGTTGACATGATTCCCCCCCCCCCCAAAAAAAAAAATGCAATCCAATATATTCAGTAGTTTTACTTAAAAACGAACAATTTGTATGTAAACACTTGTTTCCTTATTTTTTCTGACATTGACAGTTTGATGTAAAAATGCACTTGCTGAATATTGTGTCAAAATCAGCAATATGTAAGTTTTCCAGGATTACGCATTGATTTACATATGGTATTTCTGCCGCCAACAACATTTACCTATAAACTTCTATATCTTGAGAACCAATGGTTGGATTAAACTCAAATTTTCAGGAAAGTTGTAAAATACCCACATGTGAAAAATAATGAGACAGTTTTTGTATATATTGTTTGTTGTTTCTTCTCAGCTATCAGTGTTTGTGTGTAGTTAAGTCACTTTTGCAATAATTTGGAGAAATTAATTATAGTTTGAGATCCAAGCAAAAAATGAAAAAGATATCTCACTATTTTATTTTTGTGTGTGTATTCAATTCATATAACAAAAATTAGTTTGGTTGCTTGGAAACTATACTCAGAATAGGCATTTCAATTCAACAATATGTTGAAATTTTATTATTAGATGAGCGTAGCTAAGCTTTCCATTTCACACCCTGAAAAAAAATGGGCTTCGTTTTTATGTTTTTTTTTTTTTTTGTAATTATGTACGCGGCATACAGGTCAGAGAAATGAATCAATCAACTTGAAACTTTTTCTGAACGTTGGTGTCATACCAGAATAGGTTGGGATTGCTATTCAGAGGAATCGGTCGGAAGGTTTTTCTGGAAAATAATCGGAAAGTTTGGAAAATCCTCATAAGAATAACCCGGAGGAAAAATACTTGGAAAACAAGAATTTTTCAAAAGCTCTCAAATTCTCACAGAATATGAAAAATACTATTATACACCTTTTCAGAGATTTTTACAACAATCGAATGAGAAATAATGAAGAAAACGCAATAAACGTGTACATTTTATTGAATATTTGGATCAATTGGTTTTGCAAAGTGTTTATGCAACAGGTTGCAGGTTACTATAAATATCAACAAGTTGCAGGTGAGGTTTTTGAACGTTTGAAGTAAGTCAAGGTTTGTAGATGTAAATTGAGCTGACAAGTTATTTTTCATTCTAGATTGCCATACTTCTAAGCTCGTCTCACAACGTGCATCCCGCGTTTTCCTAGTTATTCAACCATGAATAGTTTAGTAATGCAATCTGTTCTGAGCTCATTGTTTTCTAAATTGAGTTCTTCAAATAGTAGTCTACGAGCATGTCAAATTTCAATCAAATCAAAGATGTATTCCAATAGTTACAAGCCATGAAACAGAATATTGTTGTATCCCAATATTATAGGTTAACGCCCCCTCAATCGTTTCCAATTAATTGCTGATATATGTTGCTTTGGATTCAATTGGTTTCGCAATAGTTTTGAAAAAGATTTTAAAAAATTATATCACCGGTATATACGGTATATAATTTTTAGATCAAAACGGCTGATCTTATTCGACTAAAAGTGCGGAATAATGTGTATAATTATTATATTGAGATTCTCTGAGAATTTTAATTCTCTCGAAGGAAATATTTTTGACAATTTCTTTCCTCTGGCTTGTAAATTCTTATGAGATTTTTGAAAACTTTGAAATTAATTTTCTCAGAAGTGGTCGAACCGATTACGCCTCAAAACTATACAGTATCGAATTGGATAAAGACACTTGTGTGTGCCAAGTTTCAACTGATTTTGAATTTTTGTTTGACCTGTGGAAAGCAAAACAAAAAAGGCACTTTTTTTAGTATGATGAAATTGAGTCTACGCTTCGCTCATCCAAAAATGTACTCGAAAGCTTTATCTATACCAAAACAACCTCGATTGTGAAACTGTCAAGTTACGGTATTCATGAAGCAGCTCTGATTTTACGACCACCTGTAACTATTTTTTTTTTTTAATGGGTTTAACGACGCACTGTAATGACATAGATCTATCTATTGGCGTTGGATGGATGATTAATGAGATGATGGGACGATGAGATGAAGGTTTCTATGGGTAATGGGAAGGAAGCGGTCGTGGCCTATATTGTGGGAACCATCCTGGCATTAGCCTAGACTACAGAGGGAAACCACGAAAAACCCCTGTAAAGATGGACGGTAGCGGGGATCGAACCGTGTCCGACATGCCCACTACCTCCCGGGTCACATGGAGCAAGTGCGTTAACCACTCAGCTACATGTGACGGTATCTGTAGCTGATTTTAATCATTATGAAGCCGATTTGTTTTACTTATTGCTCATTTTAATGGGTTTATTGGTCTAGAAAAAATATATCCCTATGGCGGCTGATTCGATTGTTGTACAACTCATGACTAATGTGTAGCCCATCATTCTTGCCTATGAATTCTGAGAAAATTTTCCTTTTTTCCCCCCCTGTGTTATTCTTATGGGATTTTTCAAACTCAAATGGATTCCCACTGAAGCGGTAAAAACGATTTCGCCGCAAAACTAGGCTAGATAACGACATTTTTGTTAGCCAAGTTCCATCATAATTCTAATTTTTTATTCCATTTCACCTCACAAATAAAAACCTTTCTTCTTGTTATTTCAAGTGCATGACGTTGAATAAAGTCTTTGCTTCTGTTCACTAAATTATATCCCAAGGCCAATAGATATGAGTGATCATTGTTTATGTACGTTGGCAAACCCAATGCGATTATAAGAAAGATCGTTTTTAATGTAAGTTAAAGTAAGACCAAATGAAGTATTATTAAAACCTACTGTATTTATTGTTAATTTCTGTTTAATCCACAGATAAGCCTTGTTTTAGGCTTTGAGAAAAATGTGAACTTGATTTGTTCTGTGAGTGAGTGGTAAAAAATACATACCAGTATATTATTAATATATATATAGGCCTATGTTATTAAAAATGTATGTATTAAATAATTATATTTCTTCTATTTGTGCTTTGTAATCAATTACCAATAAGCAAACTATTCACGTTTTATACTATAGTGACAACTGACATTGGTCGAACATTACCGCTCGCTAGGATATTCATTAGGTCTAGCGCCTATATGATATCAAAATTGATGTGAATGTTGTATGAACACAATTTGACCAATATCCAAAATGTTTGTAGTTGATTTCTTGTTTGATCACGATAAAGATACAAATTAATGAACCTCATTTTTTTACACAGTATATGTTATATTTTTGATGGAATCATAATTACATGCGACATTTACTCTTCTCTCGACTCATCCACTTACTGCGATTACTGAAGCTCCACTAATACCCCTTTACACGATCAACTTATTGCTAGCAATGCATTTTTAAAATGTATAGCTACCAAGTAGAATACATGCCTTTCCTATCTCGCGTTCACACTACAATAAAAATTGCCATTGCTGTCAACGTATTGCCTCGAGTAGGATTACACTCAACTTTCGAGGCAATATTGCCAGTAGCCGACCAATCAGCGGCCAGTAAAGTGAAACGTCACATTCCGTTGACTGCCTAGCTTCTGTTGACGCCATATCGTTGAGTGGGAGAGGATCGAAGATTAGTGACTGACCATTTTCGATCGACTAACCTTTTTCAGTGATATAGGCCTACACATGACAGGCTACTTCTAGGTTATGTTTATATTGATCGCCAAATTCCAATAATTCAAACAGATGTTATGGATCGTGAGGATCAGGAAAATTTAATAGGTGTAGCAATTTTATCGCAACTGTCGATCTATGTTTTAGTGATTTGAGCGCTAGGTTGCGCTACTGGCATTCGCTAGTTCAAGGTTCAGGCTACTGGCACCGCTACGGTAGAAAATAAAAATTTTGGGATCCTATACACGACGGAAAATGCATTGCCGAAATGCATTGCTATTTTAGTTGATCGTGTAAAGGGCCTTTTACTGAAGAACTCCAATAGTTACCAATACTACGTCTGTGACCGTAGATTTGTACGAAATGCGTAACATCACATTGTTTCGCCAGCTAAAATACTGACGTTGGAATCGAAATGGTAGGAAAAGGTAATAATAAAATTAATTCAAAATCATAACCACTTTTTTAGTACGCATCATTTATTCTTTTTATAAGCTGCAAAGTTTCATAATAAAATATAAAAGAGCGTATTATATAAAATTTTGGGCCTAGTGGGCGCAAAATATCTTGACCTTGGTCACGACCAATCATCAATGAGCGGGATTTTCTGCAACCTAGGCAACTTTTTTAAACCATTCCAACAACCTAGATGGGAGACAGTCGCACCTAGAAATTATTCTGCTTCTTTCCTCACCTACAATATACAGTCGAGCCCGCATATAACGAATTTCAAGGGGAATGAAAATCTGTTCGTAAAAACAGAATTTCGTTATAGAGATTTATTTCTTTTTTTCATAACAGCACTTGAATTTTAGAGATTTATAAAGATGGGCCTACATTTACGACTTGGGCCCTAGTATAGTACTGTATTAGGTGACATACTATCATCGCATCGTATCATCACTTAATATGTTTGTAGAAAGTAATAGAAAACAACAATGTCCTTTCATAAAGAACTTATCATCTGCTATCACATGACACCACCACTCCCCACTTCTCGTGTTTTATTTCCTAGGTTACAGGACACCATCACGAATGGAAATGAAGGAATGTAAACAAAAAATAGATGAACAAAGTCGTTGAAGATGTCACCATCACGTTATTATTTAGCGCGCGTTGAGCGAATGTTTCGGTTTGGGCCGTTCCACTGTGCGTGGGACGGTGAGGGGGGGTGCAGCAAGAGTTATGACCACGTGCTGTACGCGTCACCAGCTGCTACGATGTACAGTCCGTTCAAAATAAATGTAACCTGAAAATAAATTCACGCAAAATGCCCCGATTTTCGAATATTTTGTTGGAAAAAGCTGAAAATAATGAGAAAAATATGCCTAAGTGACAAAAAATCGTAATAACCGAATTTTGAAATATAAATCACTTCGTTATAGGTCTTTATTTAACATTGTAAGGATAGGAGATTTGAAGGGGAATGGTAATTAATTCGTAAAAACCGAAATTTCGTTAAAACCGAGTTCGTTATATGTGGGCTCGACTGTAGTTAACAGGTAGGGTAGAAACAATTATTACACTGTAGCCAAAATAGTTTTGAGTTGTCATCCACGCTGGCTGCATCGTGTTGGCAATACGTACCTGTCGGAGACTGAAATAGATCGGAAAACAATGAATAGCTAAAATATTCAACTAAAAAACACCGCAACAAAAATATCCCCCAAACTTTTCTACGTAATATCACAAATACATTCATGATCGAGAAGAGGTTGATTCAACGTTGATATCAACTTGGGTCAGATTCAAGAATTCAACGTACAAATTGAACTGCTCGATTGAATTAATCGTCACTAATCAATGTTTAAGAATGTTATCAAAGTGAAACCTCAAAGCATCGTTCGCATATCCACCGTTTTCCTGCTTCCAAAGTAATTTTTTGCCCACTCTTTCTTCCGATAACAAATGTTAAATTTTCCTGCTTGGACGTCTATTTTTCCCATTTCCTTCAAAAACGAAGAGGCTTTCTTTGTATTAATATTGAGCCTAAAAGAGGAAGATGGCCTCTTACGCGCGCGCCAACTGTAATATAAGGCTATGCACCAGTGATAACATCGATTAATCGAGAATCGATCAAGAATCGATTCTGATGTAAAACGATTCTCAAATCAAAAAATCGATTTTTCCAAAAAAAAAAACAATTTTTTTTCGGTTCAGTGCTGTACTTCTTTACGTTGCAATAAGTGCTCATTTTGTTGTCCATTTATTCTGTATGTTGAGATATTACTATCTCGACAAAAGCTATCCCTTCGGTTACGTCTGACAGCCGAACATAGACGGAAATACCCAAATGGTACGGTACAGTTCAAAGAAGTCTCTAGCAGCTATTTTTCACGTGAACACCTTGGGAAGGTTGAAAAAAAAGTTTCAAATTAGACTACTTTTTTGAGAATAAACTTTTTTGAATTTTTTTTTCAAAATCGATTTTTCAATCGATTCTGGAGCATAGAAAATCGATTCCCGATTTTGAGAATCGATGTTATCACTACTATGCACATTACTATTCAACCCCCTTGTTACCTCTTACCCCTTGACAATTTTATTTTACGAATTTTGAGCGCCAACTACAACTGAACCTAGTACTAGGGGTGTACTAAAAAACTGTAATTTTGAAAAGGTATGTCTCGTTTTTAATGCACTGTAAAATATTAATCCGTAGAATTGGACGTTATTACGATATTTCTTTCCTTCCGTCTTTTTGTTGCAACTATTCCGTATAAGAGGTGAAACCTCCCCCTCCCGTAATCTGACAGAACTTGATGAGTATTTTTTTGGTATTAAAAGATTCAACAAGACTGGTAACATTGTAAAGAAATTCATACATAGCTTTCAGGGCAAAACTAATTTGTAACACTAGTCAAACGCGAAATATGCGTTGTAAGATGAGCGAGATATCTCAATAAGGTATACAAGTCCTTGAAATAGTTTTACCCTTGCTACTTTATCGACTTTGGTATTCTACACACCTTGATATCTGAATAAGCTATAAAAGTCGTTAAAGAAGTTCTACTCTTGCCACTTCATTGACTCTGGTATTCTACACACCTTGACGCATATAAAAAATACTTCATTGTTGGTCAACTCTTGAATCTAGAAAGCAGTGAATCTCGACAACTTAATTCTGTCATAATTTTTATGATATATTTTATGAATATTATCAGTCATTTTATTTTTTTTCTCCAAAACGACTGATCAGAATTGCTTAAAAAATCGTAATAATGTGTAAAATCCATGTATACACATTTAGAGAAAATTTCATCCCATTTGGAAAGATTTTATTTTTCAACATTTTCTGCCCAGCCAAATCTTATGGGGTTTTTAGAAACTTTGAGATGATGATTCTCAAAATCGGTCCGACCGATTCATCCCAAAAACTATACAGTTCTAAGTTGGATGAGTTTGGGTGTACAAAAAAAGTTTCATGTTGATCAGTCAACCCTTGCGACCTGTGGAGTGCTTACAAAAAAAAAAAAAAAAAAAAAAAAAAAAAAAAAAAAAAAAAAAAAACACACAGACAAAGCCCTATAAGAGTGGGATGGAGACTTCGCTACGCTCATCAATAATTAAAAATGTGGTTAGGGTATACATGAGGCTTTTACTGCAATACAAGTAGTAATTCCATGGAGTTTGGAGTCTACGAAAATATCCCTTTCAAGCAAGCAAGTACGCATAACGCACATCATAAACAGTACTTGACAGTAAAAAAATCACATGCAACTTCCGTCAGTTTCAATTCAACAGGGTAAGGTTTGGACCACAAAATTACAAACTCGTCCATTTGACAAAACCGTCCATACCCAACCCTCGCTCAGTAACTACAAACCTGAAATACGTAGTTAGAAGAGTAAGAATGGGACCTCTTTAGTACGTTTTTCAGGGGACCAGACTGAAAAATGTATTAATGTGAAAAACTTGCTAAAAAAACTATTCAACATGGGGAGCATATGGGTGGGATCGAAAAATAAAACTTATAGTTAATGTATGAACGAGAAACTTATAAATGAGGTTCTACTGTAACATAACCTCTAAATAAGGTGAACATAACTTGCTATAAAATTACCAAAGACAAGAGCCCTGTAATGTTTACCCTCGCGTCAATATTACCGTAAAGATCGTACCACCGCTGGCATCCAGCGAGCGTGCGCCAAGCTTTTCGCGCGTCTATGCGTCGCGCTGACGACAGCGGGTGGTTGAGCTGAACGTACGCAATCGTCTCGTCACACCCGACTCGTACTTACGACTACACGGAGGCTCGTACGCTGAAAATACATCGGTGACAAGATCCTTCTGCTACTCGCTGCTGCTATAATTGTCGTTTCATTCGTAGACTATTGTGAATTCTTATGAATCAATTTAAAGTAGGGAATGTATCTTAGATGAAAGACCGTTATTTTCAAGGTTTCTTATAGTAGACTAACTCGATGAAATCTGCCTTTTGACTTGTTCGTGATAGTCTATTGAATGGAAGGTCGAGAGATAATTAATCTGATAAGTTATGGAACTGCATAGCGACAGGGAATTGAACCCAGATCTCCAAATTGAGAGTCCAGCATTTCGCGACCGGCAATCAGGACCGGAGTCAATTCCTGGTAGAGGTCGATAACTCCAAAAAATATCCTCACCAGCACCTTTTTGTTGCCAAACTTGGGCCTAATGTGATTAAACAAAATTCAAAATATGAGTAGTCTTAAAAAAAAAAATGAATATCCAACATTTTGTATTCTCATTTTACATATCTTTATATATCTTTTCATTGACAGGCCCATCCCCTTTTAGCACGTAGCTGTATCATTTTAATTTATTAATCACTGTACTAAAATATAGGAACATATGTCAGTGAGTGAGAGATGCTGACCAATTAGCATTAATACAACCCCAATTAGATACGTCCAACATCGGAAAGGAAAAATTTTTAAAAAATCAACTTGTGTTCAGTTTGTCATTGACGTACATCAGTGATGATCCCACAAATCAGTGGATCGTCATTTTGCGAAACTGTACATTAGCCCACAATTTTACAAAACTCAAACTATACCAGACATCGACGCTCGTGAATTACAGCCAAGCTGTCAATATCGTCGATTCTCGTTAGTCGGAAAGATCGGGAGGTGTTCGGGAAGTCGTGGAAGGTTCGTTAAGTACGTAGCTGTATAATACCTTGCGAGCGCTTGATCGCGGAGAGAGCAGCGTAGCTGGTAAAAAACCAAACGACTCTCAAACGCTCGCGAGTAGGAAGCTCGCGCTTTCATTCTCACTCTCGCGGGTGGGGAAGGTGGTACAGAGGTTACGCTCGCGAAACCGACGCTCGGGTAACTAGCGAGCTCGCGACAGATATCTACGCAGACTAGTCGCTAGCAGGACGTCGCGCGACGTCGCTCCGTCGAATTGTTTTCAGAGGCCTCGACGCTTGCGCTTAGGCCTATAGAAAACATGGCATCGTTAACGATAATGTGAACGACGGAAAAAAGAACTTACCTTAAGCCCAAGAACCATCACCGCGACAGAGTTGTTGTGATAAGTAAGTAGAACGTAAGCTTACAACTAATCATTTAAGGTCCACCATTAAACCAGTTTTATATATTTAGTTACTTTGAACGTGAAATAGTTACTTGGGAGTTATTATCTATGATCAACTTTCAAGAAATGCGTTTATTTATACTTCGTTCAATGATATACTGTACTAATAAGACCTACTGGTATTGACAAATGATGAATGTGAAGAAAGGTCATTTCATTAGGTATTTTGAAGAGTAGATAGGTAGCGATTGTAGCCTGCTCTCGAGAAGCCATCGCAGTATTCATTTGAACTACCACGAAAAACCAGTCAGGATAGTCAGCCATGACAGGAATCGAACCCTGGTCTTCTGAATGATCAACAGGAAAAAGAAAATACTTCCCTTTTTCCCTTGTAGTCTAATTGAGACTATCATTAGTTACTTATTACAATGTGTCAGTTATTGTGCTTACCAAAGATCCATCTTGTGTAATCATGAAATGAAATGGTGACAAAGACAGCCTTGAAGGCTTGAACATCCAAGAGATCCCGCTTTTGAATCGTCTTACAATTTCAAACTTGGCCTTGATCATAAAATAATGATTGTGTAGCTCGATCGATTTCCAAGGAGCCAGGATAAAACATCAAGCAGGACTATTTAACATTGGTTACATGGGAGTAGGGTGGGAATGATGCATTGAGGTTACACATGTAGCAAGATTCTGATATTGGTGAATTTGAAAAAAAAAATGAATCGCAAACGGACCAAAGATGAATAGACCATGTGGAGTGTACGCTGAGTGCACAGACCACAAATAAACAGTCAGCAATCACTAACGGGAGAGAGATGCCACGTAGATGGCGAATGTTATTGTACCTCAAACTCTACCTTGCGCGAGGACCGTTATATCGGCACACGTCGCCTCGTGGCTCGCAAGCATTCTCGACACTTTCGACGAGACGGCTGGGCGGCTCGAACCGGACCCGAGCGAGCTCGACAGTCTCGGATAAGCTCTCTCTCGCGCGCGCTCGTCTAAGAGCTCGACGGTGAGTTAGCCGGTAACTACGTAGCTTGAAATTCAAACGGTCTAAGGGCGGGCGGGCGTGAGCGTACGTATGCGAGTACCAGGTAACGTGGCGCGGTCGCAGTTTTTATTGGGAGCGCAGGTAGTAATGTGAGCGCGAGACAGAAGGCTCGTAGCGAAACTACAGACAAGATTTAAACGAGAATGAGACGAGGAAGAAAATGGTATTGTGCAATTCGAAAAGACATTATTAAGTATCACGACATTGAAATCTCACAATATTACACATTCAATTTTAATTACAATATGTTCAATAAATTGATTAGAAAATGTGAGCCAAAGTCGTTGAGGTAGATAATGTCTTCGTAATACACAATATAAAATAATAACAGTACATACATTTACAAATAAAAATTACATAACACAATCAACAACAATTCTTCAAAGTTGGAAATTAACTAGGTCAATGATGAGTTTATTTATTCATAAAAGATGTCACAATGGAAACTGTAATGATAATCATACTCTTGGGTGAGTTTACAAATATGCTTTAAACGTAATTTTCACACAAACTAAATTATAGATGGATTTATTTTGATTTTCTGATGTAATCTAACGGGCCGGCCGCATTTCGTTCGATCAGTTTCCTGCCACCACGCAGCTATTTCGGTAATTGTATTTCAAGAGCATGTACAGGTCAATTATTGAATTGTATAAATGTCAACTTATTATAGGCCTAATTCGACCAGGAAAAATATAAAGTCGACATGACTGTAGTCGTAAGGTCTCGTTTATTGTGAATTGGTGACGCCATCGCTTCCCGTGGCGGCACGAAAGAGAGCGCAAACGAAACCCGGCCCACTTACGCCATTTTCTTTTCGAGACGAGATCAAGTTCGATCTGTTAGCTCTCAACGCCTAGCATAATCAGTAGGTAACTAATGACTTATCATGCCAACTAGTGGATAATCTAATATGAGATAAGACAGATATTTACACGGAAAAAAAAAACGGATGCAAACATTTAATATTACGTATGGATGGGTTGACAACTGGACAGCTCAAAATTCTTAATTATACACACAAGAATACCAAATCAAAAATGATGGTTTAAAACCACGTGGCTAAATGGAAAACGTGCTCCGTTTAGATTTACAGAAAATCCACCAGTGTTAGCGCCATCGTCTCAAGTCCAAGCCTCAGCTCTTTTATTACGCATGTATCCACAAAAAAAAACGTCGTTTACCAACAAAAAAATGACAATGAGCCATTATATTTGTACAACTCTGGTATTTTGAGTGACGTTTTTTCAAGACAATATTTACGATTAGAAACACAACTGCGTCTTTCAAAGCGTTGAATGTTTGGAGCTGCAGTTAGTTTCTCAACCAATAGCCAACCTTTACTATCATTTCGTCAGTAGACGATCTTCTCTCGTGGATTAAACTACACCATTATTCACTGTACGAAATATCATCGATAGCTTTTCATTTTTTTCATTTTCGAAGGTCCTTAAACTGAATACAGTCAAATATGACACTAAATTACTGTAACCTGCATTGAAAAAAATGTTTATTTGATAAGATTGTTGAATAATAATATATTAATTCATCAAATAATTAATTAATATTTGGGTTAAATTACGGCACGTAGACATCTAGTTCATTTTTCACTCCATTCATTACGGAGAGCTTATTGTTCTGTAGGCCTATACTGGACATTTAATTGAAAAACAATAGGTGTGGAGTAATAAAAATAATACTGTACTAAAAGACCTACATTTATGTGGTTTTCTGTTTTTCTTTCTGCTCAAAAGCGCACAAGAGTGCATTTAGCAAAATACCAGTTTCTGGATAAGTTTTGAACGGTATAAAATATCAAAATTCTAATATGGTGAAAACAGATGGTACAAAATCTAGAAAACCTATTCAACTTCAGCAGATTATTTTCACAGGCAGGCCCAGACAAATGAGAAGACTTTTATTTTTAGCCATATACGTGTAACCATGTAAGAATCTTTTTAATTTCATATTGGGTTTTAACGACGCACTGTGATGATGACTAGGGCCTATGATGTGACAATGTTAGAATCCAAGATTTATAATTTAATTTCATATCATTTCATTAAAATATCTGTGTTCTTCCCCACACTGGAATTTCGATATCTCATGCCGTTCAAAGAATATAGAAAACTGATAATTCACCAAGTCGAATTCCGTGCGCTGTTATTCATGACTCAAGACACATATTATCAATATTAGGCCTACTGTGCAGCTCGATTTATTTTTATTGTATAACAAAATGTTACAATAGATTTTGTACTAAGGAATAAATTAAATATCGCATACTTTCCCCCTTTTCCTTGACAGATTATAACTTATAAGGTACCTAAGGAACAAAGATGTCAACTGATTGTTCAGCATTTATCTATTTTGTAATAAAACATATCACTCATTTCGACAACAGGTACGATTGTATTATGCTTTTGATATGGAACAAGAACGTACTTTAGAATTGACACGAATTTTTGTTGACATAACGAATATAGTATGATTACTTGGTATAAGGTGGTATTTATAAGTGATTTTTTTTTCATATTTTCTCCATTACAGTTCAATACTAGACCAATTGGCAGAACAAAGTCTGACGTAATGTTAAAAGATTTACATTTCATGATTCATAGTATAGATGTTGAACCATCGAGACTGAATACCTTTCAGCACTTGAACTGACGAATGCCATTAAAAAGTAGAAGCTTTGTCGATGTAACGTGTATCGATTGGAGTAGCAAATTTTTTAATTTCCGTCGATGAAATGAAAGCAGGAAAATAATCGGACGGCTAGTAATTCTACAATAACACCGGCAACGTTTCTGGTGTTAATGAACAGCGTTTGAATATAACGATATTAGGAGTGGATACCCCACCTCTTGAAATAATTATACTGCAGTGCAGGGAGTGACTGAAAGTACTGTTGAATGCCCGAACGGAAAAAAATGCCCGAAAAGAATTAAACACAGACAACGATAATATACCAAAATCAACGTTTACGTTTGAAAGTACATTAAACCCATCAACTTACGAGAACAAATTATAATTAGGAAAAACCTACACTTAGGCACGGTACTGTATGCTGGCTACAATCTACGTCGTGGACAGCGTTTCAATCCGCACGACGCAAACTAAACACTAAAACCCGATTGGTTCGTCGTTCTTCCGACAATCAAACTCCTCCCTCGATCCTCCTTGGGACGCCCGCGGCCCTGTAAGTAAACATTCACAACGTGTCACGGGAGAGGTTCTCGTGAATACGCTCGTGCGTACCAGAAACGAGAGGACGTGCTACGCTCGGAGGCCGAGATTCCTTGATCGACAACGTCTCGACTCGTGCTGGACAAGCGAATAATCCTAAAACATCTATGGCAAGGCTTAGGAACAAACAAAAAACACGACTCTTCCGATGATGGAATGCTGTTGATGTTGTAAAATATATAGAGCCATTCGAAAATAAAACTGTTTGAATGATCAAGTCGTAATTTAATATTTCGGCTAGCATTGACAGCGGTAATTTATCCAACCGGGCAGTTAAATTTGTAAGTTGGATGATCGAACCTAGCCCAACTTATGGTGAAATCGACATCAAGTTACAGAAATATAAAAAGATTACTACCGTATTCAAACAGTTTTATATTCAAACAGTTTCAATTCAAATACTTTCTTCGACCATCATTATTTTCCAAACAGCCAACTTTTCCAACTCTTTATTTTTTTCGAACAGTTAGTGTAGGCCTAGGCCTACTCCTCCGTTGATTACCATCTGCTCACATCAATAGCCCAGTTAAGACAGCTTACCGGATATTCGGCAAGGCTACGGCATATTACGATATAGGCCTACCGTACTGTCCCGAATATAAGCTGACCCCCCAAACTTTTAGATCAACAACTGAAGAAAGGATTTCTAGCTAAATAAAAACTATAATGTAATTACGTAGGCTACACAATTCAATAAGAATAAGAAATAATCACAAATAATGAGAATGAAATTGTTGTAATGTTAGTTAATCAACATGTAAGTTTGTCATCACTTATTGGACTAGAATGTTTATGTTATTGTTTGTTTAAAAATTGAATCTCCGGTGGTAGAAATCAACTTGCTTTTTAATGTTGACTTTAGGTAACAGTCCAACAATATCTACCTTGACTATGATTATAATTATGTAGACCTGATGTAAGCCTAATTACCCAGGTAGCCTATATGACGATCCAAACAGTGAAAAAAAAATGGATCAAGTTGAAGGTCTGGAATTAAATTTGTAAGTTGAATGATCAAACCTAACCTCTTTTAATCTTTTAAAACGGCAAAAATAAATAAGAGGTTCAAAGTTTGATTATTCCATCTAGTAAAGTAATAAGTAATATTATTAGAAAGATCATTTCAAATACGTCTAGCAATCGATTAATGTTTGCTCAACGACCCCACCAACAGCCCAATTATTTGGTGGTACCAGTGAGCAGATGATAACACAACTATGAAGTGATGATATGTGAAACGACGTTCACATGGAACCTTTGTGGAAGTCCCATCGGTGACGTCAGTTCCCTCAGCAGTACTTTCACCGACTTGAGCCACGAAGGGCGGCTATAGATGAACATAATATAGGCCTACAAAGAAATTGACCGCTTTACCTTCTATTCCTAATCTCGACTCTTCGACCTCGATCGATTCTTAGACACCGAGCGACTCCTCGATCGATTGTCGACGGACTTCGATCGGCTGTGCGCGCGATCCCTCGACCTTGACCTCGACCTCCTCGGCGAACGCGAACGGCTCCTCGTGCGGCGATCGCGCGAACGGCTGCGCGACAGAGAGCGGCGTCTGGGCGAGTACGAACGACGTCTTCCGCTGCTGCCGCCGCCGCCTCCTCTGCTACCCCGGCGTCGACAGTCACGAGCGTAATGGCTGACGAAAGTAAGAACGAACGGAATCAACCAGTTGCACATATTCGACGTAGGTCTCTGAGTCTATGTACCGTCATGCTCAACTGATTTTTAGATACTCGAGTTGCAGCGACTCCCTAAGGAACAAGTCAGTGTTGGATCTGTTTTTGTAGAATTACTTTTTTTTTTCTTAAATTTGTTGAAAAAAACAAGTTAAGTTATAAAAAGCATGAGCCCAGGACACCAAGCCCAACCATGACGCAAAAGTTGGCTGAAGGCAGTCCTGAGGTAAAATTGTCAAATAGAAACATTCAAGCCAAGATCAAAACTTCCCCCCATTAAAGTCAATTCCCCGAAATAGCAACCAAGGTCTCAATTATATTACTTTCCAGAGTGTACGAGATTGCACACGCAATAGCTTAACCAGGTGCAATAGGCCCGAGCCTACTCATTTCTCGAGCAAGACTTGGCTGCCTTGTATCCTGAATCGTAACTCTCTTGCGCCTAGGCACTTCAAACTTACCCATTCTCACCGCATTCATAACACCGATCATCTGGATGGAATGCGCGTCCACGTTGACTACCACCTCCCCTCCCCCCTCGGCCATTGGACATTTCGACTCTCACCCGTCTTCCGCATACGGTTCGCCCATCCAAACCTCTTTTAGCATCTTCAGCATCCCGAGCATCTATATACCGGAACAGAAAACAGTTGATTAATTATAGAAAATGAGAATGTATAAGGCCTTCAAGAAGGAGGGTTAATGCCTAGCCAATATTTTAAAGCAACTCAAATTCCCTGTCCGACTTTGAAACAAATATTGCTCATTTTGTGAAGAGAAATGTTTACGTAATCACCAAACATGAAGATTTTGTTTCTACATCTAGCCCAACTCTGATCATACTGATTTTTTTCCGAGTGGGTTTCTTGTAAGCCATGACGGCATTGAGGAGATAGGCCTAATAAAGCGAGCGACCACGACCCTAGATTAGGGCTTACAGAGGGAAGTCACAAAAAAAAGCTGTAAAGATGGACGGTGGCAAGGATTGAACCAAGTCCTCTAGGTCCTACTGCAAATTCAATAGCGCAGCTTACTATAGGCCTGGGCCCTACATAAATTTGTTTTTTTCAACATACCAGGCCTTGGGCCTACCAATTGAATGCATCCATCATAATAGGGCTATGAAGTGTGGATTCAACAAACTCAGACAATTCTTTCAAGTGGGAAATTAGGATTGGCTTAGGACTAGGCATTGATTGTTTCGAGGCCTAGGCATTGATTTTATCGAGCCCTAGGCATTGAGTTTGTAAACTCAATGTCCCAGGGGCCAGCCTAGGCCTAGGTGTATGCTTAGATCAAAGTAGGGCCTAATGGCCTCTAGGTAGGCCTAGTCTACAGGCCTAGATAGGCAAAGACGTATGTCAGTGCCTATGATCACCAACACTCCTAGTGCTCAGTATTCACTCACGTCAGTGCTCTAGCAGACGACATTTCCATAGGATCGGTCACGCTCCTAGGCCTAGCGAAATTCCTAGTCATAACACTAGGCCTACAATGATATATGGACTGTTTAAACTAGGCCTAGGTTCTGCCCCTCTAGCCCATAAGGATATTTATCTAGGTCTAGGCCTAGGTCTACTCAGCGGCTTAGACCCAAGGCCTATTGTATCAGATTTGAGAGACCAGAAGGATTGCCTAGGCCTAGGCCATTGACTTCATTATAGGCCTAGGCCTAGGCCTACACTAGGCCACTAGGCCAACGCCTAGGGGTAGGCCTAGGCCTAGTCAATGCCCTAGTCAAGGAACTGATGCCGTGCCCATACTTACCGTCAAATTCAATGAACGCGAATCCAGGAGGGTTCCGAGCTACCCACACGTCTCGAATAGTGCCGTAATATGAAAATGCGTCTTCAAGTTCTTGCCTTGAAGCAGCTGACCCAAGATCTCCAACATACAATTTACGATCCGAGGGTCTGTATCGCGACATTATAAGTTAGTTCCTGGATGTCGTAAGAAAATGCGAGATATCAGAATTATTAATTTTGATGGAAAATTCAACAGCAATAACGATGAAATCCAAACCGATTGGCGCAACGCTCACTAGGCTTCGATAAGTATAATTTATCAAGATCGTTGGCTTCGATCGCCTCGACGGCCTCGTTGAAAAAGATAACAATTACACAAAAATGGCGTCCGCCGGCCAATATTATTTTACTGCGCGCGCATTCATATTTTTCAGTCCCACGCTCAACAAAACAGCCAAGGCGCGAAAATACAATCAGACTACATTTTGAATAACATGTGAGATGCAAGAAACCCACGTAAGAAAATTTTTTGTGTGCAGGCTGTCTAAAAAATAGTATGAAATTTGTATAGAAAAAGAAACAATTTCAATATTGACAATCATAATTATTAATAATAATGTTTATTGTCATTTAACCGTTTTACAATGTGTATGAATCAGAATTACATAATTATTATGCAATGATACCATGTAAAGACTTTTTTCCTCAAGCAATGGATAAAAATGAAATAAAACTTGGAAAGTAATCTAAGTAAGACATAAATCACATAATTAACAGAAGCATATTATTTTCCTGTACTTACGACCTAACAATGCAAAATTATAAATCATCGATACATTTTTTGATACATTATAATACAATTATTATAGTATGGTAGCACCATTGAAATTGCCACCCTCGGTAGCTCAGTCAGCTGAGGCACCACTTCAAAAACTGAAGTCACCGTTGGGTGTGGGTTCGAGTTCCGCATAAGGCATGGGTTTTTGTGAACGTATTATCACTTATCATCACTTCACAATTTCATAATCACCTGCTCATTTGTACCCCCGTATAACCTAGCTGTTGGTGGGGTCGTTAAGCAAATAATAATCAAAACCATTGTAATTGGATGAGCGAAGCGAAGACTCAATTACACTATACCGAAAAAAAAGTGCCTGTTTTTTTTTTTTTTTTTTTTTTGTTTTTTTTTTGTTTTTTTGTTTTTTTGTTCGCGCTCCACAGGTCAGACAAAAATTCAAAATCAGTTGAAACTTGGCACACACATGAACCCCTATCTGACTTGATGCTGTATAGTTTTGAGGCTCGATCGGTTTAACAACTTCTGAGAAAACTCATTCCAAAGTTTTCAAAAATCCCATTAGAATAAGCCAGAGGAAAACATTCGTGAAAAATATTTCATCTGAGAGGATTCAAATTCTCAGAGAATTTTAATCTGATAATGATACACATTATTCCTAACTTTTACTCAAATCGGATCAGCCGTTTCGATGTAAAAAAATATATAATGTTATTTGTGTCAATTATTCAAAGCTATTAAGATACCTATTAAATCAAAGCAACAAGTGCCACCACTTGATTGTAAACGATTAAAACAAAGCCTTCTTTATTATTATATAAATTATTAATGTAAAATAAGATGGCAGTGATGTAATGGTTTGGATCTCAAGGTGTATATATATATAATAACCAATCCAAAGATAAGTTGATATGTTCCAGCTCATCCATCAACGCGGAAACACATAACGCGTTTGCCTAGTTTAGATTATTAAGAATGGTACAGGGATTTTAGAACTAAGATAGACATTATAGTTATGAGTATAATAACATAATCAAGTATTAATGTAAAAGAGCAAAAGTATAATTAACATTTAGTATAGTATAGCATAACATTTATAATATAGTACGCTATAAAATAATAATTGAACATAACAACTTGTGGACTTGTTGCAAGACAAAAAGCTTTTATACGCTAATAACAACGACAAATTAACAGCAAAGTGAATTGTAAAAATCAGTCATTTCTAAAATATCAGATTTATCTGTTGGGCACCTACTAAGTGCCTTTTTGAACAAGTATAGACGTGTGTGACTTCACACGTCTAACCAAGTTAATCTGTCTATTTTGGGCATATGAGTCCCTTTCTTTTTGGTGTATCTAATATAAATGGAAATGTGGACATGTTATTTGATCTGGTAATGTGGGCAGGAGGTATGTTTCTTATTTTATGTTTTTCAAAATATTCACAAGTAATAATAATAATAAGAAGAAAATAAGAATACGATTTCTCTCAGAAAAATTTGTTTCAATATGTCTAGAATCTTACATTTAATTCTTTGAACATCATTTTAGAGGAGAATCATTGTGTTTTTTGAGAATAATCTTGAGAAATATCTTTGAATAGTAATAAGAGGTTGAAGATTCATATTATACCTCCCCCCCCCCCCCCTCTCCCTAGCAGGCAAGGCCTATTATGCGTTCTGGTGAATGCACTCAATTGAATGCACAAGTGCCTTGGACATATTAGTAACAAGTTTTTACTGGTTACAAGTTTTTACTAGTTACAAGTTTTAAACTACAAGTTTTTTTAACATGGTAATAAACATCAATATGGCTCTCAAAACCTATTTTGTTGATAAATCATTTTACACTATTGATGAATACTTGACAGATGCCAATGAAAAATCTCACTAGATATTATGACCAGACAAGTTTCTGGATCCATACTATTTAAGTTCTATCAACATAACAATATTTTATCATTATTATCATTAATTCTATTTTGTTTATTAAATGACAATCAGATGGTGCTAAGTATTTATGAAAAATAACACCATTCTATGCATGATGTAATGAACTGTTGCCTAATTTTTTAAAACATAAGATGTTCGTGTTGACTGTAGAGTATAAATGAAAATAACACATTCCTAGTCATATTATTATTACTAGGAAAACGCTACATACGCATTGTTAGACAAGTGAAAAGTAATGGTGTGACGACTTCTTTGCCAAACTTTTGCCTACATTCGCCAATTGGGTGACATTTAAGTTAGAAATGGGTAAAAACTGCTTCGAGTGGTACCAATTTAGCACATTTTATGGTTTTTCTTCCAAATGGCTCACCCGACAAAGCTGAAAGTTCTCAGAAATGTGTATCAGAATGTAACTCAACTTCACGCAAAATTTCATTTTTTTAGAAAATAAAAATATTTTCTTTTTTTTCCGCTGTGTTATTCTAAAGAGCATTTTTGAAATTTCTAAGATTCATAAAAAAAATGTTAAGATCCGATAATGCCACAAAACTATACAGATCCAAGTTAGATGAGGAACCATGATAAAAAAAAGTTTGAAGTTGATAGCTGTAGCCGTTTGACCTGTGGAGAACCGACAAAAAACATAAAAAAAAAACATAAAAAAAAAAAAATAATAAAAACGAACACCATTTTTTTCAGTATGTCAAATTGAATCCTCGCTAAAGCTCGTCTACTTAATATATTTTATTGGATGAGCGTAGCGAAGACTCAATTTCACTGTACTTGAAAAATCGAATGTGTTTTTTTTTTTTTTTTTTGTTCGCGCTCTACAGGTCAAACAGAAATTCAGATCATGATGAAACTTGGCACACACATGAACCCCTATCTGACTTGATGCTGTATAGTTTTGAGGCGTGATCGGTTGAACCACTTCTGAGAAAACTCATTCCAAAGTTTTCAAAAATCTCATTAGAATAACCCAGAGGAGAACATTCGTGAAAAATATTTCATCTGAGAGAATTCAAATTCTCAGGGAATTTCAATCTGATAATGATACACATTATTCCGAACTTTCACTCAAATCGGATCAGCCGTTTCGATGTAAAAAAATATATAATGTTATTTGTGTTAATTATTCAAAGCTATTAAGATACCTATTAAATCAAAGCAACAAGTGTCACCACTTGAATGTAAACGATTAAAACAAAGCCTTCTTTATTATCATATAAATTATTAATGGAAAATAAGATGGCAGTGATGTAATGGTTTGGATCTCAAGGTGTATATACTGTATATATATATAATAACCAATCCAAAGATAAGTTGATATGTTCCAGCTCATCCATCAACGCGGAAACACATAACGCGTTTGCCTAGTGTAAAATTCCTCACCTGCTAGAGAGAAAATCATTTTTATTGACGGCTGTTCATCTTCTTGATGACTGACCATGAAGGTCCAGCTTACTACGAATTTGGAATTATAATTGCCGAAAGTGAAAATGAGTTATACAAATATAGTGATAAGATCAAAAACTTAATTATTATACAAAAAAAAAATATGAGAATTCAAGTAGATTGAGATACGCTGAAGAGATGATTGTGGAGAATATGTGATGATTTTCTTAATATTGTGGAAACTATTTCTTGAATTAATGATTTTGATACCGGTATATTAAATGATTTGAAAAAAGTAATAAAAAATGTGGGAATAGCTGCCCTTGCTCCAAGAAGGAGTCCTACAACGTCCCAGTATTCCTCAGGAATTCCATAACGTTCCGCGAGGTGAGGAATACAGGGACGATATATCTCCTTCTTCTCCGCATCTACTTCTTCCGCGTGCCCCACTCCCTTTTCAAACCTAATAGTGGGGTCGAGAACTAGAACTTTTTCTCTGTCTCCCCGTATTGCGATAATGTCCACTCTACGGTTCGAACCTGAGGCAGAGTGACAATGCACCTCCTCGTGCACCTCCCATTTATTCATTCTAAATAGGTCAGCGATCATTGTTCTGATGGTGTGATGGCGGTTATTCCGCAGCAGTTCACCTTTCCGGCACGACCCGAGGACATGGGCAATTGTTTCGATCTCGTTGCAGCCTGGATGGCGGCAACGGTTGCCCTCGAGTGATCGTCCGGGAACGGCTCGAACTGCTGCGACATTGCAAGACATTTTTATGGAAGTTGTCCATTCTGATGATGAAAGCTGTTGCTTTGAATAAACCCACGAGTTTGATTGTGGGGTATCGCAGAAAGCTTCGACTCCTTTGCCTTTCTGAGGAAGTTTCGCCCAGTCTTCAAACGAGCGTTGTCTCAGCGCGCTTCTCAATTCACGGCCAGTCGGAGTTTTCTTCTCTGTTGCAACGTTGATGAGATCATTATTTGATGTTTGTATTGTTCCAGCATCAACCATTTCAGGGATTGTTGGGGAATGTGGGAATGTGAGTGTTGGTGATAGGTCGAGTTGATTGATACAGTGCAACATTTCTCCTTTAAAATCTCTTGTTGCCTGTAGTAATTGATCGTCAACGCTCAATAGCTTACGACAGATATTATAATTTTGTATGAATGCTTCCCATGTTGCCTTCATTATTCCCAGTCCTCTGAATTTACTAGGGGCATAGATGAAGCTATTCGGAGTGTCAGTTGGTAACCCCAATATTTGTTTCACTGCACTTCGGACAAGTCTATCGATATCGTCTAAGAAAGACTTGGTTAAACGATACAAAGGGGCGCATTGGAGCGGGTAAATCAGTGTTGGCCAGGTGAATTGATTTAAAATATTGAGTTTCTGGTCAGGTCGGAGTAGGTCAGAAGAAGTGATCTTTTCAAGATCGTCCTGTAGATTTCGTATTATTTTCTCCTTGTTTAATACAATTTCTGAACTAAAATCTATTCCCAAATACTTTATTCGGTCATTGTTACCGATTGACTTAATTATCAATCCTTCCGTGGTTGTCACTGGGATATCTGACAACGCACCATTTACGATGTTGATTGCGTGACTTTTGGAATTGTTTATGACCAAACCTATCTCTCTCAATCCATTTTCAGCTATTGAAGTCAAATCTGCTGACGACATTGAATTTCTGGCTACTAAAACTATGTCGTCAGCAAAAGCCATTGCTGATATATTGTCTAATGATTCAACGACATTATAACCATGATGATCTGAAATTTCTTTTTCGGTAAGCTCTTTGATGATATGATCTATGGATAAGGATATGGATATGGATATCATTCACCTGATTTTTGTATTGTTACGTTGGTCAGAAACGTAACAATCTACTTGGAATAATAAATGAATGGAATCTTTCCATTACAGATTATTGTTCATCAGTATACCAAGGTATTTCACGCTGTTGTTATTTTGAATTTCATAACTACGGATTAAAACACAGGCGCCAAGGTATAAAGCTGGATCCCAAGACTCATACATTTGAAAAAGACATTGTGGCTATATGTATCCCCCTTTTCCTCCCCAATAGATAGGTCTTTTACAGCTCCATTTATATTCTTTCAAATAATTTCAATCTTTTTAATAATGTTAATAATACCTTCTTTTTCTATTACCTTGTTCCATTTTCATATTTTTTTCATACTTTTGTTATCTACCCTCAATTAAGTTAGGTAGTTTTATAATATTTCAGGATTTTTCTGTATTCAATTTTTTATCACTTTTTTAAATAACCATTGTACTATATTGTATTGACTATATTACGCTGTACCATCTTGGTATTTCGCTATGCGGACAGCCGTCAATAAATTGTCATTCTCTCAATTTCTGAATGAAGGAATGTTTGGTTAAAGGTGCGTCTATAATGAGGTCATTTTGCACCGTAACATTTACATCGATAAGTAGTAGGCCTATACTAAAACACAGGTGCTACAGTATAAGGCCAGATTCTGTCAGCTAACATAATATGTTAACTATGGTAAATAAAAACCATCTATCAGTCAAAATACTAAAATTAATTAAAAAAGGAAATGTACTGAATTAGAATAAGGGTACTACATTGAAATTTTGAACACAGTCGACCAGGTAAAAGGCCGGTACCTATCAGTTGCCACATACGTGTAAGTTATCAGTGTTGGGGTTTGCCGATGACACAGTGATAATTGGTGAAGATACAAGGTCCGCAGCCAGTTTGACACTTATGGCAAAGAGTCGTTTTGAGCAACTTGGTTTGGAACTAAACGTCACAAAATCGATCGCGATCGTTATTGAAAATGGAAAGCTGAAAGAAGAGCCACTCCAAATAACCAAAGATATGGTAATAAAAAGCATTTCACAGAATGAGTCCATACGATATTTAGGAGTGTGTTTCAACAAGTCAATAGTTACCGATCATGGTGCTCTCATAAACAATCTAAAATCTAAATTACAAACTCTTACATCCTCTCATTTATTGAAGGCAGACCAAAAACTCAACGTACTCGATCAATATATTTGGCCAACACTCATATACCCTCTACAGAATGCTCCCATCTCATCACTTCCTATGAAATATCTTGACGATCTTGACAAAATAATACGAAGCACTATCAAAGAAATCATGTCTTTACCAGGAGACACCCCTGATAGCATGTTATACACAGACAAAAAATACAAAGGATTAGGCACGTTCAGAGCGAAGTGGGAAGCATTCGTACAACATCACAACATTTGCCAGGTTATTGAGAAGGCTAAAGATGCTTCCGTCCAAAAAACTCGAGACTCAACATCCGAAAGGAAGATATGCCTTGAAAAACTCAATATTACACCTGAAGAATTGCAACGAAAAGGGGGATCTAGTAAGTTGTTAAGCCGAACTATTAGAGAGTGCTTACGCGATAAAGAATTCGATAGTCGGTGTTCTCTCATTCAAAAAGGAAGAGGTGTTGTGATGTATAAAGATTTTACCCCCGCAAATAAGTGGGTATCAAATAAAAAAGGGCTGTCCTCTTCAGAGTGGCGTGACGCCCTTAAATTTACGTGCAACACAGCTCCTGTTCGAGCTCTCCATGGTCGAAGCCAAGACGGTTACCACTGCAGGCATTGCCTCAGTGAGAAAGAAACCTTGCCCCACGTACTTGGCTTCTGCAGTCATGGAGAGCTTCTCAAGAACACACGTCATCACAGTGTGCGCTCCGCTCTGGCAGTCGAACTTCGAAAAAACGGTTTGGAGGTATATGAGGAAGTGTCTTGTACGAGTATCAACGATAGCTCTCGACGTGTGGATATCATTGCCATTAACCGCGTTACAAGACAAGCTTATATTCTCGACCCCACCATCCGTTTTGAGACAACTTCCAATCAAGCTGATGAGGTAGACGCAGAGAAGAAATTGATCTACGAGCCCACCATACCATATTTTTTAGCCTTATACAATCTGCTGGACGTGGAAGTGATTGGACTCCTGATTGGTGCCAGAGGCACAATTCCTCACTTCTTCGTGGAATTTTGTAGAAGATTCAATATTAGTAATAGTTTCATTTATTCAATAACTCTTTTAGCCTTAAAAGGATCCATTTCAATTTTCAGAAACCATTTATATAATTTGAATTGATTCAGTGTGTAGCCATTTTTCTCTTTTTTTTATATTATGTGCATTCTCTTTTTTTTACCATTCTTTTTCTAAATAATTAATTAATCAACTACAATTTTTTTTCTCTCTATAATTAGCTCAATATTGTTATTATTTTTTGTACCATCACTAATTTGTTATACTCGTTGTTATTATTTTTTATTCTGTGTCTGTAGGCAACCTTCATTACAAGGCAGAGTCTTTATTTTGTATTAATAAAGAATTTATATAAATAAAAATCATCTACTAATAAAATACTAAAATCAGGTAACTAACAATTATGTATTTATTTAAAAAAGAGCTATAAATAACAGTATTATCAGTCATCAAAATTGATATGTACATGTACAAATTGATATTATGACAGTATAGCATTAACCACAATTACCCACTTGGTGACGTCAAATATCAGAGCCAGCATCGAGTTTTAGGATTCTTTAACGTAAATTTCAATGATGTATTATAATCAAGAAGACCGTTTTATAGGACACTTCTTGTCCGAATGTGTCTAAAAATAGAATTGTGGTTAATGCTATTAAAACTGTAAGCCTATCAATTTCTTTTGTGATTCAAGCTACAAATCCTCACCACAGGATACTTGAAAATTCAACCACAATTAGGCCCGGTATTACCAAGTCCAGTTAGCCTTTATCTGACAGTTCAAACTTGTTATCACCATGGTTACCCATGCTATTTGTTCTCACCAACTGTCAGATAAATACTAACTGGCCGTGGTAATACCGGGCCTTAGTTAACTGGTGCATATAAAAGAATTGTTTAATGGAATTAAATGTGCTTAATTTCTCTCATCTGGCATCAAAATACAAACACTGTGGTTGGGGTCGAATTATGATATTTTGCGCTCCTAGGCCCGATTTTGTTTGTCCCCCCTCCTCATTAAGCGCACTATATCAGAAATATGACAAGCACTAGGTTTTTATTTATTCATTTATTTATTCGATCCAAAGATTTGCACATTGTACAAATATAGGAAATAGAAAAACTTACAACTACAGTAGATATAAAAATGAGTAGATAGAAGAATATGATTAAAAAAGACAGAATGATATATATATATATATATATATATATATATATATATATATATATATATATATATATATATATATATATATATATATATAAATATATATATATAATATAAATATGTAATGGTGCAATAATAGTCTAATGTGATTTTGAAGTTAGGAATTCGTTGAGGTCATAGAAGGGGTTCTGGAGTGGGAAATATCTAGGGCTGTATTCGAAAGATGAGAGTTTGGTGAAGCTAATTATATGGGTAGGTAGTTTATTGTAAATGGTTGTGCAAAGATGGAGAGGGCTGTGTCTGAAAAGAACGTGGGAGTGTGTTAGAGAACGGATTACTGTGATACTGAGATACGTTACTGTGACTGGTAGGGTAGTTATGGATAGAAGCATTTTTGGGAAAGAGGCTGGAGTTGGAGTGAACATAAGAACTAGTAATTTGGATAAGAGTACATGTGAGGGTGAGAATTTTGAGCTTTGTGAAATGTGATTTACATGAGGAACTGCGAGAAATACCATTTATGATTATTATGTGGGGCTCTTACTATTTACTGAATTATATGTTAAAATAATAATATTGAAAGTTTGAAATGTGTTTAATGGTGAGACAAAAATATTGCCAAGACTATATTGTACACTAGAAGAAAACTGCAGCAATACTTGGAACATTGTGTTTAATGCTCTCTATGCATTATTGTTGCTACTTGGTATCTCGAAACGTGAATACACCTTTAGGCTCTCCTCTATATTACATGAAAATTTATGATTTTTATTACAGTAGAACCTCTGTTATAAGTTTCTCATTTATACATTTATTACATTTATAAGTTTAATTTTTTGATCCAATCCATATGCTCCACATGTTAAATAGTTCCATTAATAGGTTTTTCACGTTACGGTATTACAGTTTTTTAGTCTGGTCCCGTGAAAAACGTATAAAAGAGGTTCCACTGTATTGTACTTTGGAGAAGTTGACATCTCTTAAAAATTAAAATTTGCCTAGGCCTGGGGGTTGTGGGCCTAGGCCTTAATATGCCCCTTACTTGTGTGGTACTATGGTAGGCCCTAATACAAAGCAAAATGATATGAAACATATTTTTTTGGTCCGCCTTATAACATTTGGCGTAGTACTGCGCCTGGTTGAAACTTGTAATTGGTTGTAAACTTGGTTGTAATTTGTCAAGTAAATTAGGAGTGGGTATAAAAAATGACAACATAACTCCAATTATAAATATGAAATATTCACAGATTTATTAACAAATAAATAACGCAGAAGTAATACTACTTGTACGTATTTTTTAACAATAAAATATTGAATGAAAATAATCAACAGAAGAAATGAACAAGCCTTCATGGTTAAAGCATAGGCCTAGATTAAGCATAAGCATGGTTCCCACTACGACGTTTTTCATTCTCGTCCGTCACGAAATCATAAACGTTATCATACACCGGTTTGCACTTTTTTCCATCACGACACGATGTTCGAATCACAGAATTTTCCATAATGGCTTTTATGAATCCAGTGAATTGAATTGTCAAAACAAGTTTTTAAATGCTGTGATTGGATGTTGCATCTAGTGTGTTCTGAAGCAACAGGAAGGCTGTGACCAGAAGTCAGTTGCAATGGCAACATGAAAGACGTTTGTTTTTATTGAGGTTGAACTGACTATGACAAAATGATTTGAGGACCAAATTTGTCATCTCAATTCAATTTCGGTTGCATTTAAAAAATGTAAATTTAAAAAAAAAAGGAAATTTCGGTTCGAAATCATGACAGACAACAAGAATAGAATCGTAGTGAGGCTGCTCTACGGGTTATTCATCACAGTGTAATTAATTCGTAAATTATTAGGACTAAAACAATTGAATTATTAGCCTTTCAAATTGTTTTCCCTTAAAATAGCAAAGATACTGTAAATACATGCAAACAGAATCATTAATCAATAATGGCTGGTGAAAGCAAATGTTTTAATTTTCATGATAAACTGATCTAATTTTGAATATTATTTAATTGAATTAGAATTAGTTTAATTTCTGTCATGTAATAATCTATTTGCTCTTAGATAAACCAACCAAAGACCTCATTATATAACCTATGGTCAGGTTAGGTTATCAATTGAGCTGGTTTTACAAACTCTAGTATTAATTAGCTCACTATTAGTCAAGGTACGAAAATAACATAGGTAATCAAGGGTGATAACAAGTTGATCTGATAACTATTGCTTTATCCACAAACCACGATGTAGTGATACCAACCTATTTCATCATAATATCATGGACTTATAATAGTAACTGCATAATATAAAGAAGGTGACCCAACTCCCGTACTGATATCAACATGGAAGGCATTTGTGGTTTCTTGCGGTCAGTTCAGAGCCAATCGTCCCGATTGCCTGTCGCGATTAAGCGGATCGCCTTTTGAACTAGATGTAGATAAGAGTGGCTACGGTACAGGTGGCATTGTTGAACTAACAAAATCTATAACTCTCGTAATCTACTGGGCCGTGTATAGCATTGTTAAGCATTGTTATTTAAATGGTTTGAAATAAAAGCGATAGTTGCGCTACAGGCAATCAGGACGCTGGACTCAGATTCTGACCTCGGAAATATTTTGACCTGAGGTGAGTCACCTTCTTTATATTATGATCAAATAGGTTGGTATCACTACATCGTGCACAAACTATCAGTTTGTAAAACTGGACCTGAAATGCACAAAGGCATTTTCATTACAGACATCATTAAGTCTTTAGTCAAATCATTGTTGCAATTGACGACTTGAAATGGGCGTGGCTTCATCAGGCGGCCAGTTAGATCTATAGCATTTGTGGTGATTTGGAGATACCCCGATTGGATATTTGAATTATACCTCATTCTAACAGGCCTGTCGATTGGATGTTATGATTTGTGACGTCAATGGGGCGGAGAACGCGAGTCGTCAATTCAATTGTGAATGTCACAACACTGCCTTCTAGACACAAAGTCAACCTTGAAGGAGACCGTAGCTTCTGTCTCGTAACAAATGACAAACAATCGTTACCATAGCAATACATCAAACTGGTGGACCATCAAACATTCTTATTGGTCAATTCCAATTGATGGATATTGTTGTCTGTCAATTTCAACAATGAGTGACATCACTTGACAGAAACCTGTATCAACACATTGAAATGACAGCTAACCTCATTACAATTGAATCATGTGAAAACTGATCCCAACAGAGTTCTTCAGAACCACTGTTGTCCACTAGTTGTAATATATGGCAAACAAAGGTGAATTAGAATTGGTCATACATATACTGTATGAGTTAAACAATAAACTTTGATCTTTGAACAGGTTTTGTTCAAACCCGGATTCACAAAGAGCTCTATTTTTAATTATGACAGGACTCTTTGTGAATCTGAGCCTAGGATTTTTAGTCAGCTAAAATACATTTCTAAAGAAAAATGTATGTTTGCTCTATTTGACTTAAATTGAAGTGTAATTTTATTTAGGCTACATAATTATTGAGTCAAATTTATGTCGAGCCACTTTGGATTTTAAACAAATTTTCAGTTGATGCAAACCTGGTTATTCGTTCCAAATTCAAATATGAAATATAATTCAGAATAGAAGTAAAGATATTACTTTTGTGGAACAGACCATCACAAAAAAGAATGAGCCATCTAGTGGCGATCGTTTGAACTAGAACGGGATTATGTTACCCGAGTTCGAAAGTCCTATGCTGTCAATGCTATTTAGCCTGTTTGATTTATATTATTGTGCGTTACAGTGAACGTATCAAGCTATAATATGATAGTAGAATCAACATTTATATGTTTACTATATACTGAGAGATTTACACACTGTCAGAGTGAGTAAGATGAGAGATAATGCAAGTTTTATATCTTGATGTTTTGCCTTTAACTCTGTGGATAAGAGGGCCGACTTTTTGAAAAGTAATACAACTCACAGAATGTAATCCAGCGATTCCGGCTGCTAGGAGGCGTGACGCGCCTGCGCATTGCATTTTTGGAATGGTCTATTTAAATAGGTGGATAAAATTGTGTAATTAATATATTTTGAGGTTTTGTATCAATTATAAGCAAGAATGTTTTCCTTTCTTTGAATTCAAGAATTTCATAATCTGGTAAGCATCGAATAAAATATGTAGCCACAAGCTCACATTGGACTCATTTTTTAATTGATGGGCCTCTAATGTTATAGCCAGGGACACTGTTGTGCAGTATGATTATAATAAATTGATTTACTGTACCTAATTTTAATTCATGCAAATTTGAGAGAATGTTGGATTAACCAAAGTTCTGAATGAGATTTTGAGAGGGTGTAAACAAAGATAAAGTTACGGTACTGGAATTAATTTTCTCGTAATAAATTTGTTTACAATTAGAACACTGAATGAGTTGATCATTGACAGTACAGTGACAAATAATGTTGGTAATAAAAATACGTATAGAAAGTTAAAAATAATACAGTCAATATAAGGACTTTTTAAATTTGTTTACCAATGAGAAAATTACATATTTATTGTTCAGTCGACAAGATGTAATGCACAGACCCGAGTCGTAGCACTGTAAGTACGACACTAATTTCAAGTAATTCGATATTCAAGTAGGCCTACCATGTCAAAAACAGGCTTGCAGATATGAAACAAAAATTCATTCCAAATTCAATTTCAATTAATATTTTACTAGCTTGTGTGTTGTGTGACGTATTTTACCTCAATTTTTAGAAGATTATCTTCCGGTTTGTTTCGAATAATTTGAATCACAAAGCTCATTATAAATAATAGTTTTTATACTTTTATCCACGAAAGAAGAAGGTCATCTACCAACATAACAAACAAAAAAGTTACAATTATATTTGCATAGCCGTGATATATCTAGGTTACTGAATTATGATTATTCAGGACAAGCTCTACATTAGAAATGCAACCACATCTTTCAGAAGTGTTAGATTCTTAACGTTGCCGTGACAAAGTTTTCACAATTGTTTAGTTTGTAGATGATTGTCTTTCGTGGTTACAAGTATTTATAATTTATTCAAATATAAAAATATTTACAACCAATCCACCGTCAATCCAAACATTTTCCTTAGGCTCAATTCAAAATTATCACTCGATAAAATAGGCTACTATGACTACGTTCCTCACATAGCTGGGAGACGGTTTAAGCTACCTTTCCATAATCATGTTTGCGAAACGAAACTGGTCAATAGCCAATCACAGGCCGGAAAACCACTAGGAGTTCATGTTGGAATTTTGCAACATGGCGACCAAGACGAGTTGGGCCAAACTCATCTTTTTTTCGTTGCGAATTTAATTTGCAACGAAATGGCGGAAATAGAATATAGTTTCCAGGTTTTACTCCTATGATCGCTAGTGTCTACTTCCGTTTACGTCACATCGAGTGCTTTGACCACCAAATCTTGTTCGTATCAACAAACGTAAAAATGTTTTCAGAATTAGTTTTATAATTGAAAATGTATATTTATAAATTTTTATGTTAATTAATAATTATATTGATTTATATTGATAATTTGAAAATAGTTTTATGGAAACCCACCAGTTTGCGGTAGAATCACTACTCAGTTCGAAATGAAATCACTAGGATGCGCTAGCATTGAGAAATTATTTCGCACATCATGGAAACAGCTATATGCAAATTCGTCACGCGAAGTTCCGCAGTCATTTTTTCATGGAAAGCTAGCTTTAGCCACATAGATTCATCATGGGATTCATCATTCACCCTGAATTGTTACTAGATACAGTTAAGAAATCAAAGAAGTACGGACTATATTTATTTATTCACACCGCCCGCCTTGTTTATTGGTTCAGAGTTGCAAGAACGCTCTTTCAAACCATTATGGCCTGTTTATTGCACACTTCAGATGCAATTTGACAGCCAAATCACCTCTAAATCGTGTTGGAACTGGATCGTTCTTGCTCAAAATCAACGTGTTCATCTGCATGTTTGAACCCAGGCCGTTTCGATTCGGCTAAACAGTTTCCCGACTGTGATGAACGTAGTTCGTGTCACTCATACTTTTGTTTTAGAATGGCTGACATTTTTTTGTTGTAGGACTAAGCACACTATTTTATGGACGTGCGGTAGAGTCAAAGTATATATAGACGTGATGATAATTAGATGAGCGATAGCAAAAAAAAACATTTGATCCAAATCGGACAGTTCTCAGTTTGTTTATTTATTTGTTTGTTTGGGATCCACAGATCGCAGGGCAATAGTAATCCACGGAAACCTTTTCTAGCTGATAATTAAAAATCATCTTCCAACTTGAGTTTGTCAAGTTTATTAATTCTAGTGACAATAGGTCAAGTAAATTCTGAGAAATTGATGGTTCGAATTTTAATAATAATCGTTGGAATAAAAATAGGCTCAACAGGGTGAAAAAAGTGAAAAATATTTTCATCCGACAACAATTCAATTTTGAGATGTTGTATCACAAGATGAAACCCGGTTTTACGACCTAATAGTTAGTGGATTAGGCAATAGTTAGTGAATTAGCTCATCACCCTTGGTTACATATGCTATTTTTGTTCCTTAACTAACAGATAGATAATTGATGCTCGACTAATTGTTCCTAAAACCGGCTTCAAGGACAAGAATGACATAATCTTGAACAAGTTTTATGAAAATCAGGTAAGTAGTTACATACCAAGGTGTGTAGATTCTATTTTTATTACATTTCACATAAATATCTCGCGCATCATACAACTTACACGCAGTGTTTTCCTAGTTTCAAATGGACTCAGGAACGGTTTTCGAGTCCTACGCTACAGAACGGTTCACTGAAAGGGCTGAAGAGGATCTCAATGTTTATTAACTGCTTAACAAGATAAAAAATCGATAAATCTATGTAATGTAGATAAAATGAGGCCTATATAATATACCGGTAGATAAGTCTATACAAGAATTACTACGTACATTAGTGTTTCAGCAAAAAACGAAGTTTAAAATTATAACGTCGGCTGCCATTCGATGAGGATATTTTTAACCAATTCATTATTCTCGGAATTGACGACTCGAAATGGGCGTGGCTTTATCATTTGGCCTTCTAGATATACCTATATCACTTGAGGTCATTTAGAGACACCCTGATTGGATATTTGAATTTCACCTCAGTTCTAACAGCCCCGTCGATTGGATGTTATGATTTGTGACGTCAATGGGGCGGAGAATGCGAGTAGTCAATTGAAACATTCGATACATTGAATATTGATTTTGTAAATTTTAATCGATAAAATACCCTGCTTCCAAGATTTCTATTGCATGCGAGAAACTTGAACCTGAGCGATTTGGGTCCGGTAAAACACAGGAAGCAGTACATATCCCTAAACAGCTGGCTACGTTAATTTGCCAGGCACATTTCTGCTTCCTGACCTTATTTTATGGTTATTAAATATTGATGCAAACAATCACTAGTTGTCAATTCTTTCGATAATTATTGATATTGATATCGATTGAAAATCTCAATATATTAATACATTTTCAATGATCAAAATTTCGGTCTGGTCTGCAGTTTTTCAATCGACCGACAATTTTTAATATAAAGTAGGTTTATTTAAAATTTGGAAATAACTCCGAATCAATCGAGAAAAAACCACTATCCTTCTTCGTTCTCTGTCTTTTTGCAAAACTTCTCCGTTGTCAACGGTTTGTAATAAATTCATTTATTTTTCACTGTTTCATCGAAGAACATTGACCTACCTACTTTTGTCAAATTTTAGAATATCAAGATCGAATATGGTCGAGAAAATCTAAAAAATTTACTGGCACGTCTCCAATTCAAGACGGCTTTACGAAACGAAAATTAATTGACATGAGCCCTATTATCGTGCGCGTCTTTGTCAACAACTTTGTTATTTACGGTCCGTGGCAATCTTCAACGATTTAGTCATGAGAAGAGGACACAGATTTCACTTTATACAGTAAACACTCTTTAATCCAAACTTGGTTAATTCGAAATTTGACATATTTCGAACTTACAAGTCGGTCCCCGGCTGGAGATATAGGCATTTCAATGTTAATTAATATGGTCGATTCGAATTCCAGCTAAACCATAATTCGAACTTATATTTCCACCCTTCAGCACTGTTTTCGGAATGGATAATTCGAAATAGTTTGAGTGAATTCCTTGAATTGATAATTATTTTCCCATTTGCCATCCTTTTTATTTGACGCTCAACAATAAGCCAAAGCCAGCTGAGATATTCGCTGCCTAGAGTGCGTCATCCGAGTGCGCTCGGTCCTTAACGAGCACAGAGCACGAGATTCATGGTGCGCTCGGAACACTCGTTCGTCAGTCAGACTCGGGACGGCCGGGCGCCAACGGAAGCAGGCTCTATAACGATCGTGCTTTGTTGGCTAGCCAAGTTCACACGATTAGTGAAGCGGTTTCCCAAGCGCGTGGCATAGCGTTCTCATGCGCGCAATACGAAACTGCTTCAATTCCATCTGGGAAGTGTGATGATTTTCACGAAAAGGAAAAGGATTCTTTTGGTTAATCCAAATTTTTATAAATCCAAATAATTTTTCTTTGGATCTCTTGCATTTCGGATTATCAAGGGTTTACTGTATCGTACTTATATCATACTTATATCGTACTTATATCATACTTAGTATCATACTTTATAACATCAAAGTATCATTTTCACACGTTCAACAGTTTGTTACATGCACATGTACAATTTAAAATCTCACCCTTTTCCCGTACCTCGCTATATGATATACTTGTCTCCACAAAAGAAGATGGATAACATAACAGACCCAAATATCATCGTTATGTAGTGGTATTTTCAAGTTCATTGATTTTTTAGGACAAGATTTACGATTAGAAACACAACTAAATCGGTCAGAAACGTTAAAGTTCAAAGCTGCAGCGAGTTCTTCTACAATGATTAATTGATTATAGTTTTTACAAATATTCAGTTGATAGGCAATTTTCTTCTTTCGTGGATACAAGTACAAAACTACGGTAAATATTATTCCAACATTTAGTCGCCAGGAATCAATTCAATAAAGAAGAAAAATCAATCGGTTTCGTTTTCCAGCTAATCGAAAATAGACGTTCAATTCCGTCTAACGGAATACTAACATTTCACTAGCTTATACGAGGCATAAAAATAGAACCGACAGCTAATCGAATGTCTCCGATCGTAGTCGGGGGTGGGGGGAACGGCTTGGAACGACTAGACGGGAACGGCTCAGGAGAAGACGAGCGACCGTTGTGCGGCGTATTCGGTTCCGATCAGGCCGCGGCACACCAGCGAGAACTCGCGCACGGTCTCTTGGAGTTTACGTCGGTTCGCTCGCTCCCTGGAACAACAGAATGCAGGTCACGATCACGGCCAGTTGAATATGTCGACAATCAGGCGTGTAGGAGGGAGGAAAGGATAGGGGGAAATGACCCCCCCCCACTATGTATACCCTGACACCTTCATAATCATTTACTTTCGTCAGAATTCGGCATGAAAAGTAACAATAGAATGCGCATCTGAATCTCAATATGGCCGACGAATGGTTACAAAAGTTCAGTGAACAATGTAATATTCCAATCAATGTCATTTTATACTTGAGCTAATTCATAAATATACATATATATATATACAGTCGAACCCGCATATAACGAATTTCAAGGGGAATAAAAATCTGTTCGTAAAAACAGAATTTCGTTATAGAGATTTATTGCTCTTTTTCATAACAGCACTTGAATTATGGAGATTTATAAAGATGGGCCAACATTTACGACTTAGGCCCTAGTATAGTACTGTATTAGGTGACATATTATCATCGCATCGTATCATCACTTAGTATGTTTGTAGAAAGTAATAGAAAACAAGAATGTCCTATCATAAAGAACTCATCATCTGCCATCACATGACACCACCACTCTCCACTTCTCGTGTTTTATTTCCTAGGTTACAGGACACTATCACGAATGGAAATGAAGGAATGTAAACAAAAAATAGATAAACAAAGTCATTGAAGATGTCACCATCACGTTATTATTTAGCGCGCGTCGTTGAGCGAATGTTTGGTTATCGGCCGTTCCACTGTGCATGGGACGGGGAGGGAGGGGGGTGCAGCAAGAGTTATGACCACGTGCTGTACGCGTCACCAGCTGCTACGATGTAGCCTACAGTCCGTTCAAAATAAATGTAACCTGAAAATAAATTCACGCAAAATGCTCCGATTTTCGAATATTTTGTTGGAAATAGCTGAAAATAATGAGCAAAATATGCTGTAAAGTGACAGAAAATTCGTAATAACCAAATTTTGAAATATAAATCACTTCGTTATAGGTCTTTATTTAACATTGTAAGGATAGGAGATTTGAAGGGGAATGGTAATTAATTCGTAAAAACCGAAATTTCGTTAAAACCGAGTTCGTTATATGTGGGCTCGACTGTATATATATATATATATATATATATATATATATATATATATATATATATATATATATATATATATATATATATATATATATATATATATATATATATATATATATATATATATATATATATATATATATATATATATATATATATATATATATATATATATATATATATATATATATATATATATATATATATATATATATATATATATATATATATATATATATATATATATATATATATATATATATATATATATATATATATATATATATATATATATATATATATATATATATATATATATATATATATATATATATATATATATATATATATATATATATATATATATATATATATATATATATATATATATATATATATATATATATATATATATATATATATATATATATATATATATATATATATATATATATATATATATATATATATATATATATATATATATATATATATATATATATATATATATATATATATATATATATA
Organism: Brachyptera risi; assembly: GCA_964007535.1. Taxonomy (NCBI): domain Eukaryota; kingdom Metazoa; phylum Arthropoda; class Insecta; order Plecoptera; family Taeniopterygidae; genus Brachyptera; species Brachyptera risi. The sequence continues at coordinate 13,698,691 of OZ023338.1, read as the reverse complement.
TATATATATATATATATATATATATATATATATATATATATATATATATATATATATATATATATATATATATATATATATATATATATATATATATATATATATATATATATATATATATAACGGGTATTTCCCAAGTTGTTAATGAATGAACATTGAACATTGTTGAATATATTCATTTTGTATTATATATTGTATTATTTTGTACAGTTTATAATTTATTTATATTCATTTTTATTTTGTGACTTTTTTCTAGTTCCACTTCTCAACACTAACAGCATACCTGCTACTTTTTCTGGCAAACACATGATAACTTTGGTTGAATATGCCCTTGAGTCGGTCAGAAAACAATGAGGGGCCTAAACTTTCCTGCCTTTGGCAACTGGGGATTTACCCCAAACCTGTCCCATCTGTCCCCATTACCGTACCTGAGCACAGCCTTGGCAAAGTTGACACTCTGCTGCTTGGTTGCCCGCGGCGACGGGAATCCGTCCTGCGCCATCGCCTGGTTGAGCCACCGACACAGGTTATCACAGTACTTCTTGTTGAGCGCCAGCAGGATGTCAGACATCGGCTCGATGGCCGATCGCGGACTCTCGCCTCCTACACACACACCAGACACGTTACGCGCTTTCATTGCGACCAATGAACAAACTCAATCGTTCCCGTAAAGGCCCATTCACAAACAACTTTAACTTGAACTTAAACTTGAACTTTGATGTTTCTACTATGCATGTCTGTAGAAGTGTTCAAAACAACTTAATAATAATAATTAGACGAGCTTCAGCGAGGATTCAATTTGACATACTAAAAAAAATTGGTGTTCGTTTTTATGTTTTTTTTTTTTCATGTTTTTTTGTCGGTTCTCCACAGGTCAAACGACTACAGCTATCAACTTCAAACTTTTTTTCATTATGGTTCCTCATCTAACTTAGATCTGTATAGTTTTGTGGTAATTTTTTTTTTATGAATTCTCGAAATTTTGAAAATACCCATTAGAATAACACGGCGGAAAAAAAAAAAAAAATTATTTTTGAAAAACATTTTGTGTGAAGTTTGATTACATTTTGATACACATTTCTTGAAATTCTCAGTTTGATCGGGTCAGCCATTTTGAAGAAAAAACATAAAATGTGCTAAATTGGTACCACTCGAAGCAGTTTACGCATTTATAACTTGAATGTCACCCAATTGGCGAATGTAGGCAAAAGTTTGGCAAAAAAATCAACATACTATTACAATCCGCTCGTCTAACAACGCATATATGGCGTTTTCCTAGTAATTAATAATATCGTTTACTGTCATATTTTTTTCTTAGAATCCTTTTACAGTGTTATACATTGGTTATACATTGTTGGATTGTACAGACAAGTTTATTTTCAGTTGATTGTAGTACCAATTGAAAATAAGTAGGCCTACATAGTATAAATGATAATCACGATTTCTAAAACTAGGCTAGACAGTATAATAATTACTAATTAGGAATATGGATATATAATCAATTAATTATGTTGATCATTGAAAACAATACTCGTATACGCTATGTGAGCCTTAGATTGCCTGTGAGTTTATTCACATACAAGTTTTTGTTTAGTTTTTAAATTGATTTCTGAATTTACTTCTGTTAATTAGCTGATTCTGAGAGTCGTTTGGGTTATATATATATATATATCTTTCCCAGATAACCAATTAAATTGGGCCAGGGGGTGTTTCCACCGATTCATCTAGGGCAGGATTCATCTCTCCATCGGTTCCTGCCAGTTCCGACCTCTTCCTCTTCTTCTTCACCACTACTTTCCTCTGCTTCTTCTTCTCTTCCTACGAGTTCCTTCCACCGTTCCCTATCCTCCCACCATCTCTCATCTCTCACTACCTCCCATTTTTCTCCTCGATTGACTACACCGCATTCTACTCCCTCCTGCCACCTTTCTCTCGGCCTTCCAACTCTTCTCTTAGCTCCATCTTTTTCCGCTAACTCGAACATAACTCTCGGAATTCTTCCCTTATCCATTCGCCGCATATGTCCATACCACCTGAGTCTCTCTCTCTCCATTTTGAATGCTAACCTTTCCACTTCCACTTCTTTCCTTATCATTCTGCTTCTCTTCTTCTCCAACTTTGACACTCCTGCTATGCTCCTCACAAACTTCATTTCTGCTGCCTCCATTTTTTTCTCATCTCTCCAATTCAATGTCCATGTAACTGCTCCATATGTTAAAATTGGCAAGTAGTATACATTATAAATAAGTGTCTTCCCACTCATCGGAAAGTCTTGGTTCCAAATCAGCTTCCTTACTTTTTGGAATAGTCCGTCCGCCTTTGCTATTCTCTTATTCACCTCAAGCTCCACTTTTGCCGTATTACTTACTACACTTCCCAAGTATGCGAACTCTTCTACTTCCTCCAGTTCCTGACCTTGCAGTTTTATTTTCTCTCGACTTTTTCTCTTCTCTCTGCTCATCACCATAGCTTTGCTCTTTTCCGCACTAATTTTCATCCCAAACTCCTCGGTAATTTTTTCCCATCTCTCAACTTTGTCTTGCACCTCTTCCCTACTGTCTCCCCACACCAGGATATCATCAGCGTATATCATTGTCTTTGCATCTGCCCCTTCCTACACTGGTTCCACTTTTCACATCATCTCATCCATCACCAACACAAACAACATAGGTGATAGGACACTGCCCTGCCTAACTCCACTCTTGACATCGAACCACTCCGTCCTGCCTCCATTTGTTTGCACTGAAGCCTTGCATTCTCGATATAAACTTTTCACACGATCTATCATCCCCACATGTATGCCCTTTGCCCTGAGACTCTCCCACACCCTTTCTCTGGGAAGATGGTCGTATGCTTTCTCCAAATCTAGAAAAGCCATGTACACTCTTCTTCCCTCCTCCCACCTTGTTTCTACCAGTTGCCTGACAGCAAATATCAAATCTACTGTTGATCGGCCTGTTCTGAACCCATAGTGCTCTTCCCTTAACATGGGTTCCACTAGCACTCGCATCCTTCTTTCAATAATTCGTTCATACAGCTTGGCTGCCTGGCTCATCAGCGTCACTCCTCTGTAATTCTTACTTCTTTTTCTGTCTCCTTTCTTGAATATTACTGTTATTACTCCTTTCACCCAATCTTCCGGCACTCTCTTCTGCTGCCATGCTGCCTCCATCACACGATACACCCAATCCACCCCCCACTGTCCTGCTGCCTTCATCATCTCTACCACTATCTCATCTGCTCCTGCTGATTTACCATTTTTCATCCTTTTTATTGCCTGTGCTACCTCCTCTCTTGACACCCTCTCCACACAGTCCTCTCCTCCCTTCGCCGCTTCCTCCACTTCTTCTGCCCGTGTATCTTTTGCATTCAATAGCTCTTCAAAATGTTCTTTCCACATTCTCTTCAGTTCACTAGGTTCTCGAATCAGTTTATTATTCTTATCATACATGATCTTCTGCTCCTCCTTGTCTCTCCGCTTTTCTTTCATAATTCCATACAACATTTTCTTATTTCCCTGGCTATCTTTCTCCAACTTCTCGGCAAGCTCTACCATTGTCCTCTTCTTCTCCTTCTCAATTATGCTCCTAACCTCTCTCTTCCTCTCTAAGTAATCCAATATATTTCTTGCCGATCTATCTTTCTCCTTCCTGATCCAAGCTTCCTGTTTCTGCTTAACTACCCTCCTCACCTCCTCGCTCCACCATGCCGTCTCCTTTGCCTTCCTCTTCCCACTTGACCTTCCACACACTTCGTTTGTTATCTGTATCATTACTTCTTTAAACTCTCTCCATTCTTCTTATACGTCCCTTATTTCACCTCCTGGTACTCTCCCCTTGATCAACTTTTGAAATTCCCTTTTAACACTCGCTTCTTGCAGTCTCCATATCTTCAATTTTGCTTGTTTTCTCCCTATTTTTCTTGTGGCGTGCTTTTTGTTCCACTCCTGTCCGCCCCTTATTGTGGCCACTATGAGTCTGTGATCTCCATCCAATGCCACTGTTGGATTCACAGCTGTATCACTAACCCATCTTCTTACCTCCCTACTCGCTATAATGTAGTCGATCACCGTTTTCTTTTCTCCATCCCAACTGACGCGTGTTACCTTTTTATCCGCTCCCTTTTCGAACAGTGTGTTACATATGATCAATTCTTTTCTTACACACATCTCTATCAAATTAATTCCATCTTGATCTCTACTCCCGTATCCAAATTTACCCAACACTCCTTCGTAGCCTTTCCACTCCTTTCCCACTTTTGCATTCAGGTCCCCAATGATTAGCACCCTTTCTGCCGTAATGACGTTTTCTAGTTCCTTCAGAAAATGTTCCTTCTCTACCATCGGTCTTCCCGTTTGAGGTGCATATACTTGGATAATCTCCGTTGTCTTTTCTTCCATCTGCACTGTCATCTTCATTATCCTATCGTTCGTGTTTTCCACGCTAATAACTTCCTCTTTCATCTTCTCATTCACTATAAATCCTACTCCGTTTCTTCCTTCCGTTCCTCCTGACCACCACAATTTATATCCTTCTCTCAGCTCCTTCGTCCCTTTCCCCTTCCACTTAGTCTCACTTAGACCTAAAACCTCCAGCTTCTGATCCTTCATAACGTCAATGAGTTCCTCTATTTTTCCATTAAGCGTCATAATATTGAGTGTACCCACTCTAGTCTTCATCTCTCCTAGTGTCTTTCGCTTTTGTCTTCTATATTCTATACCTTCCTCAATTTTGCCTGTAATTGTGACTATGTTACTAGTGGCCACCCTTACTTCCTCACTGCCCTTATCCTGACTAGATGGCCTAGATTGTCTCTTTGCCGCCATGTTCTTGCTTCCTTGTGTTGCTAATTCCCCTTTGTCTTCATTCTGCTTTGGCTCTTCTTGCGTTGGCTTAAGAGTTATATTGTGCTTCCGTACACCCACCTTGTCCGAAAAACCTTTTCTCTTTCTCCACATTTCACTACAGATTTTCTGAGCCTTGTTCCTAACATTTCCCCTCTCGACTTGGTCTTATCTGGCATGTCTGGCCTGGTATACATCAAAAGTGCGCCATTCTGCTCGCACACCTCTCTTACTACCTTGTTTAGATGAAGTCCTGCACTCTTCTTCAATCCACACACATAAACTTTCACTTCTGCTCCATATACTGTTCCCACTACTTTCAATAATTGTTCGATCTTGTCCCCGATTTCCAACGCGCCCCTTCCTTCCTCCCGTTCTCTGCTTCCTACATAGAGTACTACTCTCTCAGGTTTTTCTGTCCGGGCCTTCTTCGATGATGCTATTACTTTAGCTAAATCCTCTGCTCTCGCTCCGGGAACACTCCACGCACCATAGCCGCTGTCTTCACAAAAATACCTTGCCGTCGTTCCATTAATATTGGGTTATAACTAATAATATTGTCCTCTAAGAATTCCTCTACCGAGTAATAATGCTTGAATAATTAGAAATGATTTTAATAGAACTTGTCTCTGACTTCATTGGCTTTAACTTTACCTCGAGGTATGATCATGCCAAACATTTCGACTGAAGATGAGGGATGACTTTAGGAGGAACAAATCATAATCAGTCACCAACGAGTTTTCGCGCCACGGCAAGATAACCTCAAAAGTATCTTCACGGGTGAGTAGGCCTACCTAGCCTACTTTAGAATTTGAAATGGAAAGAGATGAAAAACTTTTGTCATGCTACGTAGTAGTAGTAGTAGTATATTTATTAGCTTAATCAGCTGCAATACACTATAAAATACAAAACACATACAGTTGACACACTGAGAGAATAGGATTCGTGCAGCCACCACAAGAAAACTGCATCGATATAGAAAAATGAGATATTTCACAAATTCACTCGTTAATGGTTGTTTTTAATAATCATAATGAATAAAAATGAATATATTTGCAATATCAAAATGTATCCTGTGCACTTGAGCGAAAGGAACTTCGAAAATACGGGTATGTTTTATTTGTGTTTCATCGTTTTTCTGTAAGATGGTTGGTGGTTCTGTTAACCATACAGGTTCGGGAACAAGCAATGTGTCTATGTGAATCCGCTAAAAACAATGTTAATTGTGTATTAACATATCTGGGCCTATATATTATCTATATACGGCTATATCTATATATTATCATATATTAACGGCTATATCTATATATAGCCATGTATATTAGATTCAAAAAATCAGAAGAGCCGCTATTGGTGTGTAGCATGCTCAGCTGATTTTAGTGTCGTCATGTTGAAAATTATTCAGTGCACCAAAGTGATACCAGGATGCGCCACGGTAGGAATCCTATTCTCTCAGTGCGTCAACTGTACACTATACAGAATTAATATACATTAACAATTACACCTTATTATATAAGTATTGTATCTCTGCTTTTATACTGAGAGGTAATTACTGACTTGAACCTGTAAATACACTTCGACTCCCTTGTTTCTATTGACAATTTCTCATACTCCTTTAAACCATTAACAAAGACAGATCTACTCCATTTCATTGAATGTGTACTCTTGAAAATTGAATTTTGAATAATATTGTGTATTATTGTAATTTGTGTAATTGTGTAGCACCGTACGCTAAGTCAAGCAGTGACAAAAATTATACCATTTTAGGTTAGATTGTACATGAATTCTACACTGTAGAATAGAGGCGTGAACAACAGCTGATGTTATTCCATTGACTTGAACTTTTTGTTGTGAACTCAATTAAAGATTTAAAGTTGGAGTTTAAGTTTGAGTTAAAGTTAAAGTTGGTTGTGAATGGGTCTTAAGTCGTCACGTACCGAGCTCTCACTAGTGAATTGTATACAGTATTGAATTGTGATATTTTCATCAAGAATTTTATGACAGTTTGACAGCAGCATGACGAGTGGTCATCACACTGAACCATCATTCAGGAGACCAGGGTTCGATTCCCGCCGTGGTCGACCAACGTGACAGGGGTTTTTCGAGGTTTCCCCGTCGTCCAGGTCAATACTTGACAAACCTTAACAACAGGCCACGACCGACTCCTTCCCACTATTCAAAAACATCTGATAAAATAATCTTTTATCTCACCATCCAATGATCTCAAATATCATTCACCGACGCCAACATATATTTGTCATTAGTACAGTGCGTCGTTTTAGCTGATATAAATAAAATGAATAAGCAAGAGCGGTTGTGAGTTGTGACAGCCACCCCCCGGAGCTCAGTAAACTATTGCTAAGCATTAGGAACTGAAGTCAGGTCGGACATGGGTTCGAGTAGCGTATAAGTGTGGGTTTTTGTAAACGTCCTTTCACCGATCATCATTTGATCGTATCATCATCACCCGCTCATTTGTACCCTCGTATAACCAGACTGTTGGTAGGGTTGTTGAGCTCATTCGTACCCCGTATAACCTAGCTGGTGGTGGGGTCGTTAAGCTCATTCATACCCCGTATAACCTAGCTGTTGGTGGGGTCATTCAGCTCATTCATACCCCCAAATAGCCTAGCTGTTGGTGGGGTCGTTAAGCTCATTCGTACCCCGTATAACCTAGCTGTTGGTAGGGTCATTGTACTCATTTGAACCCCTGTGTAAAACAGCTGTTGGTGGGGTCGTTCAGCCCATTCATACCTCGTATAACCTAGCTGTTGGTGGGGTCGTTGAGCTCAATTAAACCCCCGTTTAACCCAACTGTTGGTGGGGCTAATAAGCTCATTCGTACCCCGTATAACCTGGCTGTTTGTGGGGTCGTTGAGCTCATTTGAATCCCCATATTACCCAGCTGTTGGTAGGGTCATTGAGCTCATTCGCACCCCGTGTAACCTAGCTGTTGGTAAGGTTGTTGTACTCATTTGAACCCCCGTGTAACCTAGCTGTTGGTGGGGTTGTTGAGCTCATTTGAACCCCATATAACCCAGCTGTTGGTGGGGTCATTGAGCACATTAGTACCCTGTATAACCTAGCTGTTGGTGAGGTCGTTAAGCTCATTCATACCCCGTATAACCTAGCTATTGGTGGGGTCGTTGAACACATTCGTACCCCCGTAACCCACATGTTGGTGAGGACTTCAAGCTCATTCGTACCCCATATAACCTGGCTGTTGGTGGGGTCGTTCATCAGCATAGTAAATAGAATAAACATCAGCGATTGTGACTCACCGACGCCGACAGATCGTAGTAATCAGTACAGTGCGTCGTTAGACCGAATATAAATCAAACATATAAATAACAGCAATTGTGAGTCACCAACGCCAGTAGATTGTAGTCGTCAGTACAGCGTCGTTAGACCGAGTATAAATGAAATGAACAAACAACAGCGACCTTGACTCACCGATGCAGCGGAGGACTTTGAGGACGAGTGCCTCTCCGCCCGCCTGCACGACGTTGACGAGGGCGGGAAGGTCGCGACTCTGCGACACGAACTGGACGAGGAACGACGCGGCCGCCTTGATCGTCGGGTTCTCCTGGACGCCCAGCGTCTCGGTGCCTGGCAGGGGCACACGTAACGTAACACGTCAAGTCAGATTTTCATGTAAGATTATCATGAATTCTTATCACAATGACGAAACATAACATAGGCCTACTGTGAATAAATATCATCATCATTATTATTATCAACCCTTTCACAGTAACAGTGAAATTTTCAATAAAAAAACCCACGAGGTTAGCCAATAATAGTGTATTTTATTTAAATTCATAACTCAGCACACAATAAAGATATATGAATAATTTCAAAAGATTTGATCAGACAAAGTTCAAATAACAACGTTTTATACAGCAATACTGTCAGCACACTGTCACAGCAATACTGTCATACTGTAGATAGCAACACAGCAATACTGTCAGTTGTTGAGGTTATGCTGTGTACAAAACCCTCAAATTCACTCTCATTATCACTTTCTACAAAAATGTCACTGTCATTATCCTCATCACTGATCACTGAACACATACTCTAAATTATCTGGAACGATTGTTATATGTCTATTATTGTGACAAGAAGGACTTGCCGGCGCGTACAACTGGACGACGTCATCATTGCTTAGAACCTTGGCAACAAACACGGCCTCGTTGAATCTCTTTATTTCCGAGTATTATTTGATGGATTCGGAAACACACCACACTGAAATTATCGGCAATCAACAACTAACGACATCTATCGGAAAAAAATAAGAACTTTGAAGCATTACTCGGTCGGTAAAAATGCCTACATTTAGCTCATTTTGAGAACGTATCTCATACGTGCATAACCTGTAGCGGGCAACATTGTAGAACGGCAGGCATGCGTGCAAAACCTTGAAGGGGTTAAGAAATCAGGTTTCATTCTTCGAGTATTTCATATATTATTTATAATTTCTTACTTCTAGAGAAATATGCTTCATTATAGGTAGAGAGTAGAGACATGTAAATATGGCTTCTATTTTTTCTTCTCGTAGCATTTAGAATTTGAAAAGTAGCACTTTGGTGCATCTATTATTTTGAAACATCGTGTTTTGTCGCGCAACAACGTTCAGTAGCATAACAACAGTATTGAACCGGTAAAACCACTAGATAACGCACAATAGGCATACAAGAGAAGCACTCCAATTGATATTTTAAAAAAAAAATAGTCCACAAGCAAGTCAAACCTACTTTGCCACCTGTATCTGCAACTGCACTTTTTCCCGAATTCCCCAACTAACTTCACTCGTTTACACCTCAATTGAAAAAATTTGGGGAAAAATAGCATCTATAATGCTTCTATTCCGAATATAGCGTCTATATCGCCAGTACATTAAAACGTAGTGGATTCAGACGTTTGTAGCGCTTTATCGCCTTTTCAAAAACATGATAGAACAACATCGAATGCATTGAAATATGATGAAATATTAGAAAAACATTTAAAAAAGCACTTTAAGATTTCATCGCTTTTATAGCAATTGCTATTTTTACATGTCTCTATTTATATCCAACATTGTATTTTCTTCATTTAAAACCACAGACAAGCTTGTATCAGGCTCGGTAGACTCTTGTGGAAATGTGTGTATTTACATTGGGAATCAATAAAAGAAATATCAACTTCATTATTATTAGGCCTATTATTATTACAGATAAGCCTTGTGCTAGGCTTTGTGGACAAGTGAACCTTATGTTTTCATGTAAATGAATGATGATAATAATAAACAACTACTACTACTATTAAGATTTATTATCAGTTAGGCCTACGGCAAGAGACTATTAAAGGTGACTGTTCCAACTTTATTCAGTGCCATGCCAAAAAATCTATGCAGTCTAAAATAACATGTCAGATGTTAAACTGAATGTTGAGAAATGGATTATTAATCTCGAATAAATCATTAAATTTGTATCCCTATTGAATATTGAATTATTCAATGGTGTATAATCTATTTTTTTTTTCTTGGCTACTTGAATAGGGTCTTGTTGTTTGTTGTTTTTATTTTTCTCATATATAGCCATTCAGAGGTGGCAGCAGCTCTACAACAAGACGCTGAGTAATAATAATATTTACATTATCAATTACAGTCGGGCCCACATATAACGGACTCGGTTTTAACGAAATTTCGGTTTTTACGAATTAATTACCATTCCCCTTCAAATCTCCTATCCTTACAATGTTAAATAAAGACCTATAACGAAGTGATTTATATTTCAAAATTCGGTTATAACGAATTTTTTGTCACTTTTCAGCATATTTTGCTCATTATTTTCAGCCATTTCCAACAAAATATTCGAAAATCGGAGCATTTTGCGTGAATTTATTTTCAGGTTACATTTATTTTGAACGGACTGTACATAATAGCAGCTGGTGACGCGTACAGCACGTGGTCATAACTCTTGCTGCACCCCCCCTCCAGGTGCGTGGGAGGTCCCACGCACAGTGGAACGGCCCAGACCCAAACATTCGCTCAACGCGCGCTAAATAATAACGTGATGGTGACATCTTCAATGACTTTGTTTATCTATTTTTTGTTTACATTCCTTCATTTCCATTCGTGATAGTGTCCTGTAACCTAGGAAATAAAACACGAGAAGTGGGGAGTTGTGGTGTCATGTGATAGCAGATGATAAGTTCTTTATGAAAGGACATTGTTGTTTTCTATTACTTTCTACAAACATACTAAGTGATGATACGATGCGATGATAATATGTCACCTAATACAGTACTATACTAGGGCCTAAGTCGTAAATGTAGGCCTATCTTTATAAATCTCTAAAATTCAAGTGCTGTTATGAAAAAAGCAATAAATCTCTATAACGAAATTCTGTTTTTACGAACAGATTTTCATTCCCCTTGAAATTCGTTATATGCGGGCCCGACTGTATATTGTCTAGAATAATATCTGCTGACAAGTTGCGAAAGCAGCTTAGCGGAGTTTTGTACGGAATCTGTACGGCATTTCTAATTACCAATTGAAAAGAAAAATTGAAAAATAATAATTTCCCGCGCGGACGGTTCACGTTTTGCGGCCGCTTACCGCATGTGAAGACGGCAGCGATGTCGACGTCGGCCGTCCCCGCCAGCAGTTGCGGATTCTTCTTGAGTATCTGCGCGAGCAGGTTGAAGAAGCCCTCGAGCACGTCCGTGTGCTCCGTCATCAGCGCGGAGCTCGACTCGGCGTCGGAGCCCGACACGGTGCGGAGCGTCACGTTGCACAGCTCGCGGAGCAGCGACTGCATCGTGTGGACTTCCTCGCGGCCATACAGCACGACAAACTTGACGACAAAATGGAGAGGTTATGAATACAGTGAAACCTCTATCCATCGTTTCTCAAGGGACCAGGAAAGTAAAACCATCCATCCAGGAAAACTATTCATCCAGGAAAATTCAACATTGATTATATGTGGGTGGGGCTAGAAAAAATGAATGATACATCCAGGAAAATGATAGATCCGGGAACGATGCATCGAGGTTTCACTGTAATCGGGAAAAAAGTTAGGTTGCACCATGGTAAGTAAAACTGACGACAAAACGAAGAGGTTATGAATAATAGGAGGGAAAAATCGGGTTGCACGATAAACGTGAAGATATAACCTGAAGGTTAAAAAGTGAGCTTGGAGAAAATTCCAAAACACTTCATTGATCTTTTAATTTTGAGATTATAACCACGTCCAATGCTCCACAGCCTTGCAAACTGCAAATATTGTATGATGGTTAGTTTCAGAACAACTGTCAACCCAATAACCTCACTCATCAGGGCTGGCAACTTATTAGATTGTAGAGCTGTGCGAGCAGGCCTTTCATTAGTTCGAGCAAGTTCGAGCGAGCATCGAGGTTTTTGCTTGAATTTCGAGCTAATTTCGAGCGAGCACACACTTCAAAAATAGTTGTTCGAGCAGTTTTTTTCGAGCGAGCAAGTAAATTTGCTCAAATTCTAAGTAAAAATTCAAGCGATAAAATATGTTATTTCAGCTCACAAAACTTTTATCAAGAATAGGCCTAGATAAATTTTTGTAATTAAATGTTTTGCAAGCCATGTAGGCCTAAATGTGCATAGGCCTAAGTAAGTTGAGGAAGAAAGTAAGTTGACTAGGCCTAACACATCAGCATAATAAACAGAAAGCCTTACATCTTTTCCCATAAATATGTCACCTTCATCACTATTCATTCTTACTTAAGAATCGTAACTTTAATCTCAAAAAGCACAATAGAAAAATAACCAAAAGTGCGTGTTTTAATTAACACGAAAAGATGATCTCCTGACAAGTCACAAGTTCTTGGCGATTGGCGGAGTAGAAGTAGGATCAGAAATTCATAATTTATTACGGCCGATACACTCGCTCACGAGCGATCAGAGCGCAAAATAATCTAAGTTTTTTTTTTCTCAGGTTGGTAGTATACAATGCGTCATACCTCTGGGCGGGATCAACATCGCAACCTAACCTAAAAAGTTGAAACATCACGATTTGTGAAGCTTAGTTATTTTATTCTCGAAAAACGTTCGAGCGCTAAATGACCTCGCTGTCGATGCGCCTTAAAACCCTAATATTCATTCATTCAAAAACGTTCGAGACCCGAAATTTCGAGCAGATCTCTCAGCCTATTCGAGTCGAGTTTTCGAGTCTCGCACAGGCCTATTAGATTGAAAACAAGAAATCTTACATATGGGAATTTATTTGAACACGGGAAATATTCCCCGTCAAATATTTTTTTACCGGAGTATATTCACTATTGGTTTGACTAACCTGTCTCGCGAGGTCAAGGGCGGCGGGGTTGGGCTGCATCTGGTAGCTCTTGACAAGCAGCTCCAGCATCCCCATCAGGAGCGGCCGGGAGTCGTCGAGGAGCGTCGTCAGAGCGTGCTTCAGGATCGCGCACACCGCCTGCAAAAATCAAAAATCAAACATTTAAAATGACAAAAACAAGATGGGCAAAAGTAGTGGTAAATATTTATTTGAGCAATAAATGCTATTTTCAAATGAAGTTACATTATATTGAATAATACAAAGTAATACAGGTAGGCCTACAATAACAGACAAATTTACATTGAAAGAATGAAACAGAGATAAAATGTTATATATACGGTCAATATCAAAATTAAAATTAATCAAGCACGTCCCAAAACTGCACCCTCTCGTTGGGAAATGGAAATGACTTTTATTTACACCTCACACCCTCGCAATATCTTTAGCCAGAATACACGCTGATTAACGACGCGAATCCGACCAGTGGAGTGCATTCTGTCACATTTTCGTCCAAAAACATTCGAAAATTCAATTTTTTTGATAGTGGTAAATCCGATTAAGCCCCAAAACTATACAGTTCTAAGTTGATTGAGTTTGTGCTTCCACAATAAAAATCATGTTGATCAGTCAAACATTCCGACCTGCGGAGCGCGGACAAACAAAATCAAACAAACACAATTACTGCTAACATATAATTACATAATTAATATATAATAATATAGTATAATATAATGAATATAATATAATATATAATATTTTAATATAATAATATAATATCTAATTACTGGCTAACATATAGCCAGTTCACACGAGGCATTGCAATGTCACCGTTGGAAGGCTGTGGTTCCAATGCCAGGTTTTAAAACCAAGCTCTAAACGTTTTCAGCCTGCCAATGTCAATGTTCTGAAAATTCACAAGGCAGCATTGGAAGGCTAACATTCCAACGGTGGTATTGCAATGCCTCGTGTGAACTGGTCAATAGCATGGTAAACTATAACAATATTGGCCAACAATGAAAGGGTTTAAGAAAAAAAAAGAAACACCGAGACGCGTGGCCAAGTGGCCAACTGAACCGTCTTTCAGGAGACCGGGGTTCGTCGGGGGACGAGGGGCTTATCCTGGTTTCCCTCTGTCTTTCAGGTTGATACAGGGATGGTTCCTTAACAACAGGCCACGACCGACTCTTTCCTACCATCCAAAAACACCTAGTAAAATAACCTTCCATCTCATCATCCCACTCATCATTCACCGACGCCAATAGATCGTAGCCATCAGCATAGTTTGTCGTTAAAACCCAACATAAAAAAAGGAAAGAATATTGTGTTTCCATTACCTGTATGACGTGGGTGTCTGCGCACCACTTGTTGGCCACGGCCTGCATGACGGGCAGGACGCGCTGGAGCACGAGGAAGACGGGCTGGACCTGGCGGGCTGGCTCCGGCGGCTCGGGCGGCCCGTTCTCGTCCCGCTGCGGCCGGATGTCCAGCGTCGTGAACAGCATGGCCATCATCTTCAGCCGCAGAAGGATACCGCCCTTCACCAGCGCGCTCGGCTGCGGGGCGGACACAGAGGGGGTGAGTGGGGGCGGTAACAAGGGGGAGGGGGGGCGATCGTCCCTCTCGTGAATCAGTAGAGCTGCTATTTCAAAACTAGCCGACTCCTCATCTTTCAAACATGAACACGTCAAGTCACCACTGCCCTGCACTTCTACGCGTGATCATTTTTACACATCGCTAGTCTGCCGTGTTAACGCAATGACGTACTATCATTCCAAGAAATGACCAAGTTGGTAACCCCCCCCCTTCCTTTGTCTTCTCTCTCCCTCTCCTTCCTTCCTCCTTTCTTCATTCCTTCCTCTGCCCCCCTTCCACTCTCCTCATCATCCCCCGTCGCCAGCCGCTAGCATCTTCATTTTCCCTGTCTTTACTGTCACTAGCAACTTTGTTAGCTGTAATAATTCAATCTGGATCATCAGTGTCAAAATCATAATGAGAATCACCTAATAATTTACCGATAGCATTGACATTTAGCTCTCTAAGGCTCGCCATTTTGACGAATAAAACGAAGAAAAACTCGAAACAAAGTTCAAGGTGACTCATGAATCATGATTTATCGCAGAGAACAAAAATAACAAATGTTTCTCAATCCATCTCCTAGATGTCAGTACAAGTCTCATTTCGGTATTATATACGATGGCCGAAATATAAAATGCGACGTACTGGAAAGTGTGAGGACGCACGGGTGCGCCAGAGGCTGTCAAGTGGTTAAAAGAGTCTGTTGATTACCTCTTGCGTGACGAGATGCTGCAACTCTTCGATGTACGGCATCAGTATCTGGTTGAGGTAGTCCATGATGTTGTCGACAGGTAGCACTGCGAGCACGCGGCCGACCGTGTACATCAGCCGCACGCACTCGCTCAGCTTCAGGTGGCCGCCGTGCAGCGCTTCCTAGCGGGGCGAGACAGAACTACAGTGAACGCTCCTTAAAGTACGGGAACATGATACACATACATAATGTTTTATCGATAGATATTAGATATTAATGTTAAAATACCACATGTAACATAAAAAAGCATTATAGGCCTATAAATTTTGAATTTTTTACTGCGAGTCGCGCTAAATAAGCGCTACGTCACAAAAGCGTTCCGTGAGGGTACGTATGCTGGCTGTCGGCCCCCCGCTATAGCAGTCAAAGAAGGAAGGTTAGTTCATTGACACTTGTGGTTGGATAAACAAGTGAGATGTGTGCTATAAATGTGTGTTTAAATGCCTATATATCTCAAAATAACTTCTCCCCCTCCCTACCCTCTCCAAAAATACCCCAAAAATTTGTCCAACTTGTTTAAAAGAAATAGTTGAGCTGTCAGATGGGATAACGCAGGTTAGCAGTACAAGTGCACAAGAGGTGAACGCCTTCGTGACGTCACGCTGCATGACAGATGGGGTATGCAGACCGTTGGAAAAAAATAAAAATAAATACTAGAAGTTGGCATTTATTTATTTTGCGGTTGTGGGAGGAGGTGTGGAATGTGAAGCGTGTGCGATGGGAGTAGGATAAGGGGAAAGAGAGGAGAACGACACAAGCTATCCCTTCGGTTACGTCTGACAGCCGAACGTTGACGGAATTACCCGAATGGTACAGTACAGTTCAAAGAAGTCTCTAGCAGCTATTTTTCACGTGAACGCCTTGGGAAGGTTAAAGAAGTTAAAAATCACACAACTTTTTTTGGAGGTATTTTTTTTTTCAAATCGATTTTTGATCGATTCTGGAGCTTAGAGAATTGATTCCTGATTTTGAGAATTATTCATCATTTTTCTCGAGTATTTTTGAATTAAGCCTTTGCTCACGTGCACGCAATCATGTTTCTGTACCTGGCTAGCTTGCAGTATGAGATGAGCGAACGGTTTCATGCTCATCTGGCAGTCGCGCGTGAGGTCCTTGAGAGCCATGGTGGCGGGCGGAGCGACGTCGGCGTTCGTCAGGCCCATCACGAGCAGTGGCACGACGTTCGACAGCACGCTCGGGTGCGCGTTGATCCACTCGGCGTACGCGCCTGCGCAACAACAAACACTGAGATTAAACACTTGACGGCCGAGGACGTAAATATGTGCAATGATGATAATTGGACGAGCGTAGCGAAAATTTTCAATTCACATAGGCCGTACCATAAAAAATTGTGCTTCGTTTTAATGTTTGTTTTTTTATTTTGTGCGCACCAAACAGGTTGGGAAAAAAATCCTATCAACTAGAAACTTTTTTTAGATATTGATGTCATACCAGAATAAGTTGGGATTGTTTTTCAGAAAAATTGTTCAAACAGTTTTTCCGAAAAAAAAAAAAAAAAAAATTGGAAAGTTTGGAAAATCCCTATATAAGAATAACCCGGATGGAAAATACTTGAAATATGAACATTTTTCAAAAGCTTCAAAATTTTCACTGAATATGGAAAGCATCATCGTGCATATTTTTAGTAACTTTCACAAAAATCAAATGAGAAATAACAAAGAAAACCCAATGAAAGTATATATTTTATTGAAGATTGGGATCAATTGGTTTTGCAAAGTGTACATGCGACAGGTTGCAGCACTATGAATATCAACAAGTTGCAGGTAGGGTTTTTGAACATTATCCAAGGTTCGTAGATGTGGATTGAGCTGACAGAATATTCTTCATTCTAGATTTCTATACTTCCAAGCTCATCTCACAACGCGCATCCCGCGTTTTTGTAGTAATAATATAATAGTAATGATAAAAATTCTTTCTTAGTCCCAAAGATTAAAAGATATGACGACAGTCAAACAAGTAATTACAAATATGAATGAAATAAAATATATTTAAAATAATAATTAGTCTATACATATGACAAAAAAAGATACATACGGTACATATAATTTACCACTAGTGATAGGCGTGGCTAATCACCAAAGCCACGTGGATCTATACTTCATGTGGGAATTTAGAGATACTCTGATAGGTCAATGTGAAATTTCCCACATAACAGAGCTCATTTGATGGGATGTTCTGTTTTGTGACGTTTATGGGCGGGTCAATCACCAGTCGTCAATTACAATACAATTTAAAATACCAATCAACAATGATGCTATGAGATGTACAAGTACAACAGCAATGATAATTTAGAGGTAAATAATCTCTACATGGATAAAAACACTTGTCGATTAAATATGCCTTGAAAGGCATTTTCACAATTATTCAGTACGCAAAGATGAAGCTTCAAGCTAAAAGGACAGCTAGATTTGGATTTTTAAAATTCATTCATCTATATTGTTTTTGTGTTTTTATTGTGTTTTGTTTATTAATTTTCAACTATATTTTTGATATTTTGTATTTTTTTTCATGTTTGCTTAACGATCCCACCAACAGGCCCCCCTCCACCCTCCCAGGGGGGGGGGGGGGGCAGGGAGTATGTGGGCATTTGTTTCCTACAAGTTCATAAGGTTCATAACATTCGTAACTTCATGAAATAATATATAATATTATATTTTATTTATATCACTAACTTTATTTTTTTTATTCTAATAATGCAATTTCAGTCCAGCTTCGGTCAAGTTTCGGGGGGAGGGGGAGGGGGGTCCTCACCCCTGTATACGCCATGGGGTCTACCTGTCATCATCATTATTATTACTCTCACCAGGATAACCAGGATTTATGTATTATTATTATAATTTTATTTTCTAATATCTCTGACAATGTTTATACAATTTTAATATTGTTCTTTGATAAGAAACGGCAATAAATACAAATACAAATACAAAATTCAAAATTACTCAAACTCAACAGCAACTGATTCAAAAATCACAGTTATCATCTGATACCGGTACATGCTCTACGCAATCTACATTTGAGCATATTCACTTTGTTTTCGCATATTTTGATAGGTCGGTGGGAGATGAACCACTGAACATCATTTTGACTATTTCCAATAATTTTACTCTGTCTTTGCTCTCATTTATTTGAAAATTGTTGAAGAAACTAAATGAACTGAGCAAACGACGAATATGAGATTGGTTTCACTATCTAACACGAATCCTACTAACTATTTCAATGTATTAGTTTACAATTAATTCCTGAAGATTAAGCCAGAAATATACGTCAATAACAGTCAATGGGTTATTTGGGAAACAATTACTACTTGTCAAGTTTTTATGTTGATTAAAATATGTATTTATTTAATCATATTGGGTTTAATGATGCACTGTACAGTCTGTACTGATAATCAAGATCTATTGGAGACGTAGAATGATGAATGAGATGAAGGGTTATTTTCATTTTCTATCATTATGGTTTTTATAGAGTGGAAATACACTTTACATAGATTATTGGAAGGAGTTGATGGGTGTATTTATAATTGAAAAAAGTTTCCTACGTACTTAAATGCACAATTTCCAATTTTATTTAAATCCTTATATACATTATGATGACATGAAATCTTTTACAATTATAAACTTTTTGTTTCTGGTTCGAGAGGTCACGGGCTAATAAATTTTCAGCCAATAATACGGCATTACATGCCGAAACCAACTTTCACTCTTGGTAGTATCTCTGTTTCAGTATTCCCTCTTCAGTGCCTCGTAAGTCGTAAGTACAGTGAAATCTCTACGCATCGTTTCCGAATCCATCGTTTTCCCGCTTAAATCATTCTTTTTTGCACACCCTCGGGCCTACTCTCATTGTTATCCTGGATGGATGGTTTTATCTTCCTGATCCCTTGAAAAACATCAAGCTGACATTCCATGAACCCGATTTGCGTTTCGCAAGGCTGTGGAGTTGAGGCGAGCTCAACAATCAGAAATCGTGTAACTCTCGTCTCTGATTGGTCGTTTTATCATCACGGCGGCTTGAAAAACCGCTTGGTGAATTTGCTTAGCGAGTACCGCGTTCACATGGAAGGCCAGCTTCAGAGAGATTTCACTGTATTACAAAACAAAACATTATAAAACTTCTGGCTGTTTTCCAGACTAGCTTGAACTTGACAAAAAATTGTGTTCAAAAAGTCAACTTTGAAACTAATCAACTGAAAATTGGATACATTTTTGTTGCATCATTATTTAAAACTAGATCTTTTAAAAGTTCTGGTTGAATTAATTGAACCTTTTAAAACTCCTGTTGAAAATTATCTGAACCTTTAAAAATTTCTTTAAAATTAGTTTTAAATTTAATTTAATTCATGAAATCAATTCAAATTTCTTTCAACATCAGTTTCGCATGCCTCACTTGGATGAATTATTCACTTCAAAATGCACCACAAGATCATCATCGGTGAGAACTGCGGCAGAATCCGTAGCCGGAGCTTCGTAAGTCGCTGCGGTCCCTTTGCCTCTCGTTGCCTGCGCCGTGACCTTGGCTTTGTTCTTCGCTACGAGTGCCGTCATTGCGGCCCTCTTTCTCGCGACCATCTCCGTCACCAGCGCCTTCTCTCTCACTTCAGTTACCGTCAGTTTATTCTCGGACCGTACGAACATATTCGGAACGGTCATATTGGGGATCTTCGAGGCCATCTTCGTCGGGTCGTACGCATCGTTTGTGAAACCGCTCGACGGCGTTTGAGATTCATTCGATTCGTATCTGCCACGCCGACACGGACAGTACGATTTCATCTTGACCCACCAGCTGTTCAGCGTTTCCATTTCGGCGTCGTAGAATGACAGAGAAGAAGGCAAAGAACGACAGACGAGATGTTGAAGTACGAGAGACGACGTCAAAGTTCGAGAGACGAGGTCGAAGTACGAGAAATGGGATTGAAGTTAACAAGAGATGGCGCCGAAAATCAGCAGACTAGACGACGTCAAAAGACGGGAATATTAGAACAGTTCTCCGTATATATTCTGTCTTTCTTACAGCCGCGGACGAACAAATTATAATTCCCACGGAATCAACGACACACAACGGAACAGTTGGTAGTACTGTGCCACAAGCAATTACTTCCCAGTTTTTTGTCAATACGTTTCCACAGAAAATTTCGAAAAACTTAGTCCTCTCAAATAAATTATACCTAAATATAAATGATTGATCGATGGATTCGGATTCAGGACTTCCGTCACTCTGGTTAATTGATAATTTAATACCGGTAGTAAATAATTACTTGAGAGTAACTTGAGGTTTAGCAGTTATTTGCGACGTTCTCCTGGACTTGAATACAAGTTCATAACAATAATTCTCAAGCAAACCTTACGCTAAAGACAAGATAAGTAAACACATGGGTTATAAAACACCCATTGTCGACCATGAACTAAAAATATTTTGTTATCAAATGAAGCGCGGCAGGCTATTTATAAATGTCATTTGAAGAACAAGCATTATTTCCAATCTCAACGACGGGAATAAAAGTGTGGCATGTGATTAATTACTACTACTAACTGATTAGTATTTGATTTACATACAGGGATAAGCAATATGTGAATGTATCTTGACATGTGTCAGGTGGGGTGACAGGTCTTTGACAGGTCTGGCGGCATCTTTCTCGTACCGGTAGGTCAAGGATCACTGACAAGAATAGATACAAAAATGATTATACCGTGATTGTGATAGGTTGTTAAGGGGCAAGGCTCAGGCCTACAACGTATTACAAGGTGTGATGATGATTATTATTTGCTGATATTGTTATTGTTTTGTTTATTGATTATAGTTGGCCTTATCTAACTGCCTGGGTTCGGCTTCCAAGCTTAGGGTTATCAAGGTCCGGTTGACTCCAGCTGTACTGACTCAAACTCCCGCAACAAGGTCCTTCAAGGTACAAGGTCTACAAGGTCCGGGTGGTACCGTCTCGAACCTAACCTGATCTAATGTGGCCTAACCTAACTGCCTGGGTTCGGCTTCCAAGCTTAGGGTTATCAAGGTCTAGTTAGTACCAACTCGGACCTAACCTGATCTAACGTGGCTTAACCTAATAACCTGGGTTGGTTCATCATGGTTTATCAGGGTTATTGAAATCAGGTGACTCCACAATAGGGTACATTAGGTGAGGTAGTAGTGGTTATTTCCCAGCTTATCCTTCAATCTTCCAATCTTTCAGTTTATTTTTATAGCATTAAGGGTCAGTCTCTTATAGCTAGCTAGGCCTAGGAAGTTATTTCAAGTGACAGTCGCGGTAATGCTAGTGCGGCTAGTAATGGGCGCAAGAGAATATTACCCGGGGAATATTTATTTACCATGTTTCCCATATTTCCCAAGTTCAAATAAATTACCAAATACATAGGAATTATTTGTTTTCAATCTAATAAGTTGCCAGCACTGATAAGTGAGGTTATTGGGTTGACAGCTGTTCTGAAACTAACCATCAAACAATATTTGCAGTTTGCAAGGCTGTGGAGCATTGGACGTGGTTATAATCTCACAATTAAAAGATTGTTGGGGTGTTTGTGAGGTTATTTTAGAGCTGGATTGTGTAGAGAGAGCATAAATCCAAGCAATCATGGGTAGGGAAAAGCTAATATTTGGTCATATCTTGGAAGTCAACGATAACGATGATGAATAATTATTCAAGAGTCTAAAATACTACCCTAAAATATCTTAGTCAATACAGACAAAAAATAAAGAAATGTTCACAAGTACTTTTGTGTTCATTTTTGTCAGTGTTTTCCAATTTTTGATTCTACATTTGAGTGTAAATAAGCAAAAAGCAAATGAAAATTCCCAGGAATATTTTCTTAATTACACATTCTGAGAATTCACCCATCACTAGGAATTCCAAACAAACCTATACAAAAAATATAAAGTAATATTTGTACTTTCGTGTTCATTTTTGTCAGTGTTTTCCATTTTTTTATTCTACATTGCATGTACATAAGCAAAGACCAAATATTCCCTGAACATTCCAGGAATATTTCTTTAATTAAAAATTCTGGGAATTCATCCATTAGGCCTACTAGAAATCCCAAAACAAACCTATACAGAAAATAAAGAAATATTTGCACTTTTTTGTTCATATTCGTCACTGTTTTCCATTTTTTGACTATACATTGCGTGTACATAAGCAAAAACCAACTATTCCCTGAAAATTCACAGGAATATTTCCTTAGTTAAAGGCCTACATTTTGGGAATTCACCCATCACTAGGAATCCCAATACAAATGTAGGGGCCTATACAAAAAAAAATAAAGAGAAATTTGTACTTTTGTGTTCATTTTCGTCAGTGTTTTTCATTTCTTGGTTCTGCATTGCGTGTGTACAAGCAAAAATCAAATATTCCCTGAAAATTCCCAGGGGATGAATTTCTGTATCATTTAAAACAGTTTTAAAAAATAATTAGATGAGCGTAGCGAAGCTTTCCATTTCACACCCTGAAAAAAATGGGCTTCGTTTTTATGTTGTTTTTTTTGTAATTATGTACGCGGCATACAGGTCAGAGAAATGAATCAATCAACTTGAAACTTTTTCTGAACGTTGGTGTCATACCAGAATAGGTTGGGATTGTTATTCAGAGGAATCGGTCGGAAGGTTTTTCCGGAAAATAATTGGAAAGTTTGGAAAATCCTCATAAGAATAACCGGAGGAAAAATACTTGGAAAACAAGAATTTTTCAAAAGCTCTCAAATTCTGACAGAATATGAGAAATACTATTATACAGCTTTTCAGAGATTTTTACAACAATCGAATGAGAAATAATGAAGAAAACGCAATAAACGTGTACATTTTATTGAATATTTGGATCAATTGGTTTTGCAAAGTGTTTATGCGACAGGTTGCAGGTTACTATAAATATCAACAAGTTGCAGGTGAGGTTTTTGAACGTTTGAAGTAAGTCAAGGTTTGCAGATGTAAATTGAGCTGACAAGTTATTTTTCATTCTAGATTGCCATACTTCTAAGCTCATCTCACAACGCGCATCCCGCGTTTTCCTAGTAAAGAAAAAACAGCAGAAAAGCGGTATTACCGTATCTTATACCAACAACTATTACACAGCCACTTTGAACCTCGGGTCTAAGTTAAGACCGGGTTTGTCTCGTACAGGGCCCGGATTCTCAAAGGGTCCTAACTTTAGGACGTCCCAAGTTGGGACCATTTTACTGAATTAGAATTACTATTGGTCTCCAGTTGGAACTATTTCACAGAATTAGAACCAATATTGGTCCCAACTCAGTGAAATGGTCCTAACTTGGGACGTCCTAAAGATAGGACTCTTTGTGAATCTAGTTCCAGGAATGCGCCCCCCACGACTATTTCCTCAATTATAAAATCCAGAAATTCACCCGCCACCAGGAATCCTGTATCCAGACTCACCGACTGCCTCGAGCGCCGTGGCCACCACCTTGACGTCGAGCCGCTGGAACGGCAGCCGTTGTATCGCGGCTAGGAACCGCGGCAGGTAAACCTCCTCGTCGACGTCTACGCACTCGGCTATCGAGTAGAACGCGTGCAGGCACGACTCGAGCAGCTGCCACCCGGCCGTCTGGCCGTTACCGTCGTCACGGCACGCCGCAAGCGCCGCACACAGGCTCGACTCCAGGATCTCCAGGAGACCGTCCTGGAGGACCGCGTAGCAGTACATCTGATGGGGATAGAGAGGGAGGTTATGGGAGGTTGTGACACTACAAAATATGGGCTTCTGTCAAGTAACAAATGACAACTAAATCAAAAGAAGTTTCAAGACAATTAGAGAAAAGCAAACATAAAAGTATATGAAACATTTTATTCATTCAATTTGATTTCAAATATTACGGTATCTAGTTAGGGAAACAAGTAATTGATATTAATATCGCGTTACTACAAACTAATTGACATCTCGCTCTTTGCTCACGTCTGTTGACAGTCCCTGGCATCTTATTGACTAACTGATAGATTTACGACACTTTTGGTAAAAAAATGGCGTCCTGCGCGGGAGTAGGCCACTCTCTACCCAAGTATCTAGCCTTTCCAAAATTAAGTAATGATATAGAAGGCCTTGAGTAATGATATAGAATGCCTTGATTTCAGTTACTGAATATAAAACAAATTTCTGTAGGCCCACACCTGACAACAATCAGTTTGAACAGTGAACACGGTCGCCGTTACCCACTATTCAAAGTGATCAAGTGGGCTGAGCTTTTAACATGGAGTAATACCTCCATGACAATACAACTCCCATGGTGTGTAGGCCTACTAGTGATAACATTGATTAATCTAGAATTGATTAAGAATCGATTCTAATGTAAAACGATTTTCAAATCGAAAAATCGATTTGAAAAAAAAAAATTCCTCTTGGGTCAGTGCTGTTCTTTTCGACGTCGCAATATGTGCTCATTTCGTTGCCTATATTATTTTGTATTGTTGAGATTTTACTATCTGGACACTAGCTATCCCTTCGGTTATGTCTGACAGCCGAACGTTGACAGAAATACCCGAAAGGTACAATACAGTTCAAAGAAGTCTCTGGCAGCTATTTTTCACGTAACGCCGCGGGAAGGTTTAAAAAAAAAGTTTGAAATTATACAAATTTTTTGAGGTTAAATTTTTTTTTTTTACAAAATCGATTTTTAATCGATTCTGGAGCTTAGAGAATCGATGTCATCACTAGTGTGTACGCACCATAGTGTCGGCCACGTCCTGCCGATAGCAGCGCAGCGACTCCCTGTCCTCGCTCGTCCATGCGTTGTCATTGTGCGCCGGCAGCACTGACTTGCGCAGCATCACCTCGGCCAGCGCGCGGTAAACAGGCGCTAACAGAGGCATGATCGCGCCCAGCTGGTCCGGTGCCGTCGCAAGCATGTCGTCCTGGCGGGGCAGAGAACATGTTTCAGACGATCACAGATTGATTTCACACAGAGAGAGAGAGAGAGAGAGAGAGAGAGAGAGAGAGAGAGAGAGAGAGAGAGAGAGAGAGAGAGAGAGAGAGAGAGAGAGAGAGAGAGAGAGAGGAGAGAGAGAGAGAGAGAGAGAGAGAGAGAGAGAGAGAGAGAGAGAGAGAGAGAGAGAGAGAGAGAGAGAGAGAGAGAGAGAGAGAGAGAGAGAGAGAGAGAGAGAGATGAGAGAGAGAGAGAGAGAGAGAGAGAAGAGAGAGAGAGAGAGAGAGAGAGAGAGAGAGAGAGAGAGAGAGAGAGAGAGAGAGAGAGGAGAGAGAGAGAGAGAGAGAGAGAGAGAGAGAGAGAGAGAGGAGTAACTGTATCTCGGTAAGGTGATAGATGCGTGCGGTGCGTACCTGTAATATGAACCAGAAGCCCATGGCGAGATGCGACGTGGTCTCCTGCGTGGGATAGACGCCAGGACTGTTGCTGCACTCGAGGATCACCTGGATGAGCTGAAGCACGTTGACGGCGTCGCATGTGTTGGCGGCCAGCGTCTCCAGTAGCAGGCGGCTGTGGCTCTCCGCCAACGATATCAGCAGGCCGTACACGTTCGAGATCAGGTCCTGGCGGCAACGCGGACAGAAAACAAACGTCAGAGATGTTCAAAGTGAATGATGATGTGCACATCCACTGTTCGAGATCAGGTCCTGATTACTGATTGGTTAAGAGTCCATGGGGATCGATTTAGCGGAATATCAGTTCTTTTTGTGATGACTTTTGAACAATGTGAGATATCATACCAAGAAACACAGATAATTATAATAGTTTCAAGATGATATAAGCTATAACTATCCAAGTCATGTCGCATAACTGTCGAGCATATACAGTTAAAAAAAACATTTTTCAGCTGTATACGCTTGACAGCTATGCGACATGAGTTAAATGGTTATAACTTATATCATCTTGAAGCTATTATAATTATCTGTGTTTCTCGCTTATTAGAATTTTGATATCTCATACCGTTCATGAGTTACCAAAAAACCGATATTTCGCTAAATCGACTCCCAAGGATTCTTAAAGGACATCACAACCTTCAAACTAGATTTTAACGAAAAATGCCGATATTCATTT
Organism: Brachyptera risi; assembly: GCA_964007535.1. Taxonomy (NCBI): domain Eukaryota; kingdom Metazoa; phylum Arthropoda; class Insecta; order Plecoptera; family Taeniopterygidae; genus Brachyptera; species Brachyptera risi. Next base: position 13,672,195 of record OZ023338.1, on the reverse strand, counting down.
CACTAATTTTTGAGAAATTTTTTTTTTTTTTTTTTTTTTTTTTAATAACATCGAAACTTGATACAAAATCATTGTTCCCCAATTAAGGCTAAGGATGAAAAGTAGGATCGTTTGGACGGGGCACCACAAGGGCGATCTTAAAACTAAGAAAACTAGAAATCATCATCACAATTTTTGAAATTATAATCAATTAATTTGTCCTCCAAGACCATGCCCTTCTTCTGAGTCGTGACGTAGAACATTACTCGATTCTGTTCATGTTTGTATATAGAATCGGTGATGCCTACGTCACGACTCATAGTCTCTGGAGGACAATACAATTAATTATAGGCCTAATCCATGAAACTGAGTTGAAGATTTCTAGGTTTTTTCTGAAATTATAAAATTATTATAGGCCTGGTCATTATTCATTGAGATTTAGTTCCAGGGTTGTGATGCCCTTTAATGATTATTGATTACTGAAATGATGGACGATGAGATGAAAGTCTCTTAGGTGTTGGGAAGGATCGTGAGAGGGAAGCTGTCGTGGCACATATTGTACGAACCACCCCAGCATTTTGCCTTATAGTAGTTAGAGACATGTGAAAATAGCAATTATCGTAGTGTCCCGAATATAAGCCGAGGGTTTTCTCGAAATTTCAAGCCCAAAAGTCACCCTCGGCTTATATGCGAATTTCGGCCTATAATCGGTCAAAAATAAGTTTTTTGCTCATTTTAATTGGGCGTATTACATCCGCACACAATTATTAACAGAATCGACTAGAAACTGCGAGATATTCCACTAAAAACACGTTTAATAAATGTTCTATCATGAAGAAGCATTATTTTCTCAATTTCCATCATTTTTATTTGATGCGCAGTTATAAACATAAGAACGAAGCTGTTTACTGCATGGCGTCAGTCATCCTACTAGTCTTTTACGCGCTACTGCGACTGCGTGACGTGTGTGGTCTAACCTTGACGAACACGACTCTCGTTCGTACGACTTGAGACGGTTGAGCGCCAATAGAAACCGGCCGTATGACAATCACTTGAGGCACCTCTGACCGGTTTCTCACAAGTCGTGTCAGCCGGTGACATACATAGCTTTCTCTTACAAAATTGACTAAATTCTACCAAGGAAGACCGATGATTTACGTGGAAAAAAGATTTTTTTTCAATTACTGATCTAAAAGTTTGGGGGGTTGGCTTATATTCGGAACAATACGGTACTATAAAAGCGACAAAATATAAAAGTGCTTTAAATAATATTTCCAATATTTCTTCATGTTTCTATACATTTGAAGTTGTTTGATCATGTTTTTGAAAAGACGACAAAGTGATACAAACATCTGAATCTGCTATGTTTCAACGTATTGGCGATATAGACGCTATATGTGAAATGATAGCATTATAGATGCTATTTTCCACAGAATATACCAACTGGGAAGTAAATGGGTGGAGTCAATCACGGAATTTCAAAAACCAAAGTGCATCTGCAAATGTAGGTGGTAGATATTAGGGATGTCGGCGGGTAGGAATTTTCCTACCCGGGTACTCGCCTTCATTACCCGACTCCTGCCCGGGTTTTTCCCACAAAAAAGACAAAAAAAAATCGTATAGGCCAAAATCACCTATATTCATAAAGAGACGCGTCATTTTTCTCAATCCAATCATCACTCTATAGAGCAGGACCTATAACCTCAAGGCTTATAAGCACACTGATGAGATTGATGCAATCGCACTATGGCACTAGCACATTTGCTCTGCCAGTAACAGCTGACAATGCGTGGGAGAGGGGGGGGGGAAGCAAGACGTTTGCATGAGCGCATTCTTTTATGGCGACGAAAAGTCAAAAAGTAATTCCGAATAGAAGTATTTTAAAAAGGTAATGAAGCCAATGATGATTGCTTTTCATTGTTTGAAGTAGGATGTCATTTCAATAATATTCCTTTTCTATTAAAACAATGACAGGGAAACAATCAAATGTTGGAAGTAAACTTAAAGTGATGCTACACTTCCAGTCAAATGACATCTCAGACATGTCTAGACATCTGGACAGTGTCACTTAGCAGCTTGCTATGAGCATTGTGTGAGTGTGACTGTGTGTGTGTGTGTGTGTGTCTTACAACGCACTTCTGACAACAGCTGACTATCAAGGTCTTATGACATACTGTAGTGGTGGGCCAGTGGAATGGTTGAGGGGAGCGAAGAGAGGGGTGTGCGCGAGTCGAACGCGCATCCAAATACAGACCGGATCAAAAACATCATACACAGAAAAAAACACGACTTCCCGGCGGGTAATTGTTTGAACCCGAATTCATTTGAAATTGGACCCGCCCGGGTACCCGCCGACATCCCTAGTAGATATGGCGTAGGTTTAACCTGGGGGTGGACAACATTTTCCTATTTAACTATCAATTTGAGTGTTCCACTTGTATGCCTATTGTAGGCCTACCATATATTAAATGTACCGGTAACAATATATTACATTGATATATTAAGGGTACCGTAATGTTGTAACGGTAGGCCTACAGAAATGTTGTTGTGCTATAAAACGCTATGTTTCAAAATAATAGATGCACCAAAGTGCTACTTTTCAAATTCTTAATGCAATGAAAAGTGGAAATACTGTAGATGCTATATTTACATGTCTCTACTTATAGTAGGCCTATACCTGTTTGTCACGTTTCTCACAAAAACCTCAAACGAAATAGAATAAACGGAATGAAATTGGCGCACCTGATCGTGTTCTTCCCTGTTGTGCTGTTGTTGTCGTTGTTGTTGCACGATCGTCTGCAGGGGGAGGAGCTTGGCAACCAGCTTCAGCACCGACTGCGGGTACTTGTGGCTGTCCGGGTGGGTGGCCATGTTGCTGAGCGCGTCCAGCGACGATTCTACCAACCTGACAGAGACAACATCACGATCACGATCACGTTCGGCTGGAACTGCTAGCCTAGCGAAGTGAGTCTTGTACGTAGTGATAATAATTTCATTCCTTAATCCATTATTTTTCGCAACCGAGAATAGCGAAACGAGTAAAAAGTGGAATGAAATGTGAAATGAATAGGAGTGTGCTAATCCACGTTTTTTATTTCAAACCGAATCCGAACCAAATCTTCATCAAAATTACCAAATACGAACCCAGAACTTTTTAGCGTGCATTGTGAGAATGGGACGAACGACACTGCTGATCAAGTTACACTTGATCCAGGAAGTGAAAATTATCTCATCTCAGCATTCTCATAATTACCCCTGCATGAAATATTTTATGCAACACAAGTTTAACCATTAGGTACGGCAATTGTTCTTGAGAATGGTGAATGCAATGTTGCCACATTTTTGGCGCCAAGATTCGAAATTTTCAAATCTTGTATGCTAGGCTGAATCTGAAAGTGGATTTGCATTCGATTAGAAAAGTATGGATTCGCACACGCTTGGAAATTAATAGTTCATTTCATTTTTTTTTTATGTATCGGTATCAACGACGCACTTTACTGATGAGTACCACCTATTGGCATCAGTGAATGATATGCAAGATGATGGGATGATGAGAGGAAAGGTTATTTTATTACGTGTTTTTTTTATAGTTGGGAGGAGTCGGTCGTGGCCTGTTGTTTAGGAACCATCCCAGTATTTCCATGAACGACGAAAGAACGAAACAACGAATCACCCCTGTCAGGATGGTCGACCATGGCGGGAATCAAACCCCAGTCTCCTGGGGGCGCATTCCTGTACAATTAGTGTTATCTAGATAAACCTAGTCCAAGTTAATACCGTGTTAATACCGGTTTTAGAGAGGTTTAACTTTGTATTCCTGTACGAGTTTTATAGTAGGTTTATGTTAGTATGTCGGTAAAACAGTTTTTTGACAAGTGTTGTTACAAATCAGCTAAAATGTACCTAAATATCATCCAATTTCAACGAAACTTGAACTAAATCAAATCTCAGCCTAAAGCACAATTTTCAATGAAATTGAATGAAAAACAAAAAGTTGACCTACGTGGGATCGAACCCCGTCCGTCTTACTCTGAATGCATCCGGGCTACCGACGCAACCGGTCTGCCGATGTGAATTTCTGCTCTCAGAACAACATAATCATACAAGCTTCGAAAAGAATTCTGGCAAATGAATTATTAATAATAAAACTGATGGTAAAATTATTTCAAAACATTCACATTCCGTTGCCTTCAGTTCTTATTCTAGAAATTGCATTCTCGTAACGATATTCACTATATTAGATATTTAAATTAATATTTGAAATCTTGAAGTGGATCTCAAAACACGCTAAGCCCGCTCTTTGGCAGGTTTAAGTTAATCCTGCTTTTCTGGTATTATTTCCGGGTCTATCTTTTTAGGAATACCAAGTTAGTACCAATATCACTAAAACCGGATTAAATCGTACAGGAATGCGCCCCCTGGGTGGGGGTTGAGGGTATTAATCACTCGGATATACGTTTAGTGAATCTAGAACGTAATTAAAGGGTGCCGATGTGGGGAGGGGGGAGGATCAGCCGCCTCCTTGGCCCGCTCCCTTGGGGGTACTCACCCGGACGCGTGGTGACCCTCGACCGAGCATGTGAACACCATGTCAACCAGACGGTCGGCGAGCCGCTCCGAATCAGTCAGCGGAACGCCCAGCTGCAGCCACGCCACCGCGCACAGCACGCCCTGGTGGCTCACCTCGTAAGCTGCCTCGTTGGGCTGCACGGGAGCAGACAGGATCTCTTCCAGCAGCGACAGCACTGCACACGGAAACGTCACTCGTCATTCATTCGTTCGTTCGTCACTCTTGACCACTTGATGGCAGTGTTAGGTTCAATATCGATCGAAGATATCGAAATCGAACAGCATCCCCAGATACATGTTCTCAAAATGACCTGAATGTAGGCATTTTTACCGACCTAGTGATGCTTCAAAGTTCATTTATTTTTTGATAGATGTTGTTAGTAGTTTGTAGTTTGTTTCGATGATTTCAGTGGGTGCGTTCTCAAATTCATCAAATAATAATCTAAGATGAAGAGATTCAACGAGGCTGTGTTTGTTGTCAACGTTCTAGACAATAATGGTGACATCCAGTTCTGAATTATTGGTCAACCTGGTGGGTTTTTTACCAAAAATTGTATAAACTGTGAAAGTATTGAAGATATTTGAATAGAAAAATAGGATTAGTCATTTATTTAAATGTAGAAAGAACAAACAATAGTCTCTAGAAAGAAACTTCCTCACAACAATAGCCATAGCCAGGCAACAATCAGAAAACAAGTTGATGACTGAAAACAAAAGCCAACTAAATTATACAGTAGTCACGATGTGGTTATACCAACCTATTTTATCATAATATGAAGGAGGTGCTCCAACTCGGGTCTTGAAAGTGAAATATTTCTGGGGTCAGTTCCCCAGTCCAGGGTCCCGATTGCCTGTAGTGCAACCATCGCTTTCATATCAAACTAAATAAAACAACTACCGGTATACTCAACACGGCTCAGTAGAATTTTAATGTTAGAAGTTACATTTGTTTTTTTACGAAAATGATAGATTTTATGAGTTCAACAATGCCACCGGTACCGTAATCACTCTTTATCTACATCTAGTTCACAAGGTATTCTGCTAAATCGTGACAGGCAATCGGAACATTTGGCTCTGAACTGACCTCAAGAAACCACAAATACTTTCCATGTTATTAGTATGGGAGTTGGTACACCATCTTTATATTATGATAAAATAGGTTGGTATCACTACATCGTGCGGTAGTGCCAACTGTTTTTATACATGATGAAATATTCAACAGAAAGGGTCAAGAAAAAAAAGGCTTTCAAAGCTCACCTTGTGGTATATTATTATGGAGTTCGTTCCGGACCAGTGCCTTCTGTTGCTGGGCGATGTGGGAGCTCTGGAACTCCTCCGGGAGGACGGTGAGGATCTGCAGGAGGATCCAGGCGGTGCGCTCGGGCGGGATGGAAGGCAAGTTGGACGGCTGGAGCGTCGCCAACAATTCGGCGATGGCGTTCGGCCAATGGGTCGGCAGCGTTTGTAACACGTAAGCTGACAGCTGGAACGAAGTATCGGTCACGATTGAGATTTTTTTTGAGAATAGTTTGGAGAGAAAATAGTGGATATAGAGATGTACAGTGGAACCTCTTTTATGTTTTTCAGGGGACCAGACTAAAAAAAAAGTATCTATGTGAAAAACTTATTAATTAAACTATTCAACATGTGGAACATATGGGTTGGATCAGAAAATGAAACTAATAAATGTAATAAATGTATACACGAGAAACTTATAAGAGAGGTTCTACTGTATTCAGGTTTTAGGAGGATGTTTGATTTGGAAATTATTACCCTATATCGACAAATTGAAAAAAAAAATTGTTGGTGTGAAACTGAACACTCTTTCTAGGCCTACTTGGCCTTTGAACCTTTTCAATTGGATGGAACAAAACAGTGAAGATTAGTAGGCCTATTTGAAGTCTCATCCAGTATTTAAGAATTACCTTGGTTTGATGGCCGTTATTCTTTCGACAATGTTTTATAAAAATATTATGTTAGTTTTAAAATTGAACTGAATATTCTTTCCCCTCAACCAATATAATAAATCAAACCTCTTTTTTATATTGCTCAAGAATAGAGAAAATGAACCTGGCTGACTTTAAGATTAATGGAATATTTTTTTGTATGCATTAGTTACTGTTGGAGGGTTGGAAGTAATGTATTCAACTTGAAAATCCAAATCAACCTTTTTTTCACTATTAAATGAGATTAAAGTGCTTTCAAAAGATTGACCAATAGACTGGGAACTGACAGAAATATTCTTGATGATGATTATTGTGTGCTTAACAACCCCACCAACAGCTAGGTTATACCTGAGGTACGAATGAGCAGGTGATAATAAAACTATAACACGATGATAAGTGAAAAGACGTTCACAAAAACCCGTGCCTTATGCGGGACTCGAACCCACGCTCGACGGTGACTTGAGTTTCTGAAGCGCTGCCCTCAGCTGACCGAGAGCGGCGTGGGTACGAGTGTAGCGACACAGACTTACGGCGATGCAGAGACGGTTGAGCACGATCTTGGGACCGACGCAGTAGCTGGCGATCGCTTCCAGGAGCTGCTTCTTGAGGGCGGGATACTCCGACACGGGTATCTCGTGCCACGACTTGACCACCTTCGTGTGGAGCGTCGTCGCGGCAAAGAACTGGACTTCGGCAGACTGACAACAACAAATATACTTAGCATTAGTGATTTATACATGAATGTGGATCTACGTAGGTACCAGCCTACCAGGAAAAAAAGTGGTAGGTTTACCTCCGCCATTTTATTTTCCATCTAGGCCTATATTGGGTTCAACAATTTGGAAAGCATTAAATCATAAATGAATAATAAATACATTTATAAATCAATAAATGATTCATAATTTTTTTTAATCGAAAGGATTCTTTAGTTTTTTCCAAAATTAGGAATTGTCATTATTTGCTGAAATTCAGTTTCAGGGTTGTGATGTCCTTTGAATAAATAGATGTCATTACAATCGACCCACCTTATCTGGCTGTAGTAATTCCCACACGAAGCCCCAAGCTTGCGGTGAATTCTGGGCTTCCGTCAGCCACTTGTGTGCGTGAGCTTGCATCGCTGCATCTGTGTGATAGAATTGAGCAACGGCATGCTCCAAATTGTCAGCGGCAAACTCCATCTTGTGGAATTATCGTAGTAATTTGATTTAACCTACCTATAACAGAATGTTCATCAAGATTAAAATTATGGTAAATATATAGTAAGCTATGCAGACCTGTTTTAGGGTCGTATTGGGTTATGGTTCGGGTTGGATAGGATAAGGTTCAAAATTTAAAATTACAGTCTCGATGTCATATCTACATGAACATTACCTTACCTAGCCCAAACCATCACGAAAAACCTCTAAAACCCTAGGAAAGTTAGTGTAACACCACCCTGGGAGCGCACAGACTCTGCGGTGGTTGACAGAGTGTCCATCAATTTGCAGTGTGATCGGATCCGAGGACATTGCCAAGAATTTGTTAGACAGGTTAAAACTGATTGGTGCAGCCGGGCAACTCGGTAGCGTGGCTCACGGTACTAAACATTCACCCAAATCTTTAGTAAAAGAGTTAGCATTACACAATATATAAGGGTCGTGCCTATAACAAAATTGTTTTCACATGACAACATCAATCTTGCAATAAATGACGGTAGACACTGAAGACCAGACTTACGCCACCGAGTACTACTTTGATCTATGCCTACGCTGCTTGTTCACAGTGTTGGGGAAGTTCACTTATAAAAGGAACTTTTAAAAAGTTCACTTCATGTCAAATAAATCGATCTTTCAAAAAGTTCAAAGTTCGTTTACCGTAGGGCCTTCGTGGCTTTGCTGTAAAAGTTAAAGTTTAAATTCGAAAAAACATAAGTTTGGGCAAAAACTCACATTGAAAATTATATGAAAAAAAAGGGTTCAAAAATAATATATGGCTCGCCAGGTGACAAGTGATCACATGATGAAATCCCGAACAGGGAATATTATACATTCGGGATAGACCGTGAAATAGTCAATCTCATTAGGAATCTGGACGGGGAAGTACAGATAGTGCAATCGTGTCGAATAGGATTACGAGTGATCCAAAATTATGAGCTTTCAAATGAATGTTTTATTCCATTAAAGATCACCGAAAAATCGAACGTGAAGAAAGTTCAAGATCATCAACTGTAAATGTAACGCATTCATGGAAAAGTTCAGAAAATACAAACGCGTTCATTTTAAAATTTCATTACCCAACACTGCCTGTTCATGAGATAGTCAAGGGTAGGCCTACCAAAAGCTAGGCTATGCTTACAACTACTTCAAGATGGTTTCACCTGTTGAAGACCTGGTAACTATATTACAAGTTCAAACTATTACGTTGATACCACACCTTAGTAGTTTACATTAGCGTAGGCGTAGATTAGGCCCATAGCCCTACGTAGGCTAGCTTACGGGAATTCTCCAATACTTGTCACTGGGTATAGAGCACAAGTAACCCAGACAGTAATGATCTTTGCTGTGGGTCTAGTAGAGTTCCAGTTCTAGGCTGGTCTGTTCCATCAATGGTCTGATATTAGGTTGTGTTCGAGGCCTGGCCTACTGTCACTCATGCATCACAAGGTGCACTCTGATCATTTGTATGGTAATTAAAAACGGGTCAGTGCTGGAAAAATGGAGCAGTACCCGTCTATATTGATTGCTTTTTTATCTTTATCTTCCATTTAATAGGCTACGCCTGGGTAGACTTATAGTAAATGTCAGAAATAAACAAAGGATTTGTAACCATAACCTAACCTTAACAAGTGGCCGGTTTTACTCTCTTCCAATTCCTCATGAGTGAAAATTCGAAGATATATTTATATCAAATGCATCTAATTCAACTCGCCTATGATTAGGTCAAGGTAATTACCATGTAATATCAATGTAGAATGAGTCAAGCAGATATAATATTGACATTGAAAGTACTGATAACTTGTTATTCTTCCTTCTTCATGGTTAACGCCATCTTGTAACACTTGAGTCAAAATAAACACCAACTTCACTCCTGTCAATAGTTTTTGATGAGCTATTTAGTTTGTATTCACAAATTTGAATGTTTTAATCAGAAATATATTATAAGAAATATTAAATTAGATGATCACATTGATATAAAGATGTATTTTAGTTTTTGTGTTCATCTTTTAGTCAACCAAGTGTGACGTCATGTCAAAAGTGCGGACAAATTTGAATGGTTGAATACTAATATTTTTGGGTTGAATAATTGAATGCAGCTACCTTGGAAGAAAATTCTATCTTAAGCTAGAATTCTAATAGTTTGATCAAAGTGTTGAGGATTATACGGAATTTTAAAAATGCAGCCAGGATCTTTTTGAAATTTATTGCATAACCATAATAGCAACCGCAACCTTTATCAAATGCGCTTCATAACCATAAACGTAACTGGAACCTTTATGAAGTTTATTGTTTATTGCTGGTTCACGATTTTCATAGGACAAAAATACATTGTATTGTGGAGTGTTTGGTGATGATGTGTGAGGTTAGATTTTCACTGACACAAAAAGTAGTACTGTAATAATTTGACTAGATATTTATTTACACTGATGAAAAGAATACATGTATGTCAGTCGACACATCTGATTGTCCCAATGAAGTATGATGATCACATGATGACTGTCAACCTGGCATCTCACTTGCAGGTTGCCTTCCTGGGGGGGCATTCATGTACGTTTAGGCCTAGCAAGCTCTATAGCAAGACATGAAACCTGTTTAACAACTGGCATGGCAGCAATTTGCTATCAACTTTGCGGGGTGGTTTTTGATGATCACAAGTTGCGACCGCTAGCATCTTTGCTAGACTTACATGAATGCCCCTCCTGGTCTTTTTACTAGATTCATGGGTAGAAGATTCTAGACTCATGGGTAGAAGATTCTAGATTCATGACAATTGATGGAGAGTCCCTTGCAGGATTTACCTGTTTGACTTATAGAAGGAATTTTCCCTGAGTCATCACCCTCAGGAATTCCCTACAGTATAAATCAGGTCAAGATACAAAAATTATAAAACCAAAGATTAAATATTTTATGTTCAATTCATGTTAAGAGTTTAAGGGGACCCTGCTGGGGAGAATTAACATGTAAATATGACAAACTTTAGGAACACATAGTTCAGAAACTGCTGAACCAATCTGATTGAATTATTTTTATTCATGTTGCCTCAAATGTTAGTTATAAAACGGCCCTCGATGAGTTTTTGGATACCATTATTTATTTTATATCGAATTTTCATATATATGCATGTTTTTGAGAAAAAAATCTACTACGTTTTGACATGATTTTTTTTTTTTTCAAATATGTATGTCACACACTTGAGTGAGGGTGATTTCATGCAAGATACTGACAGCATTAGTCAAAAAATCTCATGTCTCTAGCACAAATAGCTTCTGAGATATATGATCCTAAAGTTTAAAAATTGTCATTCCTTGTAAACTGGCTTTGAAGTTGGAAGTAATAATTACAACTATTTGACAATACTTAATTATCATTAGATAACTTTGAATTATTTCCATGACCTATTTATTCGAATTTGCAGATGAAAAATATCAATTCGGAATCAGAAAATCACTAAGAAAAATAAACTTGGAAAAAAAAATAATTTGAAAAATTATATTTTTGCCGACAGGGTTCCCTTAAATATTCGTCAATATTATAATGACATTCCTTCATTAGGTGATGCTTGACTGCTCTTGAATTGAAAACACCTTGAATAAACTCTTAGTGATTTTATGGCAGCTGGTAGGTGATTGTATAATCATCTGCATGACTGCAAGACGCCGTTTGTAACCGTAATCGCAACCATTACGCATGAAGGTCTCAGTTCTTTCTTTGCGATACACATTATAGTTTCTATCGAGCAATATATTTTCAGTACACCTTCGTCCTTCATTGCTACAAAGTTTTGTTGGTGCGTTTGTTTCGTGTTGGAAATATCATAGATTTAATGCAAGGATTTCAATAATCTAAGAAAGTCTAGTTCAGAATATTAGGTAGGAAAAATTACTCAGATTTTCTTATATTTACGTAGTTATACTCCCAAATAACCTAGCTAGCTGTTGGTGGGGTAATTAAGCAAACTATAATCAATCAATCGATAACATAACTACGCAAATAGAGATGTTTATTACAGTATGTATGTCATTGTACACTATATAGTCTATACAAATGAATTACCCCAATAAGGATATTTATTACAGATTGATTCACAAATATTACAGGTCAACGAGAACAGAAAAACCTATGTGCAAGACTATGAACAATGATGACAATATTTGTATAGAACAACTTATTACGTATTGTATTCACGTATTGGAGAATTTATTGGATGAGCAGAGCGATGACTCAATTTCACAATACTCGAAAAAAGTATGTTTTTTGTTTTTTTGTTCGCGCTCCACAGGTCAAACGGATGTGCAAATTCAGTTAAAACTTGGCATAAAGAAGTTTCCTCATCTAATTCAATATTGTATAGTTTTGAGGTGCAATCAGTTGCACCACTTTTGAAAAAACTCATTTCAAAGTTGAATAAATAGTAATTACGCCGTTCAGCATTTCATATAACTGTGTACACACAAACTCGTCTCGAGTTACGATTTCTGTGTCAAAGTTTAAAACTTTAAATAGACCATCACAAAATGAAATACATTTATTGATGAAGTTTTACATTGCCAAAGGCCTACTTCAACTTATCTCCAGTGACTTTCATTCATTATACTAAGGTACAAAAGTTTACATATCACGAAAATAAAAGTACGTAGCTGCGAATTGTCGTAACTATTTGGTAGTCCGATACAGTATAAAAGTATTATTTTGAACTTCAACGTTGATCATAAGTCGTGCATGTTTGGAGTCAAGATCGTGTGAACTGCTTCTTCTTGAATCGTCTCTGGAATGTTGTTACCTTCGATTTCTGCGTACGATTCGATGTTGGTATTACTGAAAATGGAGAAAAAACAAACGTTATTGAATAAGTAATTGAATACATTATTGTGGAATTCAGAATAATCATGAAACATGATAATGATTCAGGGCTCTACTATTTGTCAATTATTATTCATTCAATTGACGACTAGAGATTGACCCGCCCACAAACGTCACGTCACAAAACATCCAATCAAATGGGCTGTTTGTTATGTGGGTAATTTGACATTATAACAATGATAATAATAATAATAATATTCTTTATTCAAGGAACAATATACATTGTTATAGAATGTGTCACTTATAAATTATGAAATAATGATAAAATTAAAATTAAAAGAAATGAATTAGGTGTATGATGACAGACATTTGCGATATGATAAATACATTGTCAATTGTTAAAGAGAAAACAGATTATATTAGTTCAGTTTACTTGATTTTAAAGTTTACTTTAGTATCAGTTTACTTGATTTACCTAACAGAGTATCTCTAAATCCCCACATGAAGTATAGATCTAGGTGGCCTACCGATAAGCCACGCCATCACTGATGGTCAATTATTTATCGATGTAAGAAACTTGGTTCAGAGTGAAAGATATCAACATTCATGTGTTTGGTTTACTCTTAATATCAGTGCTGGTACGTAATGCCCGGATGTATCACAAAAACAGTTTATACTTCTGTGTTCAAAAATTTTGGAAACTGAAGACTTTTATCTGTGGCGAAGAAGTATGGTCACAGACAGTGCAGTCCTGGTGTCACAGTTCTTTGTTTTTTATTTGAAATGATTAAAATGGGCTGGTGACATTGCCCTTGTGGTGCCCCATCCAATCAATCCTACTTTCATCCATATCCTTGATTGGGGAACAATGATTTTATATCAAGTTTCGATGTTATGCTATTAGAAAAAAATGGATATTTTGAGACTCCGCTAGAACATTTCCGCTGTGCTTCACAGAAGAATGTTCGAGAGTTGGTACCAATGAAGCGCAGTTACGCGTGATTACTGTGCCTTCAATATTTTTCTAAATATTTACGTAACTGTTCCGACACATTATATTGGTACGCCCAGTTTTTCGAAAGTTCGATGAAGAGTTTGTTAAACTTATCGGCTGATTAGTCGTTAACATGACACACGGAACCGAAGGTGATCATGAGTCAACAGTTGGTTATCTACTATAACAAACTATTGAAAATCCAGGCGTAATACCAAGTTTTACAAAAAAAAAGGAGAATTTCCGTTGATCGAAGTACGTAACTATTAATTGAGGTACGATAAATAGCATTGGTAACCAAAGTAACCCCTAATTAATGCTTATTTATATTCCATGAAACGGGACCACTGAGACGGGTGGTCGAGTGGCTAGCACACTGAACCGTCATTCTGGAGACCGGGGTTTCGATTCCAGCAATGGCCGACAATGCTGGCCGTTTTTTTTGTAGTTTCCCTCGGTCATTCAGGTCAATACACAATAGGCCAAAACCGACTCGTTCACACTATCCAAAAACACATGACAAAATAACCTTTCATGTCATCATCCCACGGTCTCATATATCATTCACCGATGCCAATAGATAGACAGTCAACAGTACAGTCAACAGTGTGTTGTTAAACCCAATATAGATAAAATTAATAATAAATCAAATTGGTACCAAATGATAATTTACGTGTTCATTGATATTTTTGCCAATTATCTCTTCGATTATTCAAATAATATTTAGTAGTAAAATAGTCGACTATTCAATGTCGCTTTTCAACATGAAACGGTAATCCTAGTAATGATAAATAATCCCAATATATATTTTTTATATTGGGTTTTAACAACAAACTATAATGATAACTGAGATCTATTGGTGTCAGATGAATGATTAATGAGATGGTGGGATGATGAAATGAAGGTTTCTTAGGTATTGGGAAGGATAGTGGAAAGGAAGTGGTCATGGCCTATATTGTAGGAACCATCCCTGCATTAGCCTAGGCTACAGAGGGAAACCACGAAAAACCCTTGTAAAGATGGACGGTGGTGGAGATCAAATCGGGTGCAATATGCCCACTGCCTCCCGGATCACATGAAGGGAGTGCAATGTTAACCACTACGCTGCATGTGCCGGTAAATCCCAATGATAATAGAAATAATAATAAAATAGCATACTTGTTTTGTAAAGGTATTAGACCATGGAGTTTGGAACGGTGAGGTGTACGATTAAAGACCTAACTAGAGGATAGTTGGAGGTTGCGTAGGGAATCAGGTGGTCAAGGTTCCGACCCATCAAGGTCAACCAGGCTGTCAAGTGGATCATGGAAAAACAGTTTCGAATATTCATTTTCGAAAACGCAGAATAAAATTGAAGCAATTCAGTTTGATACCTCGAGTAGTAGGTCCTACAAAAAGTCAAGTCAGTTTAATTTACATGAAAATTAACAGCCCCAATTGAGTTCTTACAAACAGTCTCACTATTTCATCCTTATAGCTATATAGACATGTAAAAATAGGAAATGCTATAAAAGCGATGAAATCTAAAAGTGCTTTGAATAATATTTTTTCAATATTTCCACATGTCTCAATACATTTGATGTTGTTTGATCATGTTTTTGAAAAGGTTACAAAGCGCTACAAACGATCAAATCTGCTGTTTCAACGGACTGGCAATATAGACGCTATTTTTCGAATAAAAGCATTGTAGATGCTATTTTTTGTAGAATATTTCAATTGGGAAGTAAGCAGGTAGAGTCAGTTAAGGAATTTTGAAAATCAAAGTGCATCTGCAAATGCAGGCGGCAGATGAGGCGTAGGTAATTAGCCAGGGGATGGTCACCATTTCACTAAAACTAGGCAAACGCAAAATATGCGTTGTAAGATGAGCGAGATATCTGAATAAGGTATAATAACAGTCCTACATTTGCTACTTTATCGACTCTGGTATTCTACACACTTTGTCCTTCATTTAATTGCTACTTTATCTTCTCTGGTATTCTACACACCTTGACGAATATAAAGAATATTTAATGCTTGGGCAAATATCGAATCTAGGAAGCAGTGAATCTTGGCTCATTTCCATATATTTGATGATAAAAACAGTTATTCGAATTTTTTTCTTCGAAACGGCTGGTTCGAATTGCTTACAAAATGGTGTTTATGTGTATCATTTATGTTTGAACACTCGGAGAAAATTTTATTTTTTTCGGAGAGGTTTCATTTTTTCAAATTTTCTCACCCAGCCTAATCTTATGGAGTTTTTAAAAACTTTGACATGATATTTCTCAAAATCTAATCGACCGATTCATTCCAAAAACTATACAGATCTAAGTTGTAAAAGTTGGCCCGTACAAAAAAAGTTTCATGTTGATCAGTCAAACCCTGCGACCTGTGCAGTGTCCACAAACAAACAAAAAAACAAAAAAAAAACACACAGACAAAGCCCTATAAGAGTGGGATGGAGACTTCGCTACGCTCATCTAACTATCAATTTGTGTGTTCCACTCGTATGCACATTCTACGTTATAGAATGGTTTTATGGTATCATACTGTTGTAACGCTACAGTATGTTGTTGCGCTACAAAACACAATGTTTCAAACAATAGATTTGTATTTTTGTACATATCTATTGTTTGATAGAAATAATAATAAAATAGCATACTTGTATTGTAAAGGTATTAGACCATGGAGTTTGGAACGGTGAGGTGTACGAAACTGAGTGACATACCGGTGAGATATACCAAACTGCCACTTATCAAATTCTAGATGCTATGAAAAGAAAAAAAATAGAAGCTATGTTTAGATGTCTCTACCCTAATAACGCTGGCAATACCGAGGCACTCTTCAGGTGCGCAGAATGCCTAATGTGAGTGACTTAGAACCTCCTGAGGAATTCTAGTGATATTAGGCCTCGGTACTATAGCCTTAATGGGGATAACAATGCTTAGTTATATACCAAGAGATCAAATTTAATGAACAAGTTATTTGAACATTAAATGTACCGGTACTATATTCAATGGATACATACATCAACAGCTATGAAACTATGTACGGGGGTACGAATGAGTGTGTGATGAATGAAAATGAAACGAGGAAGTGATAAACGGTGAATGAACGTTTACAAAACCCACACATTAAGAGTGTTTAGAAGTTGATTTAGCAAAATATCATGTTTTGGTGATAACTTTTGAACTGTATTAAAATACATTAAAATATAAAGATGGATTGACAAAAAAATGTACTGTGCATATGTTATTGACTGAGCCTTTGTAACCCATACTAATAGTTTCGAAAGTGACCACTAGAGACTGCTAGCTATGTTATGTGCTACAAGTGATGCCAACTGTAGATCGGTAAATGGTACGTATCAATATATGAGCTACCTATCTGGATAAGACCGTGGACTTATCCAACTTGAACTACTTCACTATATAGTTTAAGGGCTTATTTGGTTGAGACACAATCACAAATTTTCCATCATAGAAGGTCAAGTCGGGCAGAAAAGTGTTTGAGAGAAATCTCTTCAAAAAGTTTCAAATTTGTACTGAACGTAAATACTAATTATGGTAAACATTATTACAAATTTTTAATTCTTATTAAGATCGGACTAGCCGTTTTGAAGTTAATACCGTAATTAATTAATAGATAGGCCTACATATCTATCAAATGGCTTGAAATGGTGGTTATTCTTTATTTAATATCTTGGGCATGGTGATTCACAGGGTTGAAGACTTGACAGTTTCCACCAAGGTGTGTAGAGTTTTCGAGTAGACTTCCCACAAAGATATCGCTCATCTTACAACGCATATGCTGCGTTTGCCCAGTGGTACAATAAATTAAAGAATCCTCTCGGCATACTTAACTTGGTTCTACCAAATTACAAATCATATTGTGTAACTTTTGGCAAATAAAAATCTATATTGGGCTCATTCTTTTCACATTTACTTATTCACAGCAGATTGACACATTTGTACAAAACCTCTTCCTCTTATATTTCATTCATATTTGAATATTTACTTTTTCCAACGTTACTTGCACGTAAACTAATGTTTGGGTTTTAAGGGTGCATCAATGACAAAGTTACAATCACAAAAAACACTTTTTATTATTTTTTAAATTTTTAATAAATGAAGGGAATCTATTTCATCATTTATAGACTCTAATTATAATTTATAGGCTTATCTGAATACTTTGTGAAGTTATTATAGCAGAAATTGTAGAAATATCAGTTTTATAGTTTTATACTTTTACATACCATATTTATTTATGTGAACATATCAAATAATTGAATAATTTCCTCTGTGGTGATAAGATTGCCCTTGTGGCCAACAGCCCTACCTTGTCATCCGTAAGTGTTCATGGGGGAACAATGATTATGTCAAGTTATCGATATTACAGTGAAACCTCTATCCATTGTTTTTCAAGGGACCAGGGAAATAAAACCATCTATCCAGGAAAACCATCCAACCAGGAAAATTCAACATTGATTATGTGGGAGTAGGGCTAGACAAAGTGAATGATACAAGCAGGAAAACAATAGATCTGGGAACAATGCATAGAAGGTTTCACTGTATTTAAAAATGAACCTTTTTTACTATTGTATTCTTCACCATCCAAGAGAGATATCCAACTACTGTAAGAAAAATTAAATGTATGAGAAATGTAGTTTCTGCATTGATCCTGATTGATGTCTCCATATTCCAATTTCAGTCTTGCCGCCAAGTTGTCCAGTAAATTGCACAATATTGAAGTCCATTACGGCCAATGCTATTTAATAAATTGGAATGCCCAATGAAACTGTATTATTTTGAGGTTTGAGTTGATTTTATTGAGTGTTAGAATAATTGTCTGTCAATAACATCCAAATTTTAACCCAAATGATAAATACATTTTTAGGTTAGGTTCTATTGCTTGTCATTGCTCTCCATTGTATAAAGCACACATACGTATTACATACTAGGATTCAGTCCCGTCAGCTATTTAGTTTTCTAGTAACCAGAGGGGGCTTGCCCTCGGGCTTTTAGTTATATCTGAATCTTCTGTCTTAAAAATTAAAATACGTAAAAAGGAGAATGATTTTATTATCTAAGTATAGGTCTATCTTGCTAGCTTGGATACATTTATTTGTATATTATAACTTGAGAAATGAAATATATAAATGAGTGATAAGACCGAGAAGGGTGGATCAGTTGCTAGCAAACTGAACAATCATAGACTAGGGCATGACTAGGGTTAGATTCTGCCAGGGTCTACCATCCAGAAAAAGGGTTTTCCAAGTTTTCCTTTTTCGTTGATATGAATACTGGGATGGTTCGTTAAGAGCAGGCAGCAACTACTTTTTTCCCGGAGACCTTCAAAATGAATCCTATCTTATGCCAATACTTATCATTGCAAGGAATACATCATAGTTTGGAAAAAAACTGTTGGAAAATTGAACTATTTGAATAAAAATGTCGTATTTTGATATTTCGGTTAGTTTATACCATCATACGTTGCGTTAGGTTCGATAATTTACGTTAAAAATTCATATATTCGATGAGTTTCATTTTCACACTAAATTCTTTGGAAAACTTTTTGTCAAACAATTTTTTCTACAGTTTTTTGTACAATCTTTTTTCCAAACATTTTTTTGTTTCATCAGTTGATACTTGATAGCATCCCATCATTTAAGTGCGTCATTAGCCCAATACAAACATAAGAATATGTTATTGGCAAATATGAGAAGGGGTAACTAGGCAAGAAAAATACATACCTTCAGGTGGTCATATTATGATAATGTTACGTGAGCTTTTGAGTAATATTACAAATCTTTTTATATCTAACTACATTTTTTTTTTTTTTTTAATAACATCGAAACTTGATACAAAATCATTGTTCCCCCATTAAGGCTATGGATGAAAAGTAGGATCTACAATATGGATGAATTTCATGAATATTTGAAAATAATACAAAGGGAACATAATTGAGCTAAATCTTGATTCGTAGACAACCCAAAAATGCACCAGAAAATATGAAATTTCACACCAAAAATGTACTTAAATCCTTCGAATAATTTTTGGTACCATATAAAGCCTGTTACGAACATCTTATTGAAATTAATCAATTAGGGAATGCATGGGTGAAATGGTTCATTAGGAGGATAATATTTATTTGGGTTTCATAAAACCATCTATCTTGGCATAAGATAATTAGCCAAACTATGATTCTTTCTGCCTAAAAACATGCATGCAAACATTGATGAACAATTTTAATATTAATTGAACAACATAATATACAAAACACATAATAAATACAAACAGTACCGGTATTAAATATATATAAAAATATAATGGTGCAATAAATATTACAACAAATACTTCAAAAGTGAATTCATCAAACATTCCAAATACACTACTACTAATTAAAATGGACTAGGCCTATGTACACATGGAAACTAATGATGAATACGTTTTATGTTGAAAGGTGTGGCAAATTGTGATTATTACTGGCACCATAACTTATCTTCAGGCTTTTAAAGTTGAAACATAATATATATTCACCAAAACTTCCATAGTGATAAAAATTATAAATAGCCTAGGCCTACTGCATTGATCATATTCAACTTTGGTAAAAAATGAGCACAACACTATGTGTATTAATTTACAAATAATCTACTACATTCTAATTTTTAATGAATATGATCACATTTGAATTATACATACAATAAGTAGTACCACTACACAAATGAAAACATGTTCTATTTTCAAAATACATAAAACAATGTTATAAAAAGTTTGAAACATCTAAGAAATCATGCTGTTTTTATACTTTTTAGTTTAGGAAATTGAAATTAAAAATAATAACACATAAAAGAGCATCCCACATGCATGCATTAGAAGTAAACAGCAAAGATCTACAGGAAGGAAGTATGAAAATAAATAAATAATTTGAACAAGGCAAGTTTACTTGAAACATAGAGAAGTAATATTATTACTTCTCTGTGCTTAGAAGTATTGTTTGATAGCACCATAGCCGGAGACATTATAAGTTTCTTCAAAGTTAACGCGTTCGTATTGAAAAATCTCTCTAATGGTAGCTCCTACATCTAGTTGGCACTAGTGACACATTCATTGTTGACAATAATAAATTTTAGTTACAATCATTGTTACAACAAGGGACGTTAAACCACTGCCTTCTAAGTTAACCTAAAAGCAGTTAACCTATAAAATATTCTTTCTTCGCGTGAAAGTTGTTAAACTGTCATTACACATTCGAGTTTGCTGTTTGGAAATACTGAGAGAAACATCAACATGAAATGTAAACAAATCAGATAATACACAATGAAAGCAGAAAAAGAGAGGAATTACATGGAAAAATTGTGTCCCGGCTTTTCAAGAGAGTTCTATTTAAGTACCTACTTATTAAAACTTGACAATAAATACATGAATTGATCAGTAAAATTACAGTAATACCATTGATCGTAGGATACTTCTTTACTCAATGTTAATACTCAAGTATCATTCTGTTGAGTTGTTATTTGAATGTTAATATAGGCTTAGCTCGTTAAAATACATTCAAATAAATAAAAACACCTCTTCTACAGTAAGACAAGAGGTTAAAAGTGAAAAAAGACTTCAAATATTGTAAGGAATTGGCAAAACTAATTCAATTTTTTAAAATATTGGCAGCTACTTTAAAAATATTGATATGCACACTGTGTTGATGAATTTGAATTTGAAAATCACTTACCTATTCACATTTCATAGCATACTAATTTTTAGGTTATGTTTTTAAAATGTTGGATTGCAACAGGTTAAAACAGGACACAATTCAGGACAAAATGTTGAGAGAAATATAAATATGAAAAATCTCTTTCTATGCAATGGAGGTTGCATAGGAAGAGATTTAATAATTCAACTCGACGTTTAGGTTGTATTGAGTCAATGTTGGTTTCTACTTTTGTAGAATCGTTAGATGAAGAGTAGAATAGCTCACATCTTGCGCTCTTGTTTTCTTTATTTCAAGCTCGGTATTAGCAAGACCAGATAACCTTATTCTAAGAGTTGGTGACAACAAACATCATGATAACCATGGTGATAACAATGTTCAAATGCTGGTTAGAACCATTCCCATGTTGGTAATTCGAGCTCTATAATTCGCACCATACGCCTCTCTCTCGGTGCTCACATCGAAACGTAATTATTTCATTTCTTACCACGCGGCAAACGATCCTCGCATTCTGAGTGTCAAGAACCTTCTTCTCGTATCGTCCATATCAAGTTATTTCACACTGGCAAACCAGCTGTCGTGAATTGAAGTAAACAGCTTTCGAAGATCAATTCTCACTACCTTAATATGTTCAATATCATCACTCATACTGTCTTATCTTGACCACTGAACACTCAACTTTAACCTCTGACAACACACAGTCAGTGTTTTGAGCACTGCCGTTTTGTAATATCGTGCGAGCAGTTCTCAGAAAAAAAATCACGTTTCGTCACGATCTTCATACTTTGATGGTCGATCCGATCGTCGACTTGCTCTCGGACAATTTCTTTTCGGGCACTTCGCTGTCGCTGGTTGGTGGACGGATAAATATCGGTTAACGTTAGTAACTTGTTGTAAGTGATGATGACGGATTGAATGAATTCATGTTTTGCACAAATATGAAAATGATACGGGTAATGAATGAATGAACGACCAACAGAAAGGAAAAAACTAGAATAAAATTGAGGTAAGAAGAAGAAGAAGAAGAAGTAGAAGAAGAGGAGAACCAAGATAACCAATGATAACAGAGTAAACGAAGAAACTAAACTAAATACAAATTAAGTAGTAGGAAACGACTGATTACAGGACAATGCGACGTAGACGGTATCACACACATATAATTACATTCAGTTTCTTGATGCAATCAGATGAAGAATATTGTTAGCATAACAACCCCATCAACAGTAGGTTGTATTGTATTGTATTCATTCACAGTTTGTTAACTTAAGAAATATGTATAAGCCAGGTCAAGAGAAAAAAAAGAAAAATCACATCATAAAGTAAACAAATGTGAATTGATACTAAGACGAATGAATATAATGATTTTAACCAGGTTATTTGGGGGAGCGAATGTGAGGATGATAGACGAACGTTGCTCACAAAAACCCATGCTTAACGCGGGACTCGAACCCACTCAGGCTGACTTGAACCAGCTGACAAGCAGCGGCAGTAGCGTAGCGTGGGTCTGGCTGGGACCAACAAATATCACCATTCTCGTCAGCTCAATCGCTACGAGTAAACCTTCTAAAAGCTCTTAAATTAGCGCAGATATTTTAACATGGGCATTGGACCGCTTTGAAAACTTCATTACTCTATAGTTTCACTGTGAGCATTTCTGAAAAACCATGACGCTTATCAGACGGTTTTGTATATAGTCTTCGATGATAAAAAGGATTGTTATTACGTTTGTTTGTTTGTTTGTCTTGCGTCAACCTGCACTGAAATGTTGTTGGTGCAAAGGAAGTGTGTCAAATTACGGGTTTTGTGCAGGAAATGATCCCTGAATGTTGAGGTGCACAAACCTGAAAGTGCCGATTTCAATGGTTCATAGACGCAAATTTTGAAAATCGACACAGACCCGATGACATGTCATCAACATGTCATGGAATGTAATTAATAAATATTTGATTTTTGCATATCGTCGCTTAAGTGGCAATACCGCGTATCTCACAATTTGGCAATTGTTCAGGAGACAACAAAATGTGTTTCATAACTTCAGAACTGACTTTAGGAACATCCTATAAATGTGTATTTTGTAATTTGATATCCATAAACGCGATTCTGTTCCTAATTTCCCTCGTTTGCTTCATCCTGGCATTATTGATCACTTAAGTGGAAATGCGGTGCCGATTTATGCCACGTAGGCCGTGTTACAACACTAGACTATGGAGCATACTAAAACCGCGTAAGTCAAACACGTGAGATCAAGTACCATGAAAGCTGGCTGATATGCGGTATTGTCTTGAACATCTGGATAGTTGCGCTTTCGTTTTCAGTTCTTAGAGTGTTTTGATTGGTTCCCGTGAGTTTCCCGCATTACAAATGAAGCCAATGACACCACAGAATACAAATCAATCGTAGTGATTTTTTGAAAAAATGTCAGTTACGCCGTTTTGCCACTTAAGCAACGATATTATTATTATTATTTATTTTATTATTAACTCTTGCAGTTGCACATAAATGCGCGGTGGCAAGTTCCCTATCAATCCTATCCTATCGCCTCCCTGTATGTAAACAAGTCTTATAAGATGTTCTGTGCCTAGGTTAGAGTTCAGCTAGGTCAAGGCTTTGGCCAGGATGAACCTTTTTGAATACATGTATCGCCATCATTTTGAGAGTTATACAGGTGAATTTATGGAAAAGAAATTGTGTAGGCCTATGTTAACTTGGTTGAAAATCATGACAAACGTTCTCACTGGCATGAATTCAAGCCTCAACTTGTAATTCTACATAGTGTCTGCCAACAACTTGATTTCAACGCCTGCCATCTTGCACTAAACTAAGCACACCAGCTCCGTATCTGGTGGTGCACTACCTGAACTAGCGCAAGCAAACTCGGTCAAAAAAACACAAAAGTGCGGGATTGGTGCGGGACTACTTTCACAAACAAACACAAAAGTGCGCAAACTGAAGAACCAGTACAGAAAATGCATGACAAACAAACATGCCTATTATAATTTAGACTAATTTAAAAATCTCTTTGCTGTAAAAATGTTTGTTTCGAGCGTCGCGTGAGTACTTACCGATAGAGAACGTAGTGTTGGATGATGAAGAAGATGTCGAAAACGACGGAAAACAGGCCGAGGCCGAACTTGGTCGGATCGCCAAATATCGACGCCCAATCGTCTGGAACACAAACATTGTAATACTCGAATACATTATACATACATACATACATACATAATACATACATTGTAAATACATACAATTGTAAACCGGCGCAATATAACCACCTCGTTGACGCGCCGTTAAACCACAATATTCATTCATTCATACATTGTAAAGATCAGGGCCGGCCCGTGATGTTTTTGCGCCCTGGGCAACATATGAGTAGATTTTATAAATTCGAAGGCGAAGCTTGAGATGATACGTGATCCTAGTTTTCCACTCACTTCACTCAAATTCCACTCAAGATATGATTTGTAATGATTTGGGTAGTTTTCGAGTAGGTTGAGTCGACCTCAGTGCTGTTGAAAAGTGTTTCCAATCATCAAAACCGTTCTGACCTAGAGCACTGGTCTTGCAATGCATACTTTTCTCAAAAATCTTGCAGCAAAAGTAAAACACCCTGTCTGATTTCTCTGAATAGATTAACCAACGGCAATGGTAACTTTCATAATTTGTCAAACGCCTATCCTGCAGTGGAATAAAGAAAAACTACGTGAAACCACTAATTTTTGCGCCCCTGGAAATGTTGCGGCCTGGGCAGTCGCCCAGGTCGCCCAGCCCACGGGCCGGCCTCGGTGAAGATTAACGCTAGGCCCTACTTGAGGTTGGAATTGATGAAAAAGCATTTTTTTTTAAAAGATGATTTGAGATTGATTACCGGTATTGTTTGCTTAACGACCCCACCAACAGCTAGGTTATTTTGGGTACTAATGAGCAGGTGATAATGAAACTATGAAGTGACGATGATAGAGAAAGGCTTCAACGAAAACCCATGCCCGCCCATGCCTTTAGCGGGACTCGAACACACACCCAACGGCGACTTAAATTTCTGAAGTCTTGCCTTAGCTGGCTGTACGTTGTACGAGAGCGTATTTATATTGTTTCGATAGGGTGGTATGATCGCCCTTGTGGCGCTACATTTGATCGAACCTACCTCATCAATCATCATCCTTCTTCAATCTTAATAATAATGAAAATTTGTTTTGACGCAGTGTTATGCTATAAACGAGACTACCTGCTAGCACAATTTTGTAAGAGTACCACTGATTGCAATTGTCAAACGTACTGTAGTTATGCGCGTTCAAGATCATCTGAAGCATGCTCAACGTTCCTCCGGTGAAGTCCAGGAAGATGTTCCCGATGCTCCAGCCTTCCGTGCTCTTCCGCTTGTAGTTCATGTACCCCTGGTCGTACACAAACAAACAAATGAAATTAGTTTTGTAGTTCGTGTGGCGATGGTCAGCTAATTCGTTGTTGTAAGGATTACGCGGCGTTTAAACTTTGAGCTTGTAGTGAGCCATAGTAGATCCCGTTAATTCATACTTCAATCTTTCAATTTTGTTGTAATTCTAACAATAGTTCTGATCCCTACAGAGTTTTAATCTATAAGGTCAATGTTTTATATTCCAATACCAGTGATTCAAACTTTTAAAATTCAAAATGGAGTCTATTTTGGGGTCTATTGAATTCAGAATTAAAGAGGGTTTACTGTTTTTTAAGCCTACGAGTCTTTCACCCGATGATTTTTGACAGTACAGTTCAGTGAAACCTCTATGTATCGTTCCCGGATCCATCGTTTTTCTGCTTGAATCATTCATCTTTTCTCACCTCACTCTGATATAACCAATGTTGAATTTTTACGGACAGATTGTTTTTCTACATGGATGGTTTTATTTTCCTGGTCCCTTGAAAACGATGGATAGAGGTTTCACTGTCTAGATAAAACTTGAAAATAGTACACATTGGCAACATTGTTCAACTTTCAGGTTATATGCCTGTGGTTGACTTGTTGCTAAATTTCTACAAACATTTTTTTTTAATAACATCGAAACTTGATACAAAGTCATTGTTCCCGAATGAAGGCAAAGGATGAAAAATAGGATCGTTTGAATGGGGCACCAGAAGGGTGATCTTACCACCTACAAAAATCTACAAAAAGGACTAGAAAATTGACATGGTGAAAGTCTGATACCGAATCGAAAATATCGAAATTAAATGGTGATTATGATTATTGTTTGCTTAACGACCGAACCAACAGCTAGGTTATACGGGGGTACGAATGAGCTTAACGACCGAACCAACAGCTAGGTTATACGGGGGTACGAATGAGCTTAACGACCGAACCAACAGCTAGGTTATACGGGGGTACGAATGAGCTTAACGACCGCACCAACAGCTAGGTTATACGGGGGTGCGAATGAGCTTAACGACCGAACCAACAGCTAGGTTATACGGGGGTACGAATGAGCTTAACGACCGCACCAACAGCTAGGTTATACGGGGGTACGAATGAGCTTAACGACCGCACCAACAGCTAGGTTATACGGGGGTACGAATGAGCTTAACGACCGCACCAACAGCTAGGTTATACGGGGGTACGAATGAGCTTAACGACCCCACCAACAGCTAGGTTATACGGGGGTACGAATGAGCTTAACGACCGCACCAACAGCTAGGTTATACGGGGGTACGAATGAGCTTAACGACCGCACCAACAGCTAGGTTATACGGGGGTACGAATGAGCTTAACGACCCCACCAACAGCTAGGTTATACGGGGGTACGAATGAGCTTAACGACCGCACCAGCAGCTAGGTTATACGGGGGTACGAATGAGCTTAACGACCGCACCAACAGCTAGGTTATACGAGGGTACGAATGAGCTTAACGACCGAACCAACAGCTAGGTTATACGAGGGTATGAATGAGCTTAACGACCGAACCAACAGCTAGGTTATACGAGGGTACGAATGAGCTTAACGACCGAACCAACAGCTAGGTTATACGAGGGTATGAATGAGCTTAACGACCGAACCAACAGCTAGGTTATACGAGGGTACGAATGAGCTTAACGACCGAACCAACAGCTAGGTTATACGGGGGTACGAATGAGCTTAACGACCGAACCAACAGCTAGGTTATACGGGGGTATGAATGAGCTTAACGACCGAACCAACAGCTAGGTTATACGGGGGTACGAATGAGCTTAACGACCGAATCAACAGCTAGGTTATACGGGGGTACGAATGAGCTTAACGACCGCACCAGCAGCTAGGTTATACGGGGGTACGAATGAGCAGATGATAATAAAACTATGAAGTGATGATAAGTGAAAGGACGTTTTCAAAAACCCATGCCTTATGCGGGACTCGAACCCACGCCCAACGGTGACTTCAGTTTCTGAAGTGGTGCCTCAGTTGTCTCAAATGTCTCGATTTTCGTATTTTATTGCCTTTATAAAAAACAATCATTGTCTAGTCAAGTCACAATGTAGTGATACCAACCTATTTCATCATAACATGAAGAAGGTGACCCATTTCATCATAACATAAAGAAGGTGACCTAACTTGAGTCTTGAAAGTGAAATATTTCCAGGGTATCAGAATCTGAGCCCAGAGTCCCGTTTGCCTGTAGCGCAACTATAGCTTTCATATCAAACTATTTAAAACAACAATACTGAACAATGCTATACACGGCCCGGTAGATTACAAGAGTTATAGATTTTGTTAGTTCAACAATGCCACCGGTACCGTAGCCACTCTTATCTACATCTAGTTCACAAGGGAATCCGCTAAATCGTGACCGGCAATCGGGACGATTGGCTCTGAAATGACCGCAATAAACCACAAATGCCTTCCATGTTATTAGTATGTGAGTTGGAGCACCTTCTTTATATTATGATGAAATAGGTTGGTATCACTACATCGTGGTCAACACCACTAAAAAAAAAAAAAAAAAAAAAAAATGAATGAACAGTTTTTTTCAAACAGTTTTTTCTTGAACAGTTTCACATTCAAACTTTTCTTTTCAACACTTTTTCATTCAAACACTTTTTTTTGAACTGTCGATAGCAGCCTGATTTCCTCACCTGCGGAACGTATTTGATGAGCGTGATGGACAGCTTGACGTACGAGCAGTAGTAGAGGAAGTCCAGCCAATCGATGACCGGCGTGAACGCAAGGATCAGACTGACCAATAGGAACACGGCGAATATGCCCATGATTATACGAGCGGTCAGCGACACCGTTTGGTTGCCGCGCTGCAAAATCACGAGAGAAAACATATATTTAATCTATTAAAGGTAAGGAACTTTTAATGGGAATGAATCGGAAAGAAGATTCTTCAACCACCTGCCAGTCGAAATCAAAGCTAACAAGTTTTTAACAGCATGCTCAATAAATACCTTATCAAAAAATCTTACTACAGTGTTGACGAATATCTTGACTCATAATGACAACACTTAAGATGAATCATTTTTTATACACAACAATTTTCATTCATTATTATTCATATCGTTACATTGCATTTTAATTTTTAAGACTATTTGTAGACTACTTATTTTCAATTCTGACTTGGTTTATATTGTCCTAATCATGTTTTCATAAAACCAAAAATAAATACAAACACGAATATAAATACAAATTTGAATAACTTTTTTTCGGCAATCAGAACCCTCACGTTTTTTCTGTTCCGGTTCCACTTCTAAAAGAATAAATGTTCTGGACCCTTACAGTGATTGCCACTTAAAACAACGTCCTAGGCCTAGCTAGCTTCAAAAGACTATGGATTTTGATTTGTTAATATCTACTTGTAGAGCCAAGAACCATAGCAACATGCCCAGTATTTACGTATTTCCATTGTTGTTAGCACAAAATCCCAGCACTGCTCTTGAGGTGGGCTGAAAATAGGCCACATTTTTGCGTTCTAAGAGACCGTGACTCTGTTACTATCTCGTATTGTCATGGTATTTAGCTTTTCTAGAGAACTTCATCCAATCTATGACTATCAATAATGTAACGGGATAAGCATCATGGCATAAGTCCTATACTTTTAACATTAGACCGTTTTCACCATGATGGAATCAGCGCTTTCGTGTACATTACTGAGATTCGCAATTTCAAATCAAATCGTACGTATTAGGCTCGTATTTCAATGTGTAGTACATAGTTGTATACTTGCATTGTTTCTGATCTTTCTCGTGGATGATGAGTAATTATCTAGTTATCAAATGGTAAATATAGCAGTAGGGCTCTTGACTAGGGGTCTAAATGCTTTTACAGACGTATTTCAAATTTAGATTGGTCAACTCAAATGAAATTTATTCCAATATTGCTTAATGCAGTTGGGAAGAGCTGGGTTCACAGATTGCATTACATCTATTATTTGTATAGATCAACATACAATAATACCAGTAAATCATCATAACATTTGTGAGGCAGCATCCCTTTGATATACGCATGGTGTGAAAGGAAAATGCCATGTTGCTTATTCCGTTACATTATTGATAGTCATAGATCCTGGAATCAAAGTCCTAGTCTCTTGGAGCTAGCCAGGCCTGGGAGGTTATTTCAAGTGGCAGTCGCGGTAAGGGTCATGATTTCGGTGGGTCAAACCAAATCAATATTCAGGTTACGAACGGTTCTTCTTAAAAGATCAAAATGGTTATGCTTCACAAGACTACTTCAAGTATTTTTTTATATAATTTTATAACTAGAATAATGTTTTTTATATTGGAATGGAGGGATAGAAAGTTTGAAATGAAAACTCTTTCATAAAAATAAGAGCGGTCATAAACTTTTTTGTTTCCATAATGGCACATTTTGAGGATTGTATTCATTAAAATGTAGAAGGTTTGTGCTACGTACATTATTGTAAAATAAAATACAATTTTTAATGAAGATTGTATCAAGTTAAGCTAGTGTCACAAAGAGTGGAAATAGAAACATCAGGCATACGAAGAGCCAGTATGACATACCTCGTAGATTGTACACTGTATGATGGTGAATATTGTAGCTGCCACCGCGTGAAGTGCAAACACTATATCGTTCATGAGAACGGGATTGGTGCCTTTCGGGTTCCGCGCAAAGTATTCGTTCTGGAACATGAGCAATTAGAATAAGAAATTGAAAAAATAGTTGAAAAAAAAACCGGAACTTCTTCGATGATATTTATGATAGGGTATTTAAGTAGATGTAGGCCTAATGTGAATTTGAAAATACATATTTTCCAAGGCTGAAGGGCTGCTAGGCCCTAAGTGGTAACAGCTTTTAGATTATTACAGAAAAAAATAACAACAAATTGAAACAAATGAATATTCATAATAATTGACAACATTGACAAACAACTCATAAAGTTGGCCTAAATCTGAGAGAGTGAAAACAAATAACACGTGTAACCATGGTGATAACAGCGCTCAACTGTCAGTTAAAGCTACTCCCATGCTGGTAATTCTGGCTCTAATAAATATTAAAAGCCTTTGTATGAGTAAGATTCGCTATCACCATGTCCAGTTAGCCTTTATCTGAGAGTTTATAAAATGAGTAGCATCGGTAACTGGTAATAAGAACATTTAACTGCCAGTTAGTGCTACTTCCTTATTAGTTATTCAAACCTGGTATAACAAAGTCCAGTTAATCTTCATCTGACAGTTGTTGAAAACAAATAGCATGGGTAACCATAGTAGGTAAAAACAATTTCAAACTGACAAAGAGCTACTCTGACGTTGGTGATTCTGGGACTACTGAATATTAAAAACCTCTGCGTTAATGATAAAGAAGAACAACGCATACTTCGATACTCTCGTTCCAGTAGAGACCACAGTTGAACAGCGCGTACAGGAAGAAGCCGATGAGATTCAACGCCAGAAAGTCGAAATTTAGACCGACGACACTAGAATGAGAAAAAAAAGATTATATATTTTATTTACTAGACAAACGCAACATATGCGTTGCAAGATGAGCGAGATATCTGAATAAGGTATAATAAGAGTCATTAGTAGACCTACATTTGCTACTATATTGAATCTGGTATTCTACACACTTTGTCCTTCATTTGCTTTCAACTAACTCTGGTATTCTACACACTTTGTCTTACATTTGCCACTTTATTGACTCAGGTATTCTACACACTTTGTCCTACATTTGCCACTTTATTGACTCAGGTATTCTACACACTTTGTCTTACATTTGCCACTTTATTGACTCAGGTATTCTACACACTTTGTCCTACATTTGCCACTTTATTGACTCAGGTATTCTACACACTTTGTCTTACATTTGCCACTTTATTGACTCAGGTATTCTACACACTTTGTCCTACATTTGCTACTTTATCGACTCAGGTATTCTACACACTTTGTCTTACATTTGCCACTTTATTGACTCAGGTATTCTACACACTTTGTCCTACATTTGCTACTTTATCGACTCTAGTATTCTACACACCTTGACGAATATAAAGAATAGTTCATTGTTGGGCAAATATCAAATCTAGAAAGCAGTGAATCTTGGCAACCTAATGTTGCTATTATTTCCATATATTTGATGAATAAAAACAAAATTTTCTGAATTTTTTTTCTTCAGAACGGCTGGTTCGAATTGCTAACAAAATGGTGATAATGTGTATCATTCATGTGTACACATTCAGAGGAAATTAATTTTTTGAAGAGATTCCATTTTTCAAATTTTCTCACCCAGCCTCATCTTATGGGGTTTTTAGAAACTTTGACATGATATTTCTCAAAATCGGTCTGACCGTTTCATACCAAAAACTATACAGTTCTGAGTTGGATGAGTTTGCGTGTACAAAAACGTTTCATGTTGATCAGTTAAACCCTGCGACCTGTGCAGTGCCCACAAAAAACAACAACAGACAAAGCCCTATAAGAGCGGGATGGAGTCTGCTTTCGCTCATCTAATTATTTATGAACAACGGAACCAAGGTCCCACAAGTGTCATGTTATAATGGGAATTGTAGAGGGAAGGAAGCAGTCATGGTCAACTTTTTGTAGGAACCATCCCAGTATTAGACTAGACTACATTAGGAAACCATGAAAAACTCCTGTAAAGATGGACGGTGGCGGGGATCGAACCATGTCCGATATTCCCGATATTGATATTCATTTTTTGTTCATTTCTATTAGTTTACAATGACACACTGTATCTGTACCGCATCTTGGAAGCAAATATTTGAGGTATATACGGTATGATGCATAGTTTCATATTGTACACTATAGGTAGAGCAGCAATCAGAAGGTTCAAGGACAGTACTCAAGAAATAGAGCAGGATTGACAGCCGAGTGAAACCACCGTGTAAGCTGGATACATATTGGGAACGAGTAATTGTTTCATGTTTGTTCATGTTGTTTCAGTAATTATTTGCAAGTTATCATTGCTTATTATTGTTATATTGGGTTTAACGAGGCACTGTACCAATGACTACAATCTATTGGCGTCGATAAATGATATATGAGATGGTGGGATGAGATGAAAGGCTATTTTTTCAGGTGTTTTTGGATAGTGGGGAGGAGTCGGTCGTGGCCTGTTGTTAAGGAACCATCCCAATATTGACCTGAATGACAAAGCAAAACCACAAAAAAACCTTGTAAGGATGGTCGACCACGGCGGGAATCGAACCCCGGTCTCCTGAATGACGGTTCAGTGTGCTAGCCACTCAACCACGTTTCATCCGCTCATTCATAACTTCAATAACCTAGCTGTTGTCAGGCGCAATAGAACAACCATAAACATAAACAATATATGAATTGGATGAAAGGGAAAGAAAGAACAGCAGCTTACCAAGATTTATGAGTAGAGAAATGCGTACTCATAGTGGAGAGCCCGTTGATAGAACACAGAGATGAAAAGTACACACGAGATTTGGACGTTTCAGCTATCGCCTTGGTCACAGTAAAGTAGAGTAGAGTACAGTAGAGTACTCTCTACTCTACTGTGACCAATGCAATTGCTGAAACGTCAGAATCTTGTGAGTACTTTTCAACTCTGTGTTCTATCAACGGGCTCTCCACTATGAGTACTCCTTTCTCTACTCGTAAATCTCGGTAAGCTGCTGTTCTTTCTTTCTCTTCCACCTAATTCATATATTCAGCCTCAGGCTATTTTTCTATACACAACATAAGCAATATGTTAACCATAAACAATATCTGCCCAGGAGAACAATGTCAAATGTACGTACCTCTTTCTCTTGTAGTTTTCGTACATCTGCGGGTAGAAAGAGATGGACCACGCCACAAAGTAGATCCAACCAATCACAGCGCTCACGTGATAGATTGCGTACGAATGGAGATTCGTCACTCGTACGAACGCTTCCGATAGGCTGGAAATAAATTACAAGAAACGTTAATTTAATTTTGTTATTTCTTCGTGAAATAATGGTATACGTATGAGTGTGGTAGTTGTACCCTTTACGCTTATACGCTTGACAATTATGTGACATGAGTTACATACGGTAGTTATATTTTATACCATCTTGAAAGTATTATAATTATCTGTGTTTCTCCTGCGATAGAATATTGATATCTCATACCGTTCAAAAGTTAAGACAAAAAACTGATGTTTCGCCAAATCGACTCCCATGACCCAGTTTGTATTTTACTCAACCTTGTTATGCATACTTCTGTTTCAATTATTGTATTACACAATATTCTTTCCCATTATTTTTCAATACATAATCCGCAGTCAAGCTCTTTGGGGCTTTGTGGATACCACGTGACTAATCATTTATTCATATGTATACAGTAGAACCTCTTTAGTGAGTTTCTCGTTAGTACATTTTTCATCTTAGTAAGTTTTATTCTTCAAACCCATCTATATGCTCCCACATATTGAATAGTTTCTTTAGTAAGTTTTTCACTTTGGTAATTTTTTAGTGTGTGGTCCCCTGACAAACGTACTAAAGAGGTTCCACTGTATTCTAAAATACCCCGTTTACATTACTACTCAACTACTCTAGTAAGGTTACTGGTGTAAAACGATAGTAACTATTTTTGCGTTCACATTGTCGAATAGAGATTCTTGTTTACTAGTGGTTCTAGTTATATGTTTTACCGCAAGAGCAGATTATTTCGAATTACAGCCGTCTAACGAGCGACACTACAAGAATTATAAGGCTGTGCATTAACAGTTCGGCACACCAGCTGCTTTCTTCGTCGCCATCTTCTCCTTGTATCGAACGGTAGTACCAACTATCGAGCGTTTACACTACTACATCTACTAGAGTAACCTTACTAACGGTAGTAAGTTGACTGTAGTAGCTTTTGTTACTAGCGTAGCAACTAATTTACGTTCACACACGATAAGTTACGATCGTAGGTGGGGTTACGAGAGTAGTTGAGTGAGAAAATAAAAAATGGACTCCTGAAAGGTTAATGTTAGGATTGAATACTTGAATCCACGAGATATAAGGTTGGTACTGACTCACCTAGCAGCATTTTCCGGCGTTATGTTGGCGCTGAGCACGGTGTGGCCGGCCTCAACCGCGTATAACTTCACATCGTAGTTCTTGGCGGGCGCGCTGGCCGCTATCGAGATGTTGGTCGGGTCCGGTAATATCAGCCCATCGTGGTTCACTCCGAAATGTATCAACACATTCTCGTTGAAGATGTCACTGATCAACACAAATACAAACGTTATATAGTCAGTAAACTTGAGTAGATGAAGTAATCTAGAAACTAAAACTAGAGTTAAGAAACTGTTACGGTATGTGAAAATGCTTTTTACTCTGTTGACAATTTTTTAGCTTCCAACTATTCTTGAACAATGTGTATTCATATTTATATTATGTAATAGACCATTTCCGAAAAGAATGAGACATCTAGCAGCGATCGTTTAAACTAGAACGGGATGTTATTACCCGAGTTCGAAAGTCCTATGCTGCCCATGCTATTTAGCACGTTTGATATATATTATTTTGCGTTACAGTGAACGTATTAAGTTATAATAAGATGGTAGTTTCATAATTTATATGTTTACTATATACTGAGAGATTTACACACTGTCAGAGTGAGTAAGATGAGAGATAATGCAAGTTATATATCTTAATGTTTTGCCTTTAACTCTGTGTATAAGAGGGCCAACTTTTTGAACAGTACTAGAACTCCCAGAATGCAATACCAGCGATTTCGGCTGCTAGGAGGCGTGACGCGCCTGCGCATTGAATAATGAAAATGGTCTATTCATGACGTTTATCATACGGTCTGTATAGTCTCTGATAATAAAAATTATTATTACATATTATTACTATAAAAAAAAAAAAAAAAATGAAAAAAACAATACAGTGAAACCCCTATGCATCGTTTCCAGATCCATCATTTTCTTGCTCATATCGTTCATTTTTTCTCACCCCAACTCCCATAAAATCAATGTAAAATTTTCCTGGATCCATTGTTTTCGTGCATGGATGGTTTTGTTTTTCTGGTCTCTTGAAAAATGATGGATAGAGGTTTCACTATATTATCTTTTCTAGACTATAGCTCAATATTATTATTATTTTCTGTATCAAACACCATAGTATTGTATTATTGCTGTCTTTATTCATTTGTTATATTCATTGTTACATTAAACTGTGTTTTTATTTTATTTTTGACCAATGAAGAATTTATATACATGTTTATCAAACCGGCAACCTTTTCAGAGGTATGGTAATTGGTACATGGAATATGAGTATAAGTAGATATGCGGTGGATAAAAATACGGTATTTCAATACAATGTACAGTGACTATTCTAATTTTTACATTACTGGTACAGTCAATATTAAGACAAGATTGATGATATAACTTATAAATTAATAATGAATAATAATAATGAATGATAGTAATTTACAGTAGAAATATCTAAATATATGAAGAGATAAGCTCTACCTGCGTATTCGGTGTGAGATTAAAATTGGATTGAAAAATAATTAAAAAGAAT
The DNA here is from genome assembly GCA_964007535.1 of Brachyptera risi. Taxonomy (NCBI): domain Eukaryota; kingdom Metazoa; phylum Arthropoda; class Insecta; order Plecoptera; family Taeniopterygidae; genus Brachyptera; species Brachyptera risi. The sequence continues at coordinate 13,636,107 of OZ023338.1, read as the reverse complement.
ACTTGAGCAAAGTTACATATATTTTTAATGTACTTTAACAATGTATATTATTGTGAATCTGGTATGAGACAACAGCACAACTGAAGTACACTTACGGAAAAACAAACGCCGATAGAATATAGAAAATGCTCGCCAAACACAATCCATAGAATAAAACACACTTCTTCGGTGAATTTCTCGTTTTAATACACACTTTCATATCTTGTCCAGTGTTTATAAGTCAAATCAAGTGTCTTCTTGATTATTGTTTGCTTAACGACCCCACAAACAGCTAGGTTATTCGGGGAAACGAATGAGCAGGTGATAATGAAATTATGATATGAGAAAGGACGTTTACAAAATTCCCATGCCTTACGCAGGTCTCGAACCCATGCCCAACGTGACTTCAGTTTCTAGAGCGGTGCCTTAGTTGACTGAGCTACGAAGGGCAGCAAGTACTTTCTTATCATGCTAGGAAACATACTATTTCAAACTATTACTGTATACTATACTGTCTATACTGTTCAAGTAGGTCTGGGTTGTGCTATGTGTATTGTTCATAGATAACACTTCATTCGTTATTATTTTATCATTGTGTTATTATTAGGCCTATGTACTAGGAAACATTATCATATTACCATTTATGTATCTTATATTTATTTATTTATATTACAGCTTTGGCCCATTGGTCCAGTGGCAATTGATTCTAGATAGGCCTACTAGTCCTTATTTTAACAATGTCAATTTCAAGTTCAGAGTATAATAACATGTGTGAAACAAAAAGAGTAGCAAAGTGTCATTTTTGAATATAGCTCTATAGATTTGATAGAATGGTGTTGAATGCAGAGGATTTTGGTCACGTTCCCATTTTGTCTTGGGGGAGATCGTTCCAGTGACGAATGGATCTACCAAAAAAAGATTGGTATAAAAATAAGTATAGAAATAAAATGTAGAAATACATAAGAAATACGATGGAGTATAGAAATAAGTTTAGTGGTACGTTTTTATTTTTCAGATAAATGATTTATGTTATAAATTTGATCGGATAATTCAATTTTATAATTTCTAATGAGCTATGTATCATCATAGACTATTTATACGTGGTATTATCTTTCATAGATTAATGAAGTGACTTTTACATAAGCCTCTTACAGCTAAGGAAGTTCTGCAGCCTTGTATTAGACCTACACAAATTAAATTATAATTATTATAAAGACACATTCTTCAGTACAAAATTGAAGATTTTGGAGATTGTTTTGGTTAAAAAGATGTGTCCATTTGAAACTATGATTTAATCAATTCCTTTTGACAGTTTAAAGAGAAACAAGAATAAAGATACAAAATTCAAGTTTTCTAATGGTCTAGGCCTATATGTAGACCTATGTTAAAACTGAAATTATAAAAATTTCTTTCAATAATATATCATAACATCTGGATGGGTATGTTCATTAACCACTAATTAAAAAACCTTTAGACATGTTCATTGTTTTACAATTATTATTATTATTACTTTATTGTTGTTCAAGTTACCATGTGAAATAGTATGATGTTACATGCTATGTCCGAATTGTTTCTCATTGTTATTATAATCCAATTATTCTTTGATATATTTTTGTTTTACTATTATTAGTTACTATTATTGTGACATTGTTCCACCAAAATTATTCTTTTGTTGTTTTTCAATGTATTACCTATGTACGATGGCATGATTGTTGAATAAAGTTTCTACTACTAAAGGTGTGGCTTATTAATCGTCCACCTGGATTTATGCAACTTGAGATAAACTGATTGGCAATATCAAAAATTCCACCCAATAAAAAGCTCGCTCGATTGAATATTGTTTTTTGGCGTAACGGGGGAAAACATCAAGAGCAACAACAGTGATCAACTCTCATTATAGTTTTTTTTTTAAATATCGATACATTATCGTTTCATTTTCGTCCCAGAATAAATAAGGTGGGTTTCGGCCGATACAAAATTTATATGAAACAAACGTACTAAATTCGGCCCTTCTTCTACTACGGTACATACAAACTTTCGATACGAATTCTCATGAAAATGTCAACTTTGAAATTCCTTATATATATGAGCGATAGCAAAGACTTCAAACTCACTCTTATGGAGCTTTGTCTGTGTTTTGTTGTTGTAATACTGCACAAATTGACTGTTTGGCTGAATGACATGAAACTTTTTCTGCACACAGTCTTATCCAATTTGGAACTGTTTAGTTTTTGGGTCGAATTGGATGGACTACATTTTTGAAAAACACCATCTCAAAGTTTCTAAAAACCCCATAAGATTAGGCAGGGTGAGAAAATATAGAAAAAAAATCTCTACAAAAAAAATTCAAATTTTCACTGAATGCTAACATATGGATAGGCCTAATACATATTATTCCACATTTCTATGCAATTCAGATCAGCCATTCTGAAAACAATAATCAAATAAATGTTTCTCATTCATCAAATGGATATACAAAATAGCAGAACCATGCTATACCGAGATACATGAATTTCTAGATTCGATAGTCACCGAATAATTTAATAAAGTATATTTGATATAAGTCAAGGTGTGTAGAGTTTTCGATTATGCTTTATATAGATGTCTCGCTCATCTAACAACGCATATGCTGCGTTTGAATATTACCAGGAAAACGCCATATATGCGTTGTTCGACGAGCGGATAGTAATAGTATGTAGACTTTTCTGCCAAACTTTTGCCTACATTCGCCAATTGGGTGACATTTAAGTTAGAAATGGGAAAAAACTGCTTCGAGTGGTACCAATTTAGCACTTTTTATGGTTTTTCTTCAAAATAGCTCACCTGATCAATCTTCTCAGAAATGTCTATCAGAATGTAACTCAACTTCACACAAAATCTAATGTTTTTTGAAAATAGAAATATTTTCTTTTTTTTCCGTTGTGTTATTCTAATGGGTATTTTGAAATTTCTAAAATTCATAAAAAAAAGTTACCATCCGATAATGCCACAAAACTATACAGATCTAAGTTAGATGAGGAACCATAATGAAAAATAGTTTGAAGTTGATAGCTGTAGCCGTTCGGCCTGCGGAGATCCGACAAAAAAACATGGACAAAAAAAAAACATAAAAAGGAACACCAATTTTTTTCAGTACGTCAAATTGAATCCTCGCTAAAGCTCGTCTAATAATGATATTTTATTGTGTTTTCACTAAACGTCCTCGCTTCACGTTCTCAAGTCGGTGAGTGACCACAACACAGCACTAAACACGTTGTCTAGAACACTATCAATCAAGTGGGTCTACCGATGACTTCCAGCCTAGATAACAACTGATTAGGATCGACTGAACGTAAACTAAGAATAGGAAAAGAACGCAAATATGGAATAAGAATTGAATGTAATTGTTTTCAATGTCAGTAGTACCTGGCTCTACCTTGTACAGTCACCTGTGAAATTAATCAACCACGTATATATGCTATGAACCGAGCTTATCAGCATTACAAACTGGAATTTCAATCAATGTAGGCCTATATGTATAATGATATCAACTGGTTTCATGGTCTGATTTTCTGATATTGATTCATCATTAAATAGTTTCATCATTTGATTGATGAATTGTTTAATTAATTATTCAATAGAGTATTCTCAACTGACGTCACTTATTGTTGAAAGAGAGAGACAACAATGTGCACCAGTTGGAATTAACCAATCAGAATGTTTGGTAGTCCACCGGTTCGCTATATTGCTATAGTAACGATTGTTTGTCGTTTGTTACGTGCAAACACCCTATTGATTAAAATGGTTGTATCAATTAATAACCTGTAATTAATTGAAAGTTGTAATAGTTGATTAATTGTTGTACGTCCATTAGTCATTCAATTCATTAGTTGTTTCCAACTTTTATTTCATACGAATAATTATGTAGGCCTATTGCATTTTAGTTTCAACTATAATATATTGATTGCTTATGATTTATTTTCTCATTTATATTAATGTAGGCATACTGAAAATTTCTCTTCCCAACATAAACGACAGAGAAGAGATTCCGAAGAAAAGAAGGCACGCACTAATCAAACGGAAACTAGTTTTCAACTCATCAAATTTTGAAAATTGTGTTCTTAAATAAATGTGATGGGTTTACATCAGGACAGAATTTTGGTGAAATGCACTTTCAGTAAAACCTCTTCAATTCGATATTCAATCGACCCCAAAAAAATATTCTGAATTACTATATAAAAGTTGGAATTATTTCAATATTTGACATTGAGGTTATGGGTCAAAACTCTGTAGCGACCACAACTATTGTTTGAATTACATCAACTTTTGTATTACTGTCTACTCTACTGTACTGAAGTTGTTGCGTTATTGATTGCGCAAACAATTTGCGTTAATCTCAAATGCCTTTGCTCTAAATAACCGATTTCATTGAGTACACTCAATAACTCAATGCCGATTTGGATTGAAAAAGATGAAAGAGAAATATGTTCTCTACTTTTCCCACAGACTGTATTGAATTAAAACATGGATAATTACACCAATTGTTCTCATATTGTAATATTGGTACAGGTGAGTTGTATGAATCAACGTTTCGTGTAAACATCAGGCTGGAGAATAAGCTCAATTAATTGATTCAATTGTTTTATTTACTATAGATAACGGCAAGACAGTCATCAACTTTCTATTACATATAATATTTGTGCCTAGTAATAATTAGTTCAATACTACCGGTACGTACTTTTACGGCACGAAATAATAATATATCGACGTAGTTTTGGGAGAAAGTCTTTTTAGCAATATTTTTTCACTTTTATATCTTTTCTGACAAGTTCAACACCCTGCATTGATTCATATAAGTTACAAAGCTATGGCTACGGTGTATTTCAGATAATGGAGCCAAAATAAAAGTTGAAACGTTGAAAATTGGCGTAGCGTATTCAACAGCCGTTGTTCAGAGTAACGTCAAAGGTACCGTTATCTAAATAGAGCCAACATTATTATACATATTTATATTCACTTTTATATTCACTGTTAACGCACGCTGTGTGTTTTGTTCTCTCTTAATACCAATGCTGGTAATGTCCCGATATATATCACAGAAACGGTTTTGATTTATAATGTGTTCCGGACTTTCGGAAACTGAAAGACTTTAATCTGCGGCGGAATATTATGGTCACAGACAGCACAGTCCTGCTGTTGAAGTTCATTGGTTTTAAATAATCAAAATGGGGTAGTAAGATCGCCCTTGTGGTGCCCCGTCCTAATGATCCTACCTTTCATCCATAGCCTCAATTGGGTAACACTGATTTTGTATCAGATGTTAGTAAGTTTCGATGTTATTGAAAAAAAAAATATATAATCATTTCAGTAACCCAACCAATGGATTTGTTACAAAAACTTACCAGAAATGTGCTTGATTAGTTTTAAAACTAATATCTGAAAAATCTTGTAGATTGTACGTCCAAACCATGCAAGCCGTGGAGCAAGGCCAAAATAATGAGCAAAATAAAAACAACAAGAGAAGAACATAGAACACAAATCCATAATTTCTCCATCAACGATTGAATTTCTCCGACACTCTCATCGAAACGTTGTATTCTTCGTTGAGTTGAAAATTCGTTAACCTATTCGACCTTTTAGTTTATTCGAAACAATGCTCCAATAAGCATTCTGGTATCTATGTAATTAAAAAGTTTAGTTTAGATACTGAAAATTAGCTATTGGTCGTTTAATGATAGTCACCATGGTCACCGAGCGTATGATCACCCAAACATTACTATTCACTACCGCTTAGTATTTGTTGCACTTCCCAATAGGTTACTATTACTAGATTAAAACCTCATTGGGCCTATTGTTTGTAAATTCTGATACAATCAGTAGTAAGTTTGCGATTTTCTTGTACCAATATCTGTCTACAAAACAACTAACACATTCTTTTGTATTGATTTATTGAAGAACAATGGGTCAAAATTACTGTACGTAGGCTATTGACAAACGGTGCTTGGGCCCCTAGGTAATCGTACTTCAATACTTTATTTAATGACTACTGGTATGACGGTACCTAGTACAGACGATTACAGTTACAGTTACGACGTAATATTATGCGAAAACGTAGGCATAAATATTTATAAACATTCATTAGGATAGATTGATATGTGATTCCATCAGGTAGGCTTACTTAATGAGTACTGGTAATAAATAATTATGAAAGGATATAAAGATTATATTGTGTACTCAGTTTAATTTGTAGATGATTTCGACATCATATATTTTACGCCTATAATGTGTAGCGGGAGAATCGTTTCATCTTCGAGTACACATTTACGTAGCACACCGTATACGGTGTTACTATGATTATGAAATTTAAATGACTTTATTTAGCCAGAAAAGGCAGTATGCGTTGTCAGATGAGCTTAGAAGTATGAAAATCTAGAATGAAAAATAATTTGGTCAGCCTACTCTACATCTACATACGTTGGATTATGTTAAACTTCTGAAACCCCTATGCCTGTTGAATCTTCATAATGCGACAACTTTCAACACCTTTTGATCCTAATATTCAATCAAATGTATAGCCTACTTTTAATGCGTTTTCTTCGTTATTTCTGACCAAATTCAATTATATTTTAATTTACTAAATATGTGTATCACAGTTGCTTTCATGATCAGTATGAATTTGATGAGAAAAGAAAGAATAAAGAAATAAATGGAGAAAAAAAGGAAAAAAGAAAAAGAGAAAAAAAATCAAACATCACAAGAAATGAAGAGAAAAAGTTGAAAGAAAAAGCTTGAACCAACAAACACCTTTTTTATCCATCCTGACTTTGTTTTTCTGGTTTCCCAGTCCTCGAAGCAAATGCTTGGATAAAGTACAAATTGGCCACGACCTTTAATTAGTAGAGTGATAGGTCTAATTATACCATTATAGGCCTATCACTAATTTTTTTCTTTGTCCATTTTGTATAATGATGAATTTTACATCTACTGTTAATGGAAAGAAGTGATCATTGGCCAAGAGACTCACTTCAAAGTGGAAGATATCAACATTCGTGTGTTTTGTGTCCGGATACATATCACAGAAACAGTCATAATGTGTTCCAGACGTTCGTAAACTGAAAGACTTATCTAATCAAAATGGGGTGGCAAGATCGCCCATGTGGTGCCCCGTCCAAACGATCCCATCTTTCATCCATAGCCATAATTGGGGAACAATGATTTTGTATCAAGTTTTGATGTTATTGAAAAAAAAAGGATGAATTTGAGAGGTTTTCAAGTATTTTTGGTTTTCAAATATTCCCCCCTGATCTATTCTTATCCAGATTTTCCAAAGTTTCCGAATATTTTCCTAATGACCCGTCAAACAGATTTTATAGGTCAATAGCAATCCCAGCCTATTCTGGTGTAACACCAACCGTTACTTTTCCTGACATGTACATAATGAGCCCAAAATATCAAACCAAAAATTAGATAAAAAAACAAAAACAAAATACAGCCCGATTTTTTGGGGCATGTGGAATAGAAGTCTACGCTATGCTCATTTAAAAATTGAGCTTAACAATATTTGTAGGGTTGAAACTTGTAGCATATGAAGTGCGGTAAGCTACATCTATGATATAGCCTAACTGATTTGATTACCGGTACATTCATTTATTTATTTATTTATTTAATATTTGTCCAAATTGGACACACATATCCATGTAGTACAACAATGGTCAAAATGTGCGTCATATGAACCGTCATGATAATTAAAACATCAAAACAAACATAATTAAAATAAATATACAACATGGGCCTATACATTCATAGCATTCGTTATCGGTATGGATACAAAACAAACAATGTTACACATCAATATATTATATATACACAATAACAATCATTACCGGTACTGATCTTACTGATAAAGTTTACATACTTCAAAATAATCTTCAATGGAGTAGAATGATTGCTTGACTAAAAATTGTTCAAGGGATTTATGAGCTTATTTTTAGCCTTGATTGATTTGATACACTTTGATGAAGCATTGTAAAGTAGTATACCAATACACTGAGTATCTTTCTTGAAAAGATTAGTCCTATGAGAAATTCCACGTAGTTCATTTATTATTAGATGAGCGTGGCAAAGACTTTTATTTCACACATACCTAAGCCTACCTGGTACAGGAAAAAATCGGGCCTCATATATATTTTTTTTGGTATATAACTAAACTGTTCATGCGAGTAGTTCTCTAGTGCGGTAGTTTATAAACACTCTACGCACTAGAGGAATTTGTACGAAATGAAAAATGCAGCTTTTATAAGCTGTAACGCACTGTGTAAAGCACGTACAACTCCAGCTGTCGGTATCGCCAACTGGGTTGACCAACTAGCCTGAAACTGGTCGTGTGAACCAATTCGATCGCTGTCAACTGGAATTGAGTCAGTGAGAATAGAGGTTTTAAATAATGCCAACTCCAACTGCCGATTAGCTGCAGACAACCAATGGGAATGCAGTAAATGTGTGACATCACGTCTGTCGTCTGCTAGTAACTTCGATCTTCGACTTTTGATCTTATCGAACAAATACCCTCATTTCTTATTGGCTACTTCATTTATATCGCGTAAAATCGACATTTACCTAGATCTCGTCGATTGCAGTTTGAACGCGATACGCACGGATATACATAAGTAGACGAACGTTTTAGTTGGTCATCTCATTTGACAATTGTGACGACTGTCAGTCAATCGAATCACTCGTGTCTACCAAAGAGACTGGAATAAGTGATCGTAATTGACTAATTAGTAATACGTAAAAAAAGTAATACTCACGTTACTTCTAGTTGAAATACTTCAGATTCACCGACTAGAATTGACAAGTCTTGCGTTGACACCCGAACTGCAGACTCGACGCTTGAAAATCCTATAAATCACATAATTACAAATGAGTATGAACATGGTATTGATTTCAGCCTAGATCTATCTAATTCAACACAAAAGATCTGTCCGAGTCCATAATGACGGCGAAATGATATACCGGTAGGCAATATTGTCATATAACCCATCGCGACCAATGACATTTTATGCTTTTCCATTTTTTTAAATTATACATACAGTAGGCCTACAGGCTTTTGGCCAAGGGTTATGGGTGAGTTTCATTTTTTCAGCGACCCTATGAAATGTTTTGTTACACTTTTTCTAGAAATTAGGCCCACATATCTTCATGGAAACCTTTATGCAAAATCCGTCATGCTCAAGGCAGTTTTTAAGTACCGGTATTACTTAATACTAATTCTTAACATTAATTCAATAGATATAATCAATATCTACTAAAAAACAACAATTTCAGGATAAGAATAGAAAATTGGTCGTGATGTGCTGTAGGCTATGACAATTTTACCATGATGAACTCATTCTGTCAGAGGGTTACTGGGTTAGGGAGGCGGTGGGATAGGGATAGTTAGGGAACTTGCCACCGTGCATTAATGTGCAATTCTAAGAGTTTTAAATGAAAATAAAATAAAAAATGAATCACAAGAACAGATAGGCTAGGCATTGACAGGGCCGCTGAAGAGTGAATACCAGAATAAAGTATACTCAGCTGAGTGAAATGGGATTGGGGATACTTTTGAATGGAAGGTTGTAAATGTGGTCAGGGTTTAGGTACATTACAAAATCAATGGTCCAGCTAAGGCTTGACACCCAAGCCCATGTCTTACAACCGAGTAGGCCTATACATGATGTTCAATGATGTTATTATTCTGGTATACGCTCTTCATGAGCTCTGGCTACACAACAATCATGGTGAATATAAAATAAGTTTCAACCATCCAAGGACTTTGTCTATGCTTTGACCACAGTAACATGAGCCAACAAGATTACTCAGTCGACGGTCATATTTAAACGATCGCCAATTTGCGACTACCTAGGGACTTTGTCTGTGCTTTGATAACAGCAAATATATTATTAACTGGAACAATATATGAAACAAGTGGCGATAAAAGATGGTCCCGATCTTGGCGGCCGCGCGTGCAACTATTAGAGAATGTGACGTCATGAAACCAGCGCGTAACTGATACGTGCGAACGTTTCAAAATAGCATTAAATTATTGTTCGTTATTTTAATCGATTTTCTCAGCATTCTGAAAATTATAATATTGATATTTTCATATTTTCAAAGGTTATTATAACCTAACTGACTCGCCATCGTTGCGCGCAGTCGATTTAGTAGTCTACTACTTCTTGAGATCCGTCGTACACGCTTGGCCGCTAGATGGTGCGTAAGAGCTTCATATATTCTCACAGTTGATAATATATTTGATAACAGTATCACGTAAGCCAACATGATTACGCAGTTGACAGTAGCATTGAAACGATCGCCTATTTTCGACCGCTCAAAAATGGTTGACATCTAAAGTGGCATGCACTTGCAAGGAGCAACACCAAACGCACGCGCAACTATGTGTGTTTCGATGCTCGAACACCAGGAGCGACTTGACATGCACGGTCATATTTTTGCTGCAAGCACGGATACCCAAGTAACCTTACTGAAGCATAGCATGTCTATGCTAAATATACTGCGATTGTACCCACGAGCAGTTCAACTGTCAATTGACCTGACAACTCAAAACTTACATACAAAATATGTTAAAATACTTACCTATTAAAATAAAGTTGAGTAATAAATAAGTTCTATATAAACAGTTTTGTGCCATCGTGTTCTTCTGACTTCCAGGAGATTTTACTTAGTTACTGAAATTAAGGAGAAACAAAAAATCAGTGACAGTTCAAAATTGAGGTTATGTCATTCTGAAAATAATTAGTGTTATTAGATAATAACATATTCGCAATGGTTGCGAATATTATTATACATATTATGCTAAATAAAACAAGTCCACACAAGAAGTATACAGATGTTGTCACTTACGTATTCATAATACTTGCTATGTACATACAAATATTTATAATACTGGGTTCAACGTTTTTGACAGTTCGATGTCACACGCATATTCTAACCCAACTAACAGCTGTTAATATCACGTGTTTAAAGTGCGTGCCATTCTATAGACGACTTCAAGAACATTTTCTTGACTTTTCAACTTGACCTGATTTGGATGACATTAGCTTACAGGTCTAGCGAGTTTGTGTGATCAATAGTAAATGGTAAACCACAACCTTGTTGTGTTCTCTATCCATAATTATTTCTAACACTGGATTATAAGTAACAATGGCATTGGAAAAAATAGACACCCGTTATCACTTATCAGTCTGTCAGACTTGTTTTACAAAATAGCTGCATTGCAATTTGCAATGATATTGTTGTAATCTAATAAATAATTATATAATATATCCTACAATAACAACCTAAATCTAAATTATTCATATTCAAGTTATTAATATTATTTATATTCAAGTTTAATTATTAATAAATATTCAACACACGATCTTCACTTTTTTTTATATATTTAGGCCTATGGAGTCATGATTGCTAATAATTTCTTATTGTAGGTTTTAATCAATTTGTGTATCAGTTTATCTAAAGGGATTTAAATTATAAGTATTATTCAAATGTAAGTCTTCAAACTGAGTACCAACACAAGGTTTCTTACTTGCACTCATAAAAGTAACATATATATTTTCCTACTTCAATATCGTGTGTAAATTGTTATCATTGCACTAAATTGCTCTTATCACTAAATTTGATCTCTTTTATGTATCGAAATACGTGCATTGTAAAAAGGAATAATACATAAATGAACATTAAGAAAACGATAGAAGTTATTTACATTTAATCCCGTGTGATGAATGTAAGACTTTTTTTAATTCATATCTAAATCCTGATATAAATTCAATGTTTGTTAATTCAATTAAGGCTTGGGTGAGTCAGACCGTTTCGAAACCTCTTGATTGTTTCAAAACTACGAGGCAGTTTTAATAAAAAATTTGACTTTTTTTTTTAAATACTACTCCTCCCACACTTTTCATGTTTTTGAGGTTATTATTTTTTATATTTTTCAGCACGAATGTATGAAAGATAAATGAGGAGCACATTTTGGAATTTATTCCAATATTTTTTTTATAACTGGAACTTCACAAATATTTTTCTTCTCAGTTTGGACAAAATAATTCAATTTGAAAATTTATTTGAAGGAAAATTTGGTCTGAATTGAAAATGTGCTTCACATTTATTGTCAAGAATATCACAATGTATTCACATTAAAAAAATCAGTTCTCCAAGTATTATCACTAAAAAGGAGTAGCGATTTTCAATATTGCATGCGTATGAAAATACTGAAAGGAGTTACAGGCAATACAAATTTTTGGTCTTTATTCACTACAATGGCTTGAAATATTACATTTTCACTTTTGATAGTGTGACAGGTGTATATACAAAAACTAGGCAAACGCGTTATGTGTTGCCGCGTTGATGGATGAGCTGGAACATATCAACTTATCTTTGGATTGGTTATTATATATACCTACACCTTGAGATCCGAACCATTGCATCACTGCCATCTTATTTGCCATTAATAATTTATATGATAATAAAGAAGGCTTTGTTTTAATCGTTTACAATCAAGTGGTGACACTTGTTGCTTTGATTTAATAGGTATCTTAATAGCTTTGAATAATTGACACAAATAACATTATATATTTTTTTACATCAAAACGGCTGATCCGATTTGAGTAAAAGTTCGGAATAATGTGTATTATTATGTTGTTCGAGTTCTGTGAAAATTTTAAAAATTTCGGAGAACATTCACTTTGTCATTTTTTCCGCCTGGCTTATTCATATGCGTTTTTTGAAAACTTCAAAATGATTTATCTCAAGAATTGTTGAACCGATTTTGCCTCAAAACTATACAGCATCAAGTCAGATAGGGGTTCATGTGTGTGCCAAGTTTCATCATGATCTGAATTTCTGTTTGACCTGTAGAGCGCGAAAAAAAAAAAAAAAAAAAAAAAAAAAACACCTTCGATTTTTCAAGTACAGTGTAATTGAGTCTTCGCTACGCTCATCCAATTATCGTAATAAGGAAGTCTCCAAATGAGACAAAACTTTTTGAAGTACTTTAATAGAGTGTGAATAAAAATAATACGAAAGAAAAAACGAGAAAAAAACTCGTGATTTTCAGTGGCTTGTCCCCTTAAATTATTCTTATTTATCTAAAACCCACCCTCAACAGAGACTTTAGTTTCAACGGCGGTGCTTTAGTCGACTGAGCTACGGAGGTCGGTGTTAAATGTCCTCACTAGCGGTCATGGTGATGACGCAATGATCGTAGTCATGAAGCGACACTTTATGGAAACTGAATAGCCACGGTGACGTATTTATGACGTAGTATAAAATGATATGACAGAAAAGTTGTCATAAAAATAAAAATATCTAAACGCTTTTCTAAAGTGTTGTCACTCACTACTAAAAAAGACTGATAAGGCTGACTGACAATTTCTGATTGATGAAGTGTATGTAGTATGTAGTAAATCATTCATAGCTAATAATTTAAACACCGGCACAGTAGCTGAGTGGTTAGCTCACTTGCTTCGTGATCCGGGAGGTGAAGGGACATATCGGACCCGGTTCGATCCCCGCCACCGTCCATCTTTACAGGGGTTTTTCGTGGTTTCCCTCTGTAGTCTAGGCTAATGCCGGGATGGTTCCCATCAATATAGCTCACGACCGCTTCCTTCCCACTATCCTTCCCACTACCCATAAAAACCTTCATCTCATCGTCCCATCATCTCATTAATCATTCATCCGACGCCAATAGATCTTAGTAATCATTACAGTGCGTCGTTAAAACCCAATACAAAAAAAAAACAAATAATTTAAACTAGGGAAATAATTGGATGAGCGAAGCTAATGGCTCAATTTAACCATACTTAAAAACAGTTTTTTTTTCGCGCTCCACAGGTCAAACAGAAATGAAAATTCATAAGTGTCCTTATCCAATTCGATACTGTATCGTTTTGAGGTGGAATTAATCGGTTGCACAACTTCTGAGAAAACTCATTTCAAAGTTTTTAAGCCTCCCGTAAGAATGAACAGGAGGAGTACATTCGTACAAAATATTTTCTTCGAGAGAATCCAAACTTTCACGAAACTTCAATATTATAATGTTAAACATTATTCCGAACTTTTACTCAAATCGGATCAGCCGTTTTGATGTAACAATACAATATATAAAGTAATATTTTTACCTCACTCAAAGCAATTAAAATTACAATTAAATCCAAGCAACAAGTGTCACCAATTGAAAATGACTAAAAAGGCCTTCTTTATTATTAAATCAATTAGAATGAATGATGAATAAAACAGGAGGGCAGTGACGTAAATGTTCGGGTCCCAAGGTGTATATATATAGGTATATATATATATATATATATATATATATATATATATATATATATATATATATATATATATATATATATATATATATATATATATATATATATATATATATATATATATATATATATATATATATATATATATATATATATATATATATATATATATATATATATATATATATATATTTATGTATATATATATGAATGAGTATGATATATAATAAGTAAAAAATAAGAACTCCCGAATCAAACTGCGGACTATTAATTTGTTTTCTCCCTGCTTTATAGTTGTTCAAAAAGTCAAAAATATTCATTTATATTGTGTTAAACGACGCACTGTACTGATGACTGCGATCTATCGGCGTCGGTGAATGATAGCCTATATGAGATGATGGGTTGAAAGGTTATTATTATTTTTTTTCAATAACATCGAAACTTGATACAAAATCATTGTTTGCCAAAAATAAACTATAATGGATGAAAAGTGGGATCGTTTGGACGGGGCACCACAAGGGCGATCTTACCACCCCATTTTAATTATTTAAAACCAATTAACTTCAACACCAGGACTGCGCTGTCGCTGACCATAATTTCTGTTATAATTCTGTTCATTGTTTCTGGATAGTGGGAAGAAGTCAGTTTTGAATCGTCGGTAGGCCCAAATATAGAACTCATACATTATAATCATTTCTTTGAATCTTTTGTCCTCCTTATAATTATTGGTCTTTGACCCTTGAATAATAAAACGAACAAGAATAACAGAACTGATTTCAAATAATTCGAAAGACCTACTTAGATAACGGATTGTTGACAAAGTTATCAATGAATATCGTCATTCATATAGATCAATTAGTGAGTAAGGATACTGATTATTTTGAAGGAGCATTGACCCCAACGTAGACTTCTTTCAAGGGACGTTCATTAATTAATTTTAAGTCTCCGCCCCATTGACATCACAAATCATAACATCCAATCGACGGGGCTGTTATAACTTAGGTGAAATTCAAATATCCAATCAGAGTAGGCCTATCTCCAAATGACGACTTACATTCCCCGCCCCATTGAGATCACAAATCATACCGTCCAATCAACAGGGCCGTGCGAACTGTAGTCAAATTCAAATATCCAATCAGGGTAGGGATATCTCCATTTGACGACTCGCAGTCACCGCCCCCATAACGTCAGAAATCATCATACCGTCCAATCAACAGGGCCGTGAGAACCATATAGTCAAATTCAAATGTCCAATCAGGGTATCTACAATTCACCACAGATGATAGAGATCCAACTGGCCGACTGGTAAAGCCACGCCCATTTCGAGTCGTCAATTGATGCAAGCGATAGAGAGACAACAATGTACAGTACAACTACTCCGATTGATATAAACCAATCACAATGTTATACATTCCTTTTTTCACGGTATTGCTATACTAGGAAAACGCGTTATGTGCTACCGCGTTGATGGATGAGCTGGCGGAACATATAAACTCATCTTTGGATTGGTTATTAATTATTATATATATACACCTTGAGATCCAAACCATTACGTCACTGTCATCCTATTTCCTAATTAATTTCTATGATAATAAAGGAGGCTTTTGTTTTAATCGTTTACAATCAATTGGTGACACCTGTTGCTTGGATTTAATTGGTATCTTAATAGCTTTGAGTGATTCACAAAAATTACATTATATATTTTTCACATCGTAACGGCTGATTCGATTTGAGTGAAAGTTCGGAATAATGTGTATCATTATTACATTAAAATTCCCTGAGAATTTCAATTCTCTCGGGTAGAATATTTTTCACAAATTTTATCCTTTGTGTTATACTTACGGAATTTTTGAAATTTTTGAAATGAGTTTTCTCAGAAGTGGTTTAACCGATTGTGCCTCAAAACGGTACAGTATCGAACTACATAAGGAAAGTTGTGTATGCCAAGTTTCAACTGATTTTGAATTTTCGTTTGACCTGTGGAGCGCGAACAAAAAAAAACGAGCACTTTTTTTCGAGTATGGTGAAATTGAGTCTTTGCTTCGCTCATCCAATTATTCTATTTGTTGCTCTAGTGACTTCAAATATTGACTTCTACATGTTTATCCAATTGAGTAAGCATTCCGTCGGGTGCCTCCACTCCAATATATGTACCACGATGTAGTGATACCAAACTATTTCATTATAATAAAATATATATAATATGTATATATGTAATATGTATATAATATATATATATATTTATATATATATATATATATATATATATATATATATATATATATATATATATATATATAATATGCCGGAATGATTCCCACTCCCACAATATAGGCCACGACCGCTTCCTTCCCACTATCCTTCCCATTACCCATAAAAAAACGTTCATCTCATTATCCCATCATCTCATTGATCATTCATCCGACGCCAATAGATCTCAGTCATCATTACAGTGCGTCGTTGAAAAAACCCAATATGAAAAAAAATATATATACAATATAAAGAATGTGACCCAATGTCCCATATTAATAACATGGAAGTCATTTGTGGTTTTTTTCGGTCAGTTCAGAGCCAAAAGTCCCGATTGCTTGACGCGATGTAGCGGATTCCCTTGTGAACTAGATGTAGATAAGAGTGGCTACGGTACCGGTGGCATTGTTGAACTTACAAAATCTTTAATTTTCGTAAATAAACAAATGCAACTACTAACATAATAATTCTATTGAGCCGTGTATAGCATTGTTGAGTATTGTTGTTTTATATAGTTCGATATAAAAGCGATAGTTGCGCTACAGGCAATCGGGACCCTGGACTCGGGAACTGACCCCGGAAATGTTTCACTTTCAAGAACCGAGTTGGGTCACCTTTTTTATTAGACGAGCTTTAGCGAGGATTCAATTTGACATACTGAAAAAATTGGTGTTCGTTTTTATGTTTTTTTATTTTTTTTTATGGTTTTTTGTCGGTTCCAAAACTCCAGTTTTGGAACTGACTGGACTGTTTTTGGAAGGACTGGAGTTTTCAACTCCAAACTTTTTTTCATCATGCTTCCTCATCTAGCTTGGATCTGTATAGTTTTGTGGTATTATCGGATGATAACCTTTATTGCTTGATCGAGTGAGCCATTTCGAAGAAAAAACATGAAATGTGCTAAATTGATACCACTCGAAGCCGTTTTTACCCATTTATAACTAAGATGTTACCCAATTGGCGAATTTAGGCGAAAGTTTGGCAAAGAAGTCGACATACTATTACTTGACGCTCGTCCAACAACGCGTACATAGCGTTTTCCTAGTAAGGATAAAATAGATTGGTATCACTACATCGTGTCTGTGCTGTCGCCTATTTCCCGGCGCCCTGGATTTACCAAGGCCCCCCCAACAGAAAAGCATGAAATCAACACTGAGTTTAGGCACCCCGTAAACAAACATCCTCCTCTAAATATCCTGTTTATTCATGAAAACTACGCGCTAGAAATAAACTGTCGGTAATTGTCCTGGTATCAACAACATCACGACTTCAACTACTTAAGAGTGCACGGAAGTCGTTTATATGCACAGCCTTCTTTATTCATTCTTTTCTTATACTGCCCTTTCACTCGGGCTATTTTGACGGGTTCGCGCATATTTGCTCGCGCAGGGAAAAATGACGTCATGGTCTGGTATGTACTGCACTCTGGTATCTAAAATTTCAACTTTGAACAAATGTTATTCTATCATAATCTTTCAATTTCCTGCTACGTTATTGAGGTTATGTCATATTTACATTTCGACTGGGGGTTTCAGGCTTACCGAGGTTCAAACTTGAACAATATATATGTTATCCCAAGCAATAAGCATCATTCAAGAACTTGTCCCGATGATATTCCTCAACATAATTGAATAAAATCCTTCATATTATTGTCATAACAAAGTTAGTAAACTCACAGTCACGGTCTAATTGAATGCGCGCGTAATTTAAATTCTCGTAAGAAATTCCCAAAGTTGTTAGTATCTTCGCAGGTATGTCATGTCAAAAAAAGTGATATGCTTGAACGTCTTTGGAAAGTGACGTCATGGTCTGGAAACAACGGCACCATCGGCGATTTTGTGAACTAAAATAATTGGACATCGTTTAACACGGGAAGCATACCCCGAGTGAAAGGGCAGTATCAGAGAAGAATGATCTGATTAAAGAAGGCTATGTTTGTATGTAAATAGCTGATTTATTTATTCTTATTTACTTTTATATTGGATTCAAAGACTCACTGTGATTAGACAAAATTTTGCGAGGATTCAATTTGACATACTGAAAAAAATTGGTGTTCGTTTTTATGTTTTTTTTTAAAATTATTTTTCTTAATGTTTTTTTGTCGGTTCTCCACAGGTCAAACGGCTACAGCTGTCAACTTAAATTTTTTTTCACCATGGTTCCTCATCTAACTCAGATCTGTATAGGTTTGTGGCATCATCGGGTAGTAACTTCAATTTTTATGAATTTTAGAAATGTAAAAAATACTCATTAGAATAACACGGCGGAAAAAAATAAAAAATATTTTTATTTTCAAAGAAAATGAAATTTTGTGAGAAGGTGAATTACATTCCGATACACATTTCTGAAAATTCTCAGCTCGATCGGGTCAGCCATTTTGAAAACAAAACATGAAATATGCTAAATTGGTACCACTCGAAGAAGTTTTTACCCATTTTCAACTTAAATGTCACCCAATTGGCGAATTTAGGCAAAAGTTTGGCAGAAAAATCGACATACTCTTACTATCCACTCGTCTAACAACGCATATATGGCGTTTTCCTAGTAATAAATAAGATCAATCTTATTTATCATCACACGCCAATAGATCTATTGGCGTCGGTGGATGATGGATGAGATGATGAGATGATGAGATGAAGGTTATTCTATTATGTGTTTTTTAGAATGGTGGGAAGGAGTCGGTCGTGGCCTGTTGTTAAGGAACCATCCCAGTATCAACCTGAACGACAGAGGGAAACCACAAAAAACCCTGTCAGGATAGTCGACCATGGCGGGATTCAAACCCCGGTCTCCTGAATGACGGTTCAGTGTTTTAACCACTCATGCACCCACACGCCTCAGTAACTCCATAAAGAAGTTAAATGAATATATATATATTTATATATATATATATATATATATATATATATATATATATATATATATATATATATATATATATATATATATATATATATATATATATATATATGAATACTGATTGTTTTGGGGTTATATCGCGTATAATGAAAACAGAGACAAATCCAAATATAAATATGTTTTAATATAGTTGCGCGATAATATTAAAACATATTTATATTTGGATTTGTCTCTGTTTTCATTATACGCGTTATAACCCCAAAACAATGAGTATTCATAATATTGAACGCGAAAGTTTGAAGAATCTTATATATATATATATATATATATATATATATATATATATATATATATATATATATATATATATAAATGAATATATATATATATATATATATATATATATATATATATATATATATATATATATATATATATATATATATATATATATATATATATGTGTGTATTCAAATATATGGTTCAATAAATTGTATAGTTATAGTGCATGTATAGGAATAGATTTAGCGAAATATTAGTATTTTTTTGTGGTAACTTTTGAACGGTATGAGATATCAACATTCTAATTCCAGAAAAACACAGATATTTTCAATACCTTCAAAATGGTTTGAGTGAAAACTATTCACACATCATTATTGTCAGAGATATAGAATTAAAAACTGTATTTTTTATCGGTATTCGTTTGACAATTATGCGATATGGAATAAATTTCAAATTGAGAATATCTGTGTTTTCATCGTGTCAGAGTTTTGATATTTCATACCATTCAAAAGTCAACACCAAAAATATTGATATCTCGCTAAATCATCTCCTATATGCTCTTAAAGTAATTCTACCTCTAGTTACAGAATAAGTCAATGCCATGATTGTAACCGTGAATGTCAAATACATGTTATGTCCTAAACACTACTACAATCATCAACAAAACATGACGGTACTACTGTTTTCACCCAAGGTATATCTTGGTAATCACCGAAATAGTTATTTATACACAAGAAAACGATATAGTTGCACGATATACCTAATAACATAATTTTTTTAAATATGTAGGCCTCATGGGCGGCGGAGCCTTAACATTATTAAGGGGTCAAGATTGATAAAGTGGTCAGTTTTGTTATGGTTCTTTGTTATAGTTGGTCCTATCACATGATTATTGGGGGATAAGCCAACCCCCCAATAACGGGTGAAGGGTGGCAGTCGCGATAATGGTCCTGTTACCTCGCCTAATAATCCACTTACAATGACGTGCTATATAGAGCTAGCTAGCTCCAAGGGGTCAAGACTTTGATTGGTTAATGTATTGAACATACATCAAAGAAGCTACTAACATTGACAATATATTAAAAAATCCACGGTCTCTTGGACAGAATAATTAAACACATTTTGAATCCCACCTCATAAGCAAGGCTAGGATTTACTGCTAACAACAATGGAAATACACTGAGACCAGACATGTTGCCATGACAGGTAGCTCTCCTAGTCAAAGTCCTAGCCTCTTGGAGCTAGCTAGCACGGAATCTATCAGGTAAGGGTCTTGGCCTTTGGTTTTTTTTTGTCGTCGTCGACGTTGTTGTTGTTTTGTTCGATTTGTTTTGCTTTTCTTTCTCTTGGTATTCTTTTCTTTTAATAAACTAGGAGAACGCTATATACGCGTTGTTAGACGAGCGAATAGTTTGTCGACTTCTTTGCCAAACTTTTGCCTACAGTCGCCAATAATTGGGTGACATATTAGTTAGAAATGGGTAAAAACTGCTTCGAGTGGTACCAATTTGGCACATTTTATGGTTTATCTTCGAAATGGCTCACCCGATCAAGCTGAATAATTTCAGAAATGTGTATCAAGATGTAAATCA